>BCNH02000011.1:7153096-7175473 GCA_001662345.2 Metrosideros polymorpha var. glaberrima
TTTTTTTTGTTTCCATTTAATTCTTTATAAGCGGGGAAAAAAGAAGGAAATAAAAATAAAAATAAAAACAAAGAAGAGGCCCCGCTCTCACAAACTCACCGACCGCGACGGCACTCGATTGCGTTTTCGCGTGGACTTTCAAATTCCAGAGCGATCTTCTTCTTCTTCTACTTCTTCTTCCTCCCGGCCTTCGTTGCGGCGACGAATTCTCTCGCCGGAGCCACCGCACGCGGCGGGGCTACAGTTCGTGCCTCGATTCGGGATCCCTCCACCTCGCGGATCGCGGAGCCGTGATCTCGCTGGAGACTGTCGACCTAAAGCATGGCGTCGATGGACGGTCTGGTGCCGATAACCAGATCCTTTCTCGCCTCCTACTACGACAAGTACTCGTTCCCTCCTCTCTCCGACGACGTCGCTCGGCTCTCCTCTCAGATTCGTTCTCTCTCCAACGGCCTGCTCGAGGATTTCCCTCCTACCGCGGGTAACGCTCTCCATCTTTATTGCTTTTTTTGGGAGGATCGTGGGAGGTTGATGCTGGATCGTGTGCTTGTCTGTCTTGCTGTAATGGTTCAATGTGATGTTTGCCCAAGCTTTAATTTGCTGTGGCTTGGACGATTTTGAACGTGTTATGTGCATAACAATACATGGAAGTCATGCTGGTTTAGTCTGTCGTGGTTTTTAGGTGAGAAATTGTTGATAGAGGAGGCAGATAGGACGCCTCCCCATAAAATCGACGAGAACATGTGGAAGAATCGAGAGCAGATGGAAGAGATTGTTTTTATGCTCGAGAAGTCACAGTGGCCAACGGCGGTAAGATGTTCATGTGTTTAGGAGTTTGCGAATACGTATGTGTATGTAATGTCAAATGTTTTAGGTGATGATCTCGAGGCTTATGGGTGTTTTTTTCTTTTGTCAAAGAGGCGTGCTTTTTCTCTTTTAATTGGTCGTTTTGCATTCGCTTGGTGAGTGCAGCTTCAGCAGCAAGCGATGACAGAGAGTACCGATCTTGCTACCATTTTCAGCCAGATCAAAGATAAAGTTCAAGAAAGTTTGAGTTTGTTGATGTCTTTCCAGGCTAGAAATTCTGAACGTGTTTTCAACACAGGTTTTTCTCTCATTCTCCCTCTCTTTTTATGTGTTAGTGCTTGTATAACTGATGCTTTTCATTCACATAACGAACGCCAGTACACTTCTCTTTCATCACTTTTAAGCTTGAAAAAACTCCTTCATGTTTGGGATTAATAGCTTTCGACGTGTAGATGTGCATAACAGGTTTCAAGATGTAGATTTGCGGACATGGCTTTGAATGTTCGCACTATGACAAGCCCCTAAGCTATGAATGGAAATTCGCATCCCTATCTGATAGATTCAGTTTCTATTTAAGTGCCACCACCCACCATTGGTGGCTGAACATTGATTCATTCATCTCGTGGGATGAGTTGATGATCAATCTTTGAGAAATGAAGAATTTGAGTGTGGTAAAGAGTGGTTTTTTTTTTCAATAAATCTGATGGAAAATTGTTGCTCTGTTATGAGAAGTTGATTCCAAGGACCTAGTTGTTCCAAAAATTGAAGCTGGAGGTTTTGATTTCCTGAACTTAAAGGGAGTGGCTCTATGGGTTTGGTGCATCTTCTCCTTTTTTTTATCTGCGTGTCTCGTTTCATTGTTGAACTTGGAGAAAGACAGTGGAAACCCTCAACACCTTTCCTCCTATTATGTTGCCGTTTTATCGCATTTCTAGTATTGCTCATCCCATATGGTTAAAGTAAATGTGGTTATTGGCAGTCCTTCAGCTGTAAGCCTATGTTTGAATATCATCTGGACTGTTATTGTGCTAAATTTACTTGCATTAAATCCTGGGAGATGGTTTACAAAAATGACGTGACAATTCTTATGGAATGTTCTTTAGGTTTTGGGACCTAACAGTTAAAAGGCCCTTAGTGATGAATTTATGTTATTGTGCATAGGTGAAATTTTGTCATTCAAAATTTCAAATGTCTTTATGAAATCCCCAAAAGGTCTTTCTGTTTCTTGTGTTGACTCATAAATATGATTGTCTTAAGCTTATACCACAATGCATTTCCAGTTCTAATCGCTGCAAATCTATGAGAAATCTAGCAAAGTAGTGATACATCATCGTGACTTCTATCTAAATGTTTATCATAAGTGGGCTGTGCATGCTTGTCGATGCTTCTTTTTTACTGTCATAGCTTATATAATTTAGGTCTATATGCCAAACGGGTTTTGTTTTGCTTGTGGATGCATCTTTTTGGTTGTGATCACTGCTTAAAAACTTAAGTAGCATAGGATTGTGCTAATAACTTAAAGAACTTCTAAATGAGGAATATATCCATATCTGCAGTCATGACTTACCTGCCTCAAGACTTTCGGGGGACACTTATCAGACAGCAAAGGGATCGCTCTGAGAGGAACAAGCAAGCAGAGGTTGATGCTTTAATTAATTCTGGTGGAAGTATACGAGACAGATATGCTCTGCTATGGAAGCAGCAAATGGATAGGTGAGATCTTTGCTTCTCAAATTATTGGTTGTGGTGCTGCAGGCTGGGAGTGATCTTATGTTGTAACTATTAAATGACCTTCAGGAGAAGACAGTTAGCTCAGCTTGGTTCTGCTACAGGTGTCTACAAAACCCTTGTGAAGTACTTAGTAGGGGTTCCACAAGTATGTATTCCTGTTTGCTACCTCTTGCCTCGTCTACTTTTATGTGCCCTGCTTTTGGAACTGCGCTTTGCCCTCCTGTTGTAATTCTGTTAATCATTCTCATAAAGTTTAGTAGCCTTGTCATCTCATTGCTTAGATTGATTGTATTTAAGAACGAGACTATAGTTTAGTTTTACACCATTTTGAATATTTGATTTTTCATAGTTTACCATTATTTTTCTGCTCCTGGGCTGTGGTGGTGCGTACTGTTTTATAAGCTCCAGAAATTGAGTTGCCTCTTCCTGAGTAGCCAAAAATTGAATGAGACTCCTTATTTCGAATCTGGACCAGTACATTGTCATGTCCTTTGGTATTCTAGCCAGGGTGATGGTGGTCTAGATAGGCTTGTGGACTTCTGATTTGCTAGAAAACTTGTTGGGGCTGGATTTTTTACTAATGCTCCTTTTGCAAGCTCTACAACCACAATTAATTGACACTCATTCCACCACATGGTGTCGACTGGATAAATACTTTTAAGCATCTGCACTCTATATAGTTTCATGTCTTGTGCAAAATGTACTCGTATCTTTCTTTATCATTCCCTTCCTTTTGCTAAGCTCCTTAATATTTTCCTGATGTTTCCGCTACAGGTTTTACTGGACTTCATTAAGCAAATAAATGATGATGATGGGTAAGTTTCATGGAAGTTCTCTTCTTAATGATGTCATGTCTACTTGTGTTGATCTCACCATCAGTGAGCAAGTGATCCCTACAAATACTAACTTCTGATTGTTTCTAATTAATAATTGACAGGCCCATGGAAGAGCAAAGACAACGATATGGATCTCCTTTGTACAGCCTCACGTCACTGGTTCTATTCATTCGCCTTTTTATTTCACTGTCTTGGGGACGCTTTGAGACTCGGAAATTGTGAGATGCCTCACCTTTTTCTAGTTTGTCTTTCTTTCATCTTAGTAAACCTTCCATTAGGAAAACGTTTGTATCTACATTCTTGAGAGATGACACTTGCATTTTCCTCTTTTGCATCTATCTGTGCACTTGTCATCATGAAATGAGCAGAAAAGGAGATGAGTTAGCTGCATTGGAGCAAGCAGTGAATGTCTACACCTCAGAATTTGAGAGATTCATCAAATTTCTCAGGTACTTATTTCATATGGCGAGGGTGATTACATTAAGAGATATAGATGACAAAAGGGCTCATTACTGCAACTCATAGTTATGCATGCTAAGTTCATTTTTTTCATTTTGTTATGTTGATGATTTTCTCTCTTTCTTCTTCTTCTTTGCCGAACATCCTCTTGTTTTCCATTTCTTGTTTCACTTTAATGGGATAGGTGGCTAAGAGCAGTTGAATATTGCTTCGAGTAGTCTCTTGGTTTTCTAAGGCTTCCTGCAGTATGAAAACCGATTTATCTTTTGGGAATATGAGTTTTGGATATCTCATAAGCATAATAATACTAAATCTACTAATGGTTGATATAAAACCATCTCTGACATGTTGTACCTACAAGAATATACATGAAAAACATGTCTTGATATCTTGATGAATAACAGCAATCGGAGGTCAAAATGTGTCCATATTTATGTCTTTTGTAAGGTTGGTATGTTTTTAAAAAAATTAAAAGTATCCACCCATATAATCTCCTATAACCGTTTGATGTAATTGCTTGAAAGAACTTTCAGAAGAATATTATCACGATAAACAAATGTGTCATAGTAACTTTTTTCTTATCTGAAGGAGAAAATAGGTTTTAACTATTACCAGCAATGAAAAACTTTTAGCTCTCGAATAGTGATGAATCTTGTAGGGCATAGATGTATCCAAAAATTAAGTTTAAAAGGAAACGATGCATGAATACACTAATGTAGTACTAGTGTGATAGTTGCAAAGCCCAAATCCTGAAAAGGCTGCTCTCCTAGAAACCACTCAACTCCAAAACTAGAGATTTTTCTTGAGAGGCTTTGGCAAATGTGTTGTTGCCTAGATTTAGTTAGTACTGATTAACTACCTTGGAATGTCACTTTCAAACAGTTGGACAGGTAGTGGAAATGATATTGGTCAAGTGAAAATGTCACATTTGTACTAAGTGACTGCACATTTTTGCCTTCTATTTGGAAAGGATTAACTGATTAAGTTATGGTTCAAGTTCATTATCAGAGGCTTAGTGCTGTATCCCTTCAGCTATTATAATACTCAGCCTATGTTGCAGCTGGCTGGAACTTGAAAGTTAAGTTGGGTTATAAGCGATTCTCAACAATTTGACTAGTATGCTTAAGCCTTGGTTTGGAAAACAACAATGTATTTTTCAGAATGCGCTCCTTATCAGCCTATTTTTGATACAGTTATAGCACACTTTAGCTTGCTGATCCATACAGCAGTCTGCCACATCAATGCCAAATTAGTGTTATCTTGACTCAGATTCGACCCTCATAGTGTCTTGTGCTGCAAAGCCTTTGTTATCCTGTAGCTACTGGCCTACTGCTGTTGTGATGGTTAAAAACTTTTAGTTGCCATTGAAGTTCTCTAGAAATTGGAGAAGCACAATCATGGGCTTGAGGGGCAGTGGGCCTCCAGAAGAGGGTCGTTGCAATTACATCATCTTTTAGAGGCTAGGCAAACAATGAATTGGAAGATCAGGCACATAGTAGTTCTTTCAAATTACTTTATTCAAACAAGACGTTTTGTAAAATCAATGAAAAACGTCCCAAGCACACAAAGACTCAGCTTATGGTGTCTGAAAGATATTAAAGAAAGCAACATGCATTTTAATTAGCAGTATGATAAACTGAATCAGATGATAATCCTATCTTTTAAATTTTAAAAAATGGGTCTTCTAACAAGAATATGTCAAATCTGTTGCTTTTATTAGTTTGCTGACTTTGTGTGTCACATGGTGAAATTTTTATGACGGCAATGAACAGAAACTTTTTAGAGGTTCTTGGTTGTTATGTTTGCGTTTCTTTTCACTGTTACTTCTATTCGACATTTTTTTTTTGTATTAACCAGTATATCTTCCTTCTTCTAGTGAAGTATTTGTGAATTCCCCCTTCTTCATATCAGCAGAGGAAGCAGGCGCACTAGAAGCAGGGTAATTTTGTCCAAATTTCATTCTTAACTTTCTGTTACATAACTCTGATTGCCTTTTCAAGCATCCGGTTATTTTCTGCAGGCAAAATGATGACTATAAAGAGATAAGTGTACCAGCTGGTAAAACTCATGAGGTACGTTTTTAACCTTCTTGTCAAATAACTGCATTTGAAGCAAGCTACATATTCCTTTGTACCAAGTTTTTTTTTTTTTTTTTGGCATCACTGAGTCGATCCTGACCGCATAGCTGATGGGTTATAAGCAGTTGAATCCGCTCATAGATAGAGATGGATTTGTATTTGAGATGAGATTTTCTGCATTTATTAGTAAACTGATACGATTGTCATATCTCTACTTATGTACAAGATATACGGAACATTATTCTCCATTGGTCGAATTGCTAGTGATCTTCAATTAAGATTGTAGACTCTGAATGTAGATGATTAAGAGGTGTTGATTCTGACAATTGTAAGCTTGAAAATAATCGATTACTGTTTCTTCTGAATTTTTATAATTGGGTAGCATGTTCTTATGTAATTTTTTTCCTTAGTGATTTATAGTTTAGAATTCTACTTTTGGTCATCTTCTTGATTTCCTAATCATGGGTCCTACCAAAAGGGTGCCAGCCATGTGGTATAAAATATATTATGGATCTAACTCCTATGCTAGATACGTTGTGTTGGTTCAGAAATTTAAGAAACTCCAGAGAATGATGAGATTCAATAGCTAAATTCCCGATTGGTCCAAAGAAGAACACAGTAGACAACTTTATGTTGATGGTTGGAATCAATATTTGTGTCCCTTTGAAAGTTTTTATCCTTTGTGGGTTCTTCCCTAACACAAGCCAAAACAATGTCTTCTAGCTTCCTTTGCTATGCCCTCCTAGTAAATAAGTCCATCGCCTTGATGAAAGTTTGGATTCTGCTTGCTGCACCCTGCCATCCTCACACAAAAGTCAAGCATTTAACGTTCAATTGACTGGATAAGACCCTCGAGGAACTGTGGGATCAGGAGTTTGTCAGTATGTGATACTTATGGTTTGCACTTTGTCCAAGTCTATGTAAATTGCATGAAACAATGGGATTGTGGTGCTACAGAATCACAAGTCAACTGGGTTAATTGATGTCTCAATGTATCTGGTTATGGGTCACAGGATTATCTTGTCTAATAGTAACTTTTCTGCTCCTGCTGTAACCTTGATGATGGTGTTTTGGTTCCACATTTCTGATGCTTCATAATGGACTATATGCTAGGTTTCCTTGACGGTGGATTCGTTGAACTCATACATTGCATGGGATTTTGCATTGGTACAAGGCAAGATTAACCTAGTAAGTTGTGAGGCTTTCTTTCATGTGGTTGTTGAATCATCTGTACTGTCCTGTGAGAAATTTTTCACTACTTACTGTAACAGGATTTTTTTGTTACTTGACAATCATCTGACATTTAAGACTATGTACTGGGTGGCCCATCATCTAAGGGAGGTTGCAAGCTGTTTATGTTTGCCTTATCCTCATGATTTTTCATATCTTTCGCCCTCTTTTACAATCAACCGTCCTTTGACCACATTTGCTCGATGCAGCTGAAAGAATAGAGGGATATGTTGTTATAAGAGTTAAAGTATTAGCTTGAATAGTTCATACTGAACCATTTAATAAACTTTTAACAGAGAAAAAGTATTTTCCTGCGGCACCATCCTCCCTTTATAAGGTCATTAAAACATGGGGTTATTTTACTAACTCGAAAAAATCGTTCATGTGGAAACTAATGGGATTTGTAAACAAAAATCTCGAAGTGGAAGGCCAATTGCCCCCGTATTCTCAAACTTCCCGGAAACTTTCCTACTCACTGAGAAGTAGCTGCAGCCATTTAGCTTTGACCGAGAGCAAGAATTCTTGTGCATGACCCCAACATGTTCACTAACTTATGATTTCAATTGCAGACCCAAGACTGACCAAACCAGCCTTGTTAACGGAGAGATTACCAACTACTATCTCTCTTATCCATTGCTTCCATGTCCATGGCTTGGTTAGCTTGATCTTAAATTGTATTTGGCTTGACTGTATGGACAAGTTCTTCAAATCATAGATTATAGGCTTGATCTTGAGTAAAAAAAACACCTTTCTCGAATTTGGTTGTGGGTTGAATTTTTTGGGCTTGAGTGCTTCTTTTTGACAATTTGATGATGGTGGTTGAATTGAGTGCCTATAGACATCAAGACAGGATGTTGAATTTGGCAATTAAATTAGGAGAATCAAAATGAATACATGGTTCAGAGTGTTAGTTTTTTGGTATGCAAGCTAGAGAATATTGCAAAAATATCTTTTGATGTATACTCTTCCATCTGTCAGGACATTGGATTCAGCGTGGAGTGTATAAATCCTTCCGGAGAAAAAACTGTGAGTTACAATATTTGAGCATCCGCCAGCTACATGCTCAACTCTCAATTATCTAGATTCTTATTCTTTTTGGACCTCTTGTGCTCAGTTATACTGGATTCGGCACCTGCTTTCCCACTGATCTTTGACTGCATCTTGTTGGCTGTTTTGCAGTTGATATTACCCTACCGTCGTTATGAGTCTGACCAAGTATGTGCTGCATTCTTTATTTGTTCATCTCCTCAATAGCTTGATATCTATGAGAAGCAAAATAATTCTTACCTTTCAATGGCTTTTTGGGCAGGGCAACTTTTGCACATGCGTTGCTGGAAATTACAAGCTAGTCTGGGATAATTCATATTCCACATTCTTTAAGAAGGTATATGCTCTTTTCTTTTGGAGCCCCCATCATGTTGCTTTACAGGTATTTTTTTGAAGTAGTTACGATCATTGCTTTTTCAACGAGAGACTCAAAAGTATTTTGAGTTTCGTAACTTTTAGTACTAGAAGGAATTAGTACACTATACTCATGATATAGAGTTTGAATTTCGCGAATAGGCCCTTCGTTACAAGGTAGACTGCATCCCTCCAGTTGTGGAGCCAGTTCAGTCCATGTCCGAAGAGGAAGCATGAGGAGGGCCTCTTCATCGCTTTATTTGCATTTGTTTGTCATATTTTGATGTAACCTCTGCCCCCAGAATATTTGCTGGGATGGATGTCTTACCTGGTTGTCCTTTCTCATCGAGAAGGTGGTCCAAGTGTTAAATTGTTCCGAAGTTGTAACTTTTCTGTATATACTCCGCGATACGATGTAATCAATTCTTCTTTATGATTATTGAAAGATGATTAGAACGTTCAGTCATCAACGCAGTTTACTTACTGCCTGGAAGGGAAAATGGTCTATCGGATAAGCGTAGCGATTGAGTTAATCGAAACAGCGAATGTGAAAGTGGGTAAATTCAGGAAAGCAGTAATGCCTTGGAAGAGAAAGGGTCACGCCAGAACCTCAGATTCTGCTAATTCAGGCGACTGATGGAGGAAAAAGGAAGGAGTGGAACGAGATAGGGCCCGCTTGGAGTTGGGTCGAGGCAGTCCTCCTATCAACCAACGCGAATTTCGAGAACCGAGTTTCTTTGCATTCGTGTGCTCTCTCCCCTTCATTCCATTGCATCCCGAAGATCAGGATAATAAGCCCATGAATTTGATCTTAAACGGTACTCGCTAGCTCTCCAAATGGCTGCATGAGAGGAAACATTTGAGCTAGTATTAAATTGCGTACCCGGTTAGATTTCTTGAGACCAAATACCTAACCTGAAAGCTAATATCGTGCGACTGAGTATCCGATGGGAGAGCTAATATCTAAATAGTATGCTTCTTTTCTATCTTTTCCTCCTAGAGAGTTTAATATGCGTCGTGATAGGTGATAAAAGTAAGAGCAACTTGTTTTAGATAGCAGTATGTAACAGGCTGTTGCTTCAATTTTCAACAATATATACAGTAGAGCTTTTCTAATGAATAGTAACCATCACCATATCTGTAGTCAGTGACTTTTTACGTGTAGTGCAAGTGGCCTGCTGAGCTAGTAATCACCGGCTATTAACCGTCACTTGGGGCATAAATTTATCCATTTTGAAGCCCAAAAGACTTGTATAAACGCCCATATTTTCGAATGCCCGACCTCCCGTTCAGTTAGTAAATGTTTGCCTGTGATATGCAGTCGACAATCTTAACATGTTCGGATAAAAAACTACGTAAACTATTCCGTACTCCTTCCTCTAAAGATGACAACTTCAAGAGATGCCTAATCTTAACATATACAGCTGCTGTGCATTATGACCTAACAACAAAGCTACCCAACATAGGAAAGCTATCGAAACATTCCGGACAAGAAATACAAAAGTTGTCTGTGTATCCTATAAGTCTAAGAAAAATCATGTGCCCGCTTAGCGGCATCAAGAGTATTGGACAGAAGCATGGCAATTGTCATGGGACCTACTCCTCCAGGTACAGGGGTTAAAGCACTCGCCACCTGCACGGCTTCCTCATAGCAAACATCTCCCAGAAGACGGTATCCATGCTCGTGGTTTGGATCCTGTCCCACAGTCCATAATGATATTACATATTTGTCATAAATATAGGCATCAACTGCAACAAGTGCATGCATATCAAGGACATTTGCCGACCATCGTTATGGTGATATACTATACACTGCACCATATGCCAAAATTCTCACCTCGATTGGATGAGTTCCAACATCAATAACGACAGCTCCTGGTTTAAGCCAACTGCCACGAACCAAATTTGGTACTCCGGCAGCTGTGACCACGATGTCAGCTTCCCGTGTGATCTCTTCAGGGTTCTTCGTGAAAGCATGCACAACACTCACAGTCGCATGGTGCCTCTGCCCGACAATGCTAGGAAGTAAACATCTTTGATCTGGCAGAAGAAAAAAACATATGCAATCCACCTTTTGTGAAGAAGAAAAAAACATTTTAATACCTGCAACAGCAAGAATGTGGGCAACCCAACAATGTTGCTTCTCCCAATAACCACAGCTTTTCTCCCCATGATCTCAATACCAGATCTTATCAATAACTCGATGCAACCTTTTGGAGTGCAGGGGATGAACAGAGGCTCCCTTCCTCTCATTGCAAGATTACCCATATTAAGTGGGTGGAAGCCATCGACATCTTTTTCTATGCTCAGAACATTCAAAATTCTCTCCTCATTCAGATGCTGCCATAGGGAATATATACTGCATCAGAGAGCTAATACTTTATAGTATACTGTACATACTCGAGATTTAGGCACCACTAAAGAGGCAGTTCCACAATCAGTCATGGTGCTTTAGCATCATGTTCGTAGTAGAATTGACAGTATCGGGTAAATTGCCATTATCTTTTCTCTGTAAAAGCTTACAGAACAAGAGCATTCCCTCAAGAGATCGTGTCCAAAATGCACTTTTATGGTACAAAGAAAAACCTGTGAATGCAAGGACAAACATCTAATAGAGTTTTTCAGTTTCAGACGATGCTCTATGAGCATTTCCTGATGTGGTAAGAGCAAAATTTAAAAGCCATGTACATCTGCCCATAGTATATGGAACGATACTGCACTTGCTTGCTTAACTTTTGTTAAGCATGCGTATTGCCAAGTAACAGATTTGGTTTCAGAAGAATTTCTTTAAATTAGGGCATCTAACGCTACAGCCATACCTCAAGAATGAACTGCAACTTGATGGGTTTTTTGGAATGAAGCAAGGTAAGGAACATAGAGAGAGAAGTGAGGGCCGGTATATTTTTTGGTCACGAGAGATGGCCAATTTATGTGCTATCATAATTGTATAAAACAGGGTGAATGTCTATAGGCTTCCTGCATTTTTACGTATCCCTTTGTGCCCTAATTTCAATAATTATAGTCCTGTCTACTATTCATGCTTATGCAAATAGTCCTTCCGTTAGGACATCTAATATAGTTGTTTCAAGTGACATCCTCTTAACACGTAGGAAGATTGAGTCAGAAACACAAACAGAATACAAGAACTATTTTCACCAAAGTGAATAATATAGGGACTAAAGTGGATAGATCAAAGTTCAGGAGGTCATGTACATATAATCCCAAGTACAAGGATCTGTACACTGTTCTCCCCCGCGACCCTCCTTCCCTTGTGAAAAAGGAAAAAAGAGATACGTACAGAGAGCAGCTTTGAGTAGTTACATTTGGTAGAGGCAGCTGCACAAGAATACCATGAATTGACGGATCATTTTCAAAACTTGATAAAGACTTGAGAACGTCATCTTCTGAACAATCGTTAGGTAGCTCTGCCAGTACAGACTTGATTCCAGCTTCTTCACAAGCTTTCATCTTGTTTCTGACATAAGTTTCAGAATCCTTTCTCTGTCCCACCATAATTACAGCCAAGCCTGGAATCCTATCAATGGAGTCCTTCATCCTTCTAACTTCACTTGCTATTCTTGACCTGATTCCCTCAGCAATCAACTTCCCATCGATCATTGCAGCTGTCTGTCCATTGGCTGTGATGAATACCCAATATATTTAATGCTGGTTCTTCGAGTAGAAATCAATTTCAAGACATGAGACAAATCAGTTCTTAAGTTATCTCGGCCGTACGATTCATAAAGTAAGGTTGAACACAACAAACTTTATTTCTTTCTTTCTTAATCTTTCTTAGTCACCAAAACGTACCTGATTGATCAAACCATTACAAGACAAATGACAAAAAGTCGTGCACAAGTTCTCACACAGTAAATAAAAGGGCAAAAGACACCAAAAACCCTAAAGTATGCCCTCAGTGACACATTTACTCTAAACTTTTTTTTGTGACACCAAAAATCCCAAACTTGTTCCTATGTGACACATTAACCCTCCGTCAAAGTTCTGTAAATGAAAACAGTTAAATATTTGCCTACATGGACGCTAAAAAGCAAATAGTGTTGATATGGCGCCCACGTGACTTAAGTGAAATAAAAATGATTCACATAGGTACAAGTTTTGGGTTTTTATGTCACGAGAAAAAATTTAGAATAATTGTGTCACAATAGGCATAGTTTGGGGTTTTTGATGTCTAAAAAAAAATGCAGGATAAATGTGTCACAGTGGAAATAGCTTGGGGTTTTTTGTGGCTTTTTCCCTAAATAAAAATGAACATGCTAAAATAAGCTTGACAACACAGTTGAACAACAAATATTGGACTGTGGCTTCATTCAGCTACAGACAAGATATTACTGATCATAAGAACTCAAGAAAATTTAACAATTGACCACAAAGACCGAAACATAGATGATTGTACCCATACAAAAATTGTTCATTCATTTCCACTATTTTTCTTTAAGGAAGAACACATAAAGGTGGATGCTGCATATTACAGTCACTACTCTTCTTCATCGATAATAATACTCATGCTCAATTTGATAATAATTCAGGTTCGAAGCTATATGTAGGGAATACTTCCCTGCTTGTCACCGAAAGCCATATTCCTAGCAAGCTTATAGAATTGAAGTAAAACACCAGAGAGCAGTTTTTCCAAGGGAGCCATCTCTTGACATAGAAAAGGATTTTCAATTCAGTGAATGTTTTAGAATCACCAGAGAGGAAGAGAGGAAAACAAATCCGATTACATCTTTACTCAATGGACTTCTTACAAGAGCACATGAGATTCTCTGAATATAGTGTAGAGAAGAAACGACTACATTATTTACTATCTACCTACTAACGAATGGCTAACAGCCTAATACCACCACATATGCTTCAACAATTATAAATATTTGTATAAGTCAAGTTCACAAAAGAATCTTATAAAAAAAAAGTATGCTAGAAAGGAATCGGCTATAAAGTTAAAATCCGAGTGTCCAAAAGGCTGATGTTCTGACAGAAAGGGATTTAAATCTATATAATGAATCAGAAACCTAACAAATTCAACTTTTTAACTAGTGTAAACGCGTAGCCGAGGGAATATATGAGTAATATTCTAGTAAAGTTCATGTGACACTCAAGTCATCACTGTAGTGAATTAGGTTTTGCACATATTGCTTATCAATAAATACGTGAAAGAATTCTCTGCTAGTGAAAAGTTGCGTTTTGCCATCTACTACCTTGAGGATCAGTCATATGATAGTGTATTGTTTTCATTGTATGAACATATCTATTATGCAATATTGATGCTGCAAAAGACAATGGCACTTTGAAACTAGAAAAATTGCAGTTTACCATTTAGCTAGAACAATTTAAAACTTTGGTCAAGCCAAAACAACACATATACCTAAGAACTATACAAGGTGGACTGCATTCGATTCATCTTCAATTAACCCTCAAATTTCCCCTCCCCTAATTAAATAGACAAAGTATGTGCATGGGAACAAGAAGTGTAATGGGCTGGCAGACTGCGTACCGGTGCAGCTTAACCACAAGCCTCATTGTTAAATTCCAAAAGGTCACTTAGTACCTAAAGAACTGACATGAAAAGAGATGGTACATTGGTTTCCATGGATAACTAAACAGAACGGGAAAAAAATTTGAGGGGCTGCAAACAGGAGAGCCAGCAGGATATGGGAAGCAGTGCATTAGTTGTACTTATCACAAAAGGCATCAGAAAAACAAATTGCATCAAAAGATTCATAGAAATCCATGAACTCACTCCCACGGAACCAACACAAAATACGTGGAAAGCCACTCACGGTGATAGTGGTCGAATGGAGGACCCGAATGGCTACAATTGGGAGCCCATACATCCGGGAGATCAAGTGAAACCAGAGGCGGTGACATGATAATTTGGGAGCTATGCTTATCCTCCACGACAGAATGCACTGCCCGTGGCCGTGCAGATACTGTCGACCCAATCGACTTTCTCAACCTTTGAGTCCAAACCCTCATCAGCACCACCATTTTTCCCCCTCTCGCACCTTCCGAAATTCTAACCCTCCTAAGCCTCCTCCTCTCTTACCTTCTTCTCATTCCCGTGTCCCCAACACCACCCAAGTTCTCGACGACTATAAGGCAGCCGCCGCACCGATTCATAACACGAGCTAAGTTTCACGAGACAGCCGAAACAACAACACCGTCCACGACCATCTCGCAGCCTCAGGCCGTAGCGGTGGAAGCTCTGCTTCTACAATCCGACATTACGGAGCTAGTTTCAGTCAGACAATACCCAAGAGGGAATGCGCGCTCGGGCTAAACAACTAGAACCGAGAATTCAATCTACGTGCGCATCGCCATTTCCCCGATGAAACTAAACCCGAGCCATCTCCCGACGAACTCTTCGAACGATATCCACGGCACTGTGTTTACAGACTCAATAACTCACGGCGAGGCGTCGGGAACGAACTCACCGCCGTCGTTCACTCCGACGTCGAAAGCCGTCGGGCGTTCGCCTCCGATTTCTCTCGCGATTGCGACCTCGACGTCATCCAATTCCGTCGTCCACACTTCCTCCATCTCTCTACAGCACTCAGCTGAATGATAGACGGAGATTTCTGGTTGGAGGTTCGGATTTCCTTCGTGGGCCTTTCTTGGATTAGGCCCATTTTGGGCCGAGCAGTGGAGTGGGCTAAGAGGCCCATTGACTTCTATATACCGCCCTGCGACCCGGCTTGCCTATACCGGAACTGGTCCATGGGTAGGACCGAGTAACGGACCGGACCCGACTCGACTTTTGTGATCGTTAAGCATCAAATAGCGTGGTGTTGGTAGCTAGGCTTCGTGGAAGAATTTGCAAGACTAGGCCGCATTTGCTAACATTTTTGTTCCCGAGAACATTTTTTATTCGAAAATAATTTTTTCTATTTTTATTATTATGAGGAGTTTCTGAGCAGAAAAACACGTAAATTCTATTTCGGGAAGAGAATAAGAACAATGCGTTTGGTATGACCCTAAAAGGGCGACCGGCGACCCATATGGTTTACTAGCGGCTTGTAAACTCGTGAGTATAAAGACGAACATTAGGTTACACTAAACTTGATTCTCTAATATGATATTATTTCTATTTTTGTTCCCGAGAACAAAAAAAGTAGATTTTTTTTATTTCTCATTTTCGTTCCAAATCTATTCATTGACCACTGATCTATTCTGAGGAATAGAAAAATTAACTGACGTATATAAACAAATTTCTGCTCCGGAGAATAAAAGAAAAGAAAGATAGAGAAATAGAAATGTTACCAAAGGCATCCTGAGTGGATCAAATGCTTCAACTAGGTTTCAATATTGCGTACTTTCCACTTATACGAGATTTTATCAATTGAATCTTTATTCCTAGCCAACTTTTCTTCCCTATTTGTTGACCTTGATTAGTTTTTAGTTCCCGCTCGTTGTGAATTCTATTTTCTTTCGGGGACCAAATATTCTTTGGATCGTTTCTCGCAACACCCGCTTACCCTCTAAGTGATTTCTTCGACGACTTATCGAAAAAGAGAAATGTGGAACGAAGGGCCAAAACCTAGGTCGTGCTGGACCTGGCTCGGTCACCGTGACGTTCGTAGCTAACAGATAGTATCATTTCACCAATTTTCCAATTTCTTAAATAGCATATACACAGTATTTTATACCATCTTTTTAGGGTTTTATTCCCCTTGAAAATGGACCATTCCCTAACAAATCTACAAGTCAAATCCTGCTTTGTCAGCCTCAAAAAGATCTGCCTCCCCAGTTCTTTTTCCCTCCTTAGCTCCAATTATCCACCACTAAAGTCACAACAAACAATTGAAGCAACATCAAGTGAAGTCACCTCCAAACACAAAGACAATTAATGATAAAATCCACAACTTTTGATTCCCCCATCACTCGCTACAATCCGAGCGATGGCGAAACATCAGGTTTCGGTGGCGATCACTGTTCTTGCTCGTGCTCCTCATGGAAGCAGGCAAGGAGTCAAGGACATGGCGCGACCAAACTGGCCATGCTTGTTCCTCAAACCCACAGTGATTGGAAAAAACCCTTGGATGAGGAGGCAAGCCACGTGGAAAAAAGCATGAAATGAAACAGGGATTGGGGATTTTTAGGGTTTGGGAGAGAGAGATAATCACTTGCAAACGATGATATGTAATTGATAGGAAAAGGACAGGACCGGTCATATAACCATACCAATCATTCAAGCTTTTCTCCTTGTAACCCAACAATGGCATCCAAATAAATATTTCCCACAGGGAAAAGTGAATGCTTGCTCTTTGCTATAGGTCAAGAAGTTATATCCTGCAATGTCTCCTTGCTTTTTCTCCCTCTAAGTGAGGACACCCGAATAAGAATGAATTTCCCACGTGGATTGTGCTAGGGAAAAGTTTGTGCATTATTAGGGACGAGCGCTTCGGGATTTTGGATCGGTATCGTATTGTTTGCCACGATGGATTGTACGGGAGTTTGGTCTCGCCGTGAAATTCGACAGACCAAATCTTGAAGATTGAAATCGCGTTCACATCAGTGGCCGCAGTTGCTCTGGAAGTTGTTTGTTTTAATAGACTCTCACATCTATTGCGAGAGAAGTTGCTAATATGCCATAGGCATATTAAATTTAATATGCGTAAATTAAATTTACACGTGGGTATATAAAAAAAAAACTCATCAATAGTTGAGAAGTGTTGGGGATATTGCGTGGTTGCAGCTAAACCTTGCCCTTTTTAATATGCTGTAGATGTAGCATTTGATTACTTGGCATTCCCAACATTTACAGAAATTACATGATTTCTTGACAAATTAGGGGAACCTAAATGGGGTCATTTCAGTTTAGATTGTATGGAATTGAAGAAGGCACATTCATTGGAAGAAAATTCAAGTGACTCCAAATGGGCTTGCAAACCACAGCGCCCTTGCACAAGGTAAAATGAAAGGGAGAGGGACACTAAGGTTGCATATGATAACATTTCTATTTCACAATTTCTGTTTCAGAAATCATTCTGAAACAGGTTTGGAACAGAAATTCATTTGATAATGCAATTTCATTTTTCTATATCTAGAACAAATTTTTTATTTAGAAATCATTCTGAAACAGAAATCAAAAGTTAAAATTTTCAACTTCTTAATTTCTAGAATAGAAATAAGAAATTTTCTCTCTCCTCTCTCTCTCTTTACGACTCACTTTCCTTTCTCTCCCAGCTCCCCACCATCACCGCTCGCCGGTTGCCAATGTCACCCGCCCGCCACTGCCGTCCGCCCGCCACGTTGCCGTCAACCATCCACCACCCGCTCACCTACCCATTGATTGCCATCGCCTACCGATCGCCACCAATCACCATCCGCCACCCACCGTCACCCGCTCGCTTGTTAACACCTACCACCGTTAGCCATCGCCCACCACTGGTCTCCGCCAGTAGTCGGTTGTCACTAACTATCACCCTTCGATTGCCATCAGTCGCCCCCATCACCCGCCTTCTGCCGCCGGTCGCCATCATCGTTCACCGTCTACCGCCCGTCGATTACCGCCGTCCATTGCTGTCATGTTGTTATCAAACAAATTTCTATTTTGGGAATAGAAATTTTGTGTTGTTATCAAATGCATTTCTCTGCTCAAAAATTAATTTCTAGAACAGAAATAGAAAAATTAATTTCTTTCTAGAAATTAACTTCTGGAACAGAAATTTTGTCATGCGCGCCCTAATAATAGGCAAAAGACATCAACCTTGTCTCAAAGGATTCTTTTCGTTGACTAAAAATGCTTTCTTTGACTAGTCTACTTTTCGTGCCCCAAACTCTGAAATATCTATAAAAAATATATATATATTGGAAGTTATTTTGATCGAAGCAAACGGAGCCTTTATGTTTGCATTATTTAAGTGAATTCGCGAAACATCAGGGACCAAATTGAATAATAAATTGTAAAACGACATTGTATGTGTCAAACCCTTTTGCACGAATGAGGAGAGATCTCTTCTTTTCCCCTCTTCACAAACGCATGCTGTGTTACTACAACCAGAAATGTTCATGCACTCATGTTGTTCGAGAAAGGTCTTGAAACAAGTGGGATTTGAAGTGAAGTCATGTCGAGAGAGATGGGAACAAAACCAACCAACAATGTCATCTACTTGAGAAAGTGGCTTTAGTTGATGGAGACAAGACAAATCTCGTCTACACTAATTATGATTAATTTTCTAATTTGATATAAGAGGGGGGGAAAAAGAAATATTGCCATTGAAATTTGACTTTTAATTTTTAAGCAACATTTTCTTTGTCCAATTACGTAGGAAGATAATTGGTCTTTAAAAACTTGATACCTCTTATATTTCCTTCAAAATTTTGAAATGTAAATAAAAAGTTTTAAGTTTTCTAAGATTACGGAGGAATTTTAAACGGCTCGACATGTTAATATTCATGTATTTTAAGGTTTCAGATATTCAGCTTTATACAGAAAATCAGAACTAAAATGTTGTGATAAGAAAGGAAAAAAAAAAACTACAAGTGACAAATGACAAAGCTAGAAATTTCAAGGGGAGGGGGAAATTCTCTACATACTCCGCTTAATATTGTTACCGTTCCATATGAAAAAGCACACTGGCACTGCATGGTAAATTTGTATAAAAAGTGTTCAATGAAAAGTACTTTCGTATGTACGACTGGAAAAATAAATACTACGGAGTTGTGAGAATAAATTCGGTTAATGAAGTCTTTTAATGTTGTTTTATGAAGTTTCATCTTGTTCAAACATATTAAAAATCTTAATAAGAAAACTTATATTCATCAAATGTCCATTCTTACTTGTATAAGCCATAATAATCATAACGAGAAATAAATGTTTCCCATCTAATCATTTTAATTCAAAATGTAATCAAAAGAATGGTCGACGGAGTCGTATATAAAAAATTCCAAAAATAGTTAAAAAGAAAAAAAAAATATGGCCATTTCATTCCTTGGCGTGGCCATTCAATGTGAGATTCACTTAGCCAACCCTTTAAATTGTTGGGGGATAGGATACATATATGCATGCATGCATGTATGAATGTATAAAACCAAGTTGAACGGGTGCTTTATAGAAATTAAAGTTGTCCATGTGATTGGGGGTAATGAATCTGCTTACTCAAAGCAAGTTGAATAATGATTTATAGGAATAAAAGTTCAAATTCATGTGATTGGGACTAATCGATTTCAGGATGAGTCGGTTTCGGGCCTAAAATTGAGAATCGACCCATTTTGTGCTTTGGACCAAACTAAATGATTGAACATAAAAGTTGCATTATTTCATTACCAAAATATTTGTTGGTTGAGTGGTTATGTAATTATTTGGTCATGTTGAAGACTATGGATAAATTTTTATCAGTGCAAAATATTTTTTCTTCCCTAAAAATTAGGGACTTCAAAACAGATTTATAATCGGCTCAATTAGGGAACCGGACTAGTTGAATCGGCTCTCGGATAGAATCGGTGGTTCAAGACTTGGAATCAGGGACTAAATTGGTCCGTGATTGATTTGCGAAATCAGAAACCAAATCGGTTCTCCCTACAACTGACTCGATCCGATCGCCGTATTGAATAAGACATGGTTCTCACCCCTACATGTGATAGTGACTAATAAGCGACATGCAAAGAGTAAGGATCCAGAACCAGAAGATCATTGTTTATGAGAAAAGGCAGAGGGGAATATATCCAAGGAGTAGGAACATTTAAACAATTTTAGCATTTTCAGGAAGTGTATACATACTACAGAAAATAAAAATGAGAAAGCCACTTCTCTTTTGGGGCCAAACAAAATTGACCAAATAATTTTGACTCTGCACATTTTGTTATTATTTTATTGTACTTGGATGAAGGTCTGTTTCGACGCTCCATTTTGGTTTTTCCCCCCCTTTTTGTGTGCGGAAGTATCTGTAAGGACACTGAGCATTGGGTCCGGTTCATACGATACCGGTTTGATTTTTTGTTTCACCCAGTTAGAATTGAACCATGGTCTTGAACCCGACAACACAACGGTAGTACCACTTGACCTACGAATATTTTTGTACTGAAATGGTGCAACTTTTAAACCTTATCATAAAGAACTTGATTTCCCACCCAAGACATAAAAATAGGCCGATTCTCAATCTGGATCGAGAATCAACCCATTCTGAAATCGATCATCCTTCTATACTGGCTCGTCGACTAAACAAAGGAAATCTCCGGACCATATAGCCTCTAGTCTACATTTTTTTTTTTTTAATTTAGGGTGAATAGCCCCACTAGACTCATGGAATCACTAATTACACGTACAGTTGCAAGGAATTTACAGGGCTTCAAGAAGTGAAGCACTCAACGTTCACCAGACATGAATTTTAATTCAACCTGAGTATCACCAAACCCCAAAGTCATATTTGACTGAAATTTCACATTGAAAAAATTATAAAGACCATTTTTATAAATAGCCCTCGAAAATTTTCCCTTTTATTTAAAAGAAAAAAAAGAAAAAAGAGAAGGATTGGAAACGTGAAGATGGAGACAAGAAAAGAGGGACCGTGCCATACGTAGACAATAGGAGAGAGAGAGAGAGAACCCCCTGAGCAGCAGACCATTGAAGAGTAATGTCAATCGCTAACGAGTCCGACCAATCCGAAAGCAACTCGTGCTCGGCCAAAACTCTCCGGACCATATCATCTTTAGCTTCGGACATTGTGCCCCTCACGTGTTTCAGCCAAGTACAGTTTCCCAAAAGAACCCCCCGGCTTTCCCACGATTATTATTTCCAACCCCAAATTATTTACCTAAAATCAATTCCGGCCTTACAAAAAACAACAACCCCAAACTGGCGCGGCTCCAACTAAATTCCAATCTCATATTGGAGATCCAAATTCATTAGCGGTTTGAGATCTGACGTGGACGATGGGGGGACCAATTCGAGATTTGTCAAGGGGCAGAAATTAATTTAGTGTGAGTATGTCGCGTGAGTATCGGTTTGAAATTCTATATTAGGTGAAATCTAACTTGAGATCAATGTGGCACTAAAGTATCGGTTCAAATATTTTAATGGCACCGATACGGGGAAAAAAACTAAAATACACAGAGCCTACATTGTCATTGAACTGCTCGAAGCCCCCTATAATTTCTTGTATTGTTTAAATTAATCGAGTAACAATGAAATTTTCAAAAATCCTTTACTGACATTTAATTTTTGCCTCGTGGGGCGTGCTGCTTTTTGGGTTCAGTATCTTGTCCGATCTCGGCAAGACTGCAAGATGCAGGAGGGGGGAGGGGGGAGGAAAAGAAGCCATTGATTACTGTCCATCGAGTCAAACAAGGGGCTACAAGAGCAAGAGCTTGCCCCTATTGAAAAGGTGAGAAAAAGTAAATAAGTTAAAAAAATAAAAATTGGGAGGGGAAAAAGTTGGTGATGATGATGCAGTTGAATGCAAAATGTCAAACGCTAGGTTGCATTTTTCATGGGGAATTGAGGTTTCTTTTTCTTTTATTTTTTTTATTTTGGGTTTTCCTCTTTATATGTGATTTAGTTTAATTTAATTTCTCGTTTTTACAGCTCCTCCTCCTCGACCAATTTCGAGGTTGTTCCTCGTCGGTGTCCTCTAGTTCGGAGACGGAACGTGTCGTGTTGGGTGGTGCACAACGTTTTTGTATCCGGTCGTGTAATGTAGAGGCTTGCTTCGTTCTGGTCTCTGCCTGCCTTAGCTCTTTCTCTTTTGGTGTCTATTTAATTCTGCTCTTCTCTTGGGGAAGGACTCGGGAGAAGGCATCTTTCGAGTCCTTGAGGCATGAAAAGTCAAAAAGGGAGAGGACTCCATTCTCATTTATGATGGACTAACACCCCCCCC
>BCNH02000011.1:7175495-7189137 GCA_001662345.2 Metrosideros polymorpha var. glaberrima
CCCCCTTTTTTTTTTCCTCCTAAGTCAAAAAAATTCATTTATTGCTTGGATTTTGACAACATCCATTTTTGGGAAGAGTTTTCGCCCTTTTCCTTCCCCTCAAACAAGTGATGTGGCCGAACCATATTTAGAAATATATTCTCTTGTTACAAAAAAGAAAAAGATATAAATACACTGAAAATCTTAAAATTTATCGCAAAAGTGCGATTGAATTCTAAAACTTTCAAAATATATAGTGAAATCATAAAATTTGTCAGGAAAATGTCAAATCCTAAAATTTTAAAAAATTACAATTAATGAAAGAACTTGATTTGATCAATTTGACAAGTTTTAAGAGTTTTTTTTTTTAAAAAAAATTTATGACTCAATTACACTTTCATGATAAGTTTTTGAATTTTCAATACACTTATTTCAAGAGAAAATAACAGATTTCTTTGGGAGATTATCTAAATCATCCTTTTTTGCTTAAGCAAAACATTGATATGGTGAAAAATAAAGTCCAATTTGGCCATCTTAGCTTTAGAGCGATCCTATCTAGAATGTAGAGTTTAGATGGACTCGAAGTAAGTGTACCTCACATAAATTCCATTTTATCGAATAGTATTAAGATGTCTAGTGCAGCTAATGTCGAGTCCATATAAGTTAATGGGGGCGAATCATCTTGACTAAATATGGTATGATTGCCATCCTCGGAAACTACGTCGTTGGACGAAGAATTATACTAATGGCCATCAAACCACGATTTTTCTTTCAATAGGCATGGAAAACGTGAACGGGACAAAAGGGTTGCCAACAATTTGCCATTGGGTTAATTTCAAAAGAAGGTCGCCTTCGTCCCAAACTTCAGAAGTGGCAAAACTCGCGATCACGAAATTGATTAATCCAACAAAAAATTATACTAAGCATCCTGGATTTACACGTTCTCAATATCTCGTGATGAGCTCCCGAATCCCCAAGCAAGACTCGAAGACCTTTCGACATTGTTGGAGCTGTCATGGCCTGCACAACATTTTTCAACCTCGTCCAGATGACTAGCGATAACGTCAAATCGCCACCAGTGCCATGATCATTGACCTAAATGTCACAATGTCTTTAGTAAATACTTAAATAGGCTAAGATATAGGAATGTCTAAGTTCCTCGCGACTATCGATGCGGTGAACAACGCATCGCAAAGCGCCGTGTCTCGGAACCATAAGCATGAAGTACGTTCTTTTTGCATCTAGTTTATTCAGAAATTTTAAATTAAATAAATTTTAATTTATTAGCCTTTTCCCTTGTTTGGAAATGTGCGACACCTAGGCCTATATATCTAGAAAGGGTTTTGGCCGTTTAAGTCAAATGCACACGAGATCGGAATATTTAGATTAATGGTACCAAGGTAATGCACGTAATTTACGCATTGTGCCACTCGAGGAGACGTTATTATTCGTGCAATGTATACTATATACGCAATAGAAAATCGGCTATAATTAGTATTTGATGCATTAAATAGAAAATGATGGAAAGTAATTAAATTAGGAAAAAAGTAATGCACTTTTAAGGAAAAAAAAAATAGAAAGAAATGTACTATTACCAAACTTTTCATCCCTACGCTAGCATAGTTGACTCTCGATAGACTTTTCGAGCAACGATCGCTTCAAGAGGGTTCAAGACATCCAATAATAACTAAAATAATTAAGACGTCTTCTCTTTGCCTTCGAATATCATTAAGCCGTGATTTGCTCAATACTAATCAAAGCAATTATAAATTAGAGATTGTCGTGGAGACTTTTCGAGGGAATTTGGACATTGTGTTTCGATAATGGCGACTTTTATTGATGACGTCGAGTAATGGGTCTGACAATCAATTCTATACCTATCTCAAAAGCCGTATAGATTTTTCCAAAAACGAAAACGATAATCAAATATTGAATAACTCGAGTTATGAAAGAGAATTCAATAAGTAAAGGGATGTATATATCCTGTGTGATTTCTCGCATCCGTCCCTAATATGAAATCTCAACAACGCCCCCCAACACGGTCCTTAGCTTTCAACAGCGCGTGATTCAATACGCTTCGCACGATACGCTCTCTTCCTCTATGATCCAACGAGCACTAGATTTTTCCTTGCAACCACATCGATCTCGATCGAGCTGATGAATTGGCCCTTAATCGGAGCAAAAGACGGGATTAATCGAACTTAAACCGAGATTAGAGGGGGGTGGGGGATCTCATTTGTCCCTAGCAATTCGCAACATTTGCATGCTCGGATGAAACGAAAAGAGGCTCGGGAGTGCCACTCGAGGATAGTTTAATGGCCGTTGCTACTGACCCAGCGAACAAGTCAAACGCTCGACGACGAATCGCAAACCAACCATCAATTCCCCCCCTGCACACATCTCAACTCGCCATTGCCAGCCCACCACCACCCGTCTCTCTCCCTACTTGTACGTGTTCGTGCTGTGCTCCGATGTCCGTTCGATAAATACATTGATTAACCGAGCTTGTCTGAAATCTGCCACCACCTCCTCCCACGGCCCAGTTTCCCATTCCTCCACCCGAATACCGACGGCTCGCTACCCGCCACCGCCACCCTCAACCACCACCTGCTCTCTCTCCCCTCTCTCGCCTCCCCCTTTTTCTTCTTGTTCTTTTTTCCTCGGTCCCTGCGTACTCGGAACCATCCAAAAGCCATAGCTTCGACCTGCTTCCTCGTTATCGTAATCCCCCGAGAATCGATCCCCCCACGAAAAGGGTCCTTGAAGGGCGTGTTGGGTGACTTGGGTCTCTCACGCAATCGAGAGATCGAGCGAGAGGGAGGAGCAAAAAGGTTCGGCAGAATCCCAAGGCCTGTGTTTTAAGTATTTGTTTTTGCCTTTTCGTCGAGCACTTCGCGTGCAACCTCCCTCCCTCCCTCTCCTCGCGTATATTACACCCGCCACAATCCCTCCGCTCTCTCTCCCCCTCATTTCGCCCTCCCCTTCGTTTCTCCTATTCCTGTTATGAAGAATTGGTGTTCATGGCCGCTTGCGCTTTGCTGAGTGGTGGCGACAATGGCGGCAGCAGCAACAACGACGACAGCAACGGCCGCCGCGAGAACCCGAGCTTCATGAGCTCCTCCAATCTCGGCGGCGGAGGCGGCGCCGGTGACCACCTCCTTAACACCCTCCACCACCACAACCACCACCGCCGTCACCAGCAGCAGCAGCAACCCCCGCTAGAAGAGCAACGCCGCCTCTTGGAGAGCGGTAACAGGATGGTGAGGAAGAGGATGGCTTCGGAGCTCGAGGTGCAGGCGCCATCCACCGCCGATTACCTCAGGCTTTCCCGGCGAAACACCTCCTCCTCCACCGCCATCGCCAACGCTTCCTTGATGAGCAACCCTCTATCTGACGCGAACCGCTTCGTGCCCTCGAGAGATATTATCATCCCCAACCACTCCACTATGACCATGTTACCTTCTTCCACGAACTTGACCGCGACGTCACCCGGCCCAGGGTTTTTATCCCCCACTCCATGCACCACCATTGCCGCGACGACGACCTCGCCTTACGCTGCTGAGACCACCGCCCTCTCGCCTCTCCTCCCGTCTCAACCCCAGCCACAAACCCCCGCGCTCTGCGTCTTCTCCGGCTTGCCGTTGTTCCCACCGGAGAAACCTCGCTCTGCCACCGGTTTCGCAGCGCCTCCTCCTCCGGCGATAAACCCTAGCGTCGGTGCTAGTGGCATTCCCATGGAGGACAGCTCGGCGACGGCGTGGATCGACGGCATCATCAAGGATCTCATCCAGAACTCCACGTCCGTGTCGATCCCTCAGCTCATCCATAACGTGAGGGAGATAATCTACCCCTGTAACCCTAACCTCGCGGCCGTTCTCGAGTACCGGCTACGCTCGCTCATGAAGGAGCCGGTTCCGGCGGTGGATTTGCAGTTACAGAGGCAGTATAATAACCAGCATTTCTCTCTCCCCGATTCGACGATCCATCATAGTCAGTACTCGAACTATGGCCTCGCGTCGCTACCGGTGGCCGTCGGCCAAGGGAGCAGCCGCCGCTTGCAGGAGCACGAGGCGAGCGCTTCGTCCGCGCGGGCTCCCGTTCCGACGTTGAACCAGGTGCAGCAGCAGCAGCAGCCGCCTAATAATCCGCCGCAGCTTCAGCCGCCGGAGCCGCTGCAACAACCGCCGCCTCAGCAGCAGCAGCGCAGCGAGGCGGAGAACGAGAAATCGTCTACCTCCGGCGAGACGACGCCGACTCCGACGGCCACAGCCACCTCCGCCGCCGCAGCGGCGGCCCTGGCGAGGGAGAGGAAGGAGGAGATGCGGAACCAGAAGAAGGACGAGGAAGGCCTGCACCTGCTGACCCTGCTCCTCCAGTGTGCGGAGGCCGTGTCGGCGGACAACCTCGAGGAGGCGAACCGGATGCTGCTGGAGATCTCCGAGCTCTCGACGCCGTACGGCACCTCGGCGCAGCGTGTCGCGGCCTACTTCTCGGAGGCCATCTCGGCCCGGCTCGTGAACTCCTGCCTGGGGATCTACACGACGCTGCCCTCCGTGCCGTACAGCCACAAGATCTCCTCCGCCTTCCAGGTAGGGTTTCATCAACTCATGTCGTGCCATCCTGTCTGAGACAGTCATGTCCGTTTCGGTCGGTCGTGCTTCAATCGTGTTCTCGTGCTTTGTCTCGTTGCTGCTCTTAGGTCTTCAATGGGATCAGCCCCTTCGTCAAGTTCTCGCACTTCACTGCGAACCAGGCGATCCAGGAGGCATTCGAGCGCGAGCAGAGGGTCCACATCATCGACCTCGACATCATGCAGGGCCTGCAGTGGCCGGGGCTGTTCCACATACTGGCGTCGCGGCCCGGCGGCCCGCCCCACGTCCGGCTCACGGGGCTGGGCACGTCCGTGGAGGCCCTGGAGGCCACGGGGAAGCGGCTGGCCGACTTCGCCGACAAGCTGGGCTTGCCGTTCGAGTTCATCCCGGTGGCGGAGAAGGTCGGGAACTTGGACCCGGAGAGGCTGAACGTGAGCAAGAGGGAGGCCGTGGCGGTCCACTTGTTGCAGCACTCGCTCTACGACGTCACGGGTTCTGATACCAACACGCTTTGGCTTTTGCAGAGGTAAGAGAAGAGTTAAAAAAAAAAAGCGTGAGCGATCTTTTCACAATCCCCATGCCGATTTGCTCCTTCTTTATTCTGGCGCTGTTCCAAAGTTCGAATTTTTATCTTGCGTAGACGTAGCTGAAGATGTCTAGCAAGTAGGGTAGGCTTCTCTTTTCTCTGCTAATCTAGTCGCAGCAGGCAGTAACCATGCCATCGCCATAGCATGTGCTGTCTGGTTTTTTTTTTTTAATTTTTTGTTTGCCTTTTGACTGTTCACGTTCTGGGTTTCGGTTGGTGATCATTTGAGATGGAAGTGGACGTGCGCTTTCGATTACCCAGTTGTTGTTTTCCCCCGCCTTTGTTCCTAAAGAGATAAAGGATGGCCGAGCCACGAAAGGTTGCACCTTTTCTTGATTCAGTGAAAGGAAAGCAATAGCAAAAGAGGAGCCCGACTTAGATAGCTGCACCGTCTTTTTCCACGCAAAAGGAAGTTCCTTTTTGTTCCCATTTAGGCACGTCGAAGTCGCTTCCATGGGAGGAGCGAAAGATCATTGCCCCCACTTGGTCCTTGGCTTTCTCCATTGAAGGAGCTGTAAAGTTGTCCTCCACATTTGATTGTCTGATCTTTGCATCTCCCTAGGAACACTGTTCTGAAATAATCATATGGTTAGAAACGGTGGCATTGGAGATTCGGTGTGCTCTTGCATTATTTGGCCTGTAACGTGACGGTTTAGTCATTTTTCCTGTGATCTAGATTGGCGCCGAAGGTGGTCACGGTGGTGGAGCAGGACCTGAGCCACGCGGGCTCGTTCCTCGGCCGCTTCGTGGAGGCGATCCACTACTACTCGGCCCTGTTCGACTCGCTGGGGGCGAGCTACGGGGAGCAGAGCGAGGAGCGGCATGTGGTCGAGCAGCAGCTGCTCTCCAGAGAGATCCGGAATGTGCTCGCGTGTGGCGGACCGTCAAGGAGCGGGGAGGCGAAGTTCACCAGCTGGAGGGAGAAGCTGCAGCAAGCCGGGTTCAGGGGCGTCTCCCTTGCCGGGAATGCCGCGACGCAGGCGACGCTGCTCCTCGGGATGTTCTCCTGTGATGGGTACACACTGGTGGAGGACAATGGGGCTCTCAAGCTCGGGTGGAAGGACCTGTGCTTGCTCACTGCCTCCGCATGGAGCCCACTGAATCTGCATGCAGCCTCGGCCGGGCTCATTCGTCATTTCTCTCACTAGGCCGGAGACTTTGCTTGGCCAAGCGCGACGTAGGCGGCGCGGATGTGGACCATGATCGCTAGAGATGATGATTATGGTGGTGATGCGGGAAATTGAACTATCATGGGTTTAGTGAGGATTTTCTAGTTGCTGGGACTATGGTTGGCAATGTGATTTAGGTGAGCCGGGTGATATCATGTGCTAGGAAAATGGGTGCACGAATACGAGTTCTCTCCTTTTGGCCTTCTGAAGATTTTCACTTTGCATTTTACATTTTTTCGACTCCATCGCCTTAAATTTCTTGTCTTGACCCGGGTCCATAAATTCGGTGAGAAAAGTAAGGTAGTAGTTGATTGGATTTTGCTAGCATAACCGTTTTAAAGATGGATCAGCATGTTGTGAGCCACAAGTTCTGGAAGAAGTGGATCTCACAATAATTTATAATTATTTGTTTTCTGTGGCTCAAATCAAGATATCGTTCTTACTGGATTAAAGATATTCACTTAATCATTTCTCTAGTTTTTTCATTGTATCTTGTAGAATCCAAAATGATCCAGTTTTAGCATGGACCGGTTTTAGAAAAGGGCATCGAGCGTTGTTAGAAACATAGGATTTTGTCTAGAGTTTGGTGACCGGACATTCCTTTTAAGATTTATTTATAAGAAAACAGAGATGATCCCAAGCAATTAACTAGGTTATCTGCGTATCAACCTTTTAAGCTTGACTTGATACATGTGAGTTTTCGATTTCCAGAAAATGCCCATTTATCTTCTGAAATGGAGATATTATGTCCATTTGTCTTGCATATGTATATTTTGTCTTTTTATCTCATGATTTAACCCCGAGTTACTTCCACGAACTTGACGAGCTTTTAAATTTAAACAATTTTTTTTTTTCAAAAGGAGATAAAGATTGTCTATATTCCTTATAAAGTCAAAATTTAATTTTTGTATCCAGTAAAATAACCTGTGATGTAAAATGACTATCAAATTTATACTTAGAAAATGTCAATTTTTTTTTTATTAATTTAGGGGCATGAATATAGAGGCTTGAGAATTTGAAAGCTCATAGAACAACGTGCAAGTCTCATGAACCGGTTAAATCCAAATTTTTGACCCGTGTAAGTGATCTCGACTCAAAGTAATTTATATTGAGTTAGTGGAATCCGAACAAGTGACCTTCAATTCCTGAGTTGAAAATTTCTTGACATTTCAACCAATTGTGCCAACATTAGAGAATTTAAAAATGTCTTAATTACGTCAATAGCCGTGTGCTTTGCTAATTTTGCTGGAATTCAATTTATAACTTCTGTGGCTCTCATGAAATGTCATGAATAGTTACATATTGACCACACAAATTAGGGCAATGTGCCAAGACTTTATAAGTCAAAAATGACAGATTTGTATAAATATATTCTTTTGTGAGAAATGAGCGCGTCTAAAATGTATTTGATAGCTTTGGGGGCAACTTTTTCATGCAGTCCGAGTATATATAGTTCCAATGCATGTTTGATAGATCATGTGACTCTATTGGATAATATGGTCATACGTGAAAGTCACGTGATCTATTGAATCACATTCACCTGGACTAAGGGTGGATTTGGTTCAGCATTTGGAAGGAGCTTTCAGCCTGAATGCTTTTTTGCAAAATGCTGAATTATTTGATAAGTTTTTTTCAAGGGAGCATTCGGCCAAATGCTGTCTTTGAAAAGGCTAAAATGCTGAATGCTGGTCCCTCCATCATTCAGCATTTCAGCCTATCTACGGCCAGCATTTGGTCGAATGCTCTTTTAAAAAAAATTTGTCAAACAGTTCAGTATTTTACAAAGGAACATTCAGATTGAAAGCTCATTCCAAATGCTGAACCAAACCCACCCTAAGTGTTTTCGATGCACCCTTTAATCAATCTAGCTTTAGTGGTTGTCATGTCAAATAATTCTCTGATATTTTGAGATTTTCTCAAAAGGGTTATCCATCATTTGTGTATTTTTCCCAACTTGAATTTCGTATCGTGAGATTCCCTCACTTTCACCTCTCAATTTATGTAGAAACGACAGACGGACTTTGCATAAACATCTTTTAATGCTGCAGTATCCAGGAGAAAAAAAAAACACAGAAACTATTATGACAAAACAAGACTGTAATTATTGTCTGCTTCACGGTAATATTAGCTTTACAAATAGAGGACAAATGAAGATGCTCAATCCCTCTCGCCTTCCTCAAAAGTTCTGCTCATGCTGCTGCGGCCTTACCCGTTTGTCATCTCTTATTGCAATGAAGCCATCTCCCTTTTTCTTACAGAGGAAAAGATTGAAAGACTAATGGCAGGAACATCTGAATCACAAAGTGCTGAAGATAACTAGTTAAAGACTGTTGATCTCGCTATTTTGGTTCGATCTTTGTGGAAACCGTGTACCCGCCGCTGTAGTCGAAGGAGTCGTTGCTCTTGTTGCTAGTATCTAATTTTGGCATCGTCTCGTAAGGATGCTTAGATGCTCCCCTCGATGCCCCGAAGTCCATGGCGGACGACGAAGCAGTAGTCGAACTGGTGTTGATTCCGTCGTTCTGCAAGATGCTCTCAATTGTCTTCACCACCTCACTCATCGTAGGGCGGTCCGAGGCCGACTCCTCGACGCACCTCATGGCCAGCTCCAGGAATCTAGCGAAGCCGATGAGATATCCTGAGTCCCTGATCGATGGATCTATCTTTTCCCGCAGGCCATAGTGCTCGTCGTCCTTTGCGTCCATCGCCGTGCGCACTTCCCGGACAATGTACTTGCCCTTCTCGATCGGCTGCCTTGCGGTTATCAGCTCGAGCATGACCACTCCGAAGCTATACACGTCGCTCTTTTCCGTTAGTTGTTGCGTCATGTAGTACTCCGGATCCAGATAGCCCTGCCACAGATTCCCAGTTTCCAAGTAGATGTTAAGACCTGTAAGTCTTACGGATCATATGATCTGATTTCATTTTACTTTTGAACTCATTTATATCACAAGAAATTTCAAGGCTCTACAATTTTTTTTTATGGAAGCTTTCATTGTGATTGAAGTACTGATATAGGAACTCCACAGTTCCAATTCTGGTGATAACTTCAAGAAGAAAAAATTAAGATCGAAAGGGAAGCTGCTCGATGAATCATGTTATGCTGTTTCTTTGCAAACCTAGAGCTAATTAAGCGGCAAGACGTACCAGTGTGCCCTTGACTTGAGTCGAAACATGCCCCTTCTCGCTGTCCGATACCAGCTTGCACAAGCCGAAATCGGCAACTTTTGCCATTAGATTTTCGTCCAACAAGATGTTAGTCGACTTAATGTCTCGGTGGATTATAGGAGGATTCGCAAGCTCATGAAGGTACGCTATCCCCCTAGCGGACCCGAGAGCGATCCGGAGTCGCCTCCTCCAATCAAGGTGAATGCCAGATTTTTCTGCAACACAAGTGACATGTGATATGAAAAAGATGTATAATGCAGAAGCATCTATGGAGCGCATCACGGAGTGTATAATGACTCATGAGTCGTTGAGCACAATGTACTTAACGTTTTCGCAACACTTCTGCTTTAGTAAAGGATGTTGGCGAGACAGTGTAATTTACCTGACAAGCTCGCTCTGAGTGTTCCATTAGGCACAAATTCATAGATCAAGATCTGCTCTCCCTGCTCGAAGCAGAAACCCACGAGCCCGACAAGATTTTTGTGATGAACTCTTGATAAGAGCTCGATCTCTGTCTTGAATTCGAGACCGCCCTGCATCGATCCTTGTAGAGCTCTTTTGGTTGCGATCATTTGTCCATTGGGGAGCATTCCCCTGTAGACCTGGAGGAAATGGCAAAACAAGAATTAACAATTAGTAGCTTTGTGCAGAAACTTCGAAGGTCTGTTAACCACTTGATCCAAAGAAATCTACTTAATTAGTAAAATTGGTGAAAAGCTGCACGAAAGCCGATTGTGAAAGAATTACCTTGCCATAGCCTCCGGAACCGATCTCATTTCTTTCGGAGAAGTTATTGGTGCACTTTTTCAGTTCATCATAAGAAAACCATCTCGCTCCCTTCAGCTGAGGCGCACCTCCAGTGTGCTTCCCGCTTGGCACCCATGACGCTGCAAGATGGACACTGATCTAAGTCAAATGTCCTTCACCAACATATGTGAATTTGGTGCGACAATGAAAGCTTCTAAGCAAAAATTACCAAAGGGTTTGCTCAAGCCGATAGCCTTCTCGGCACGTTGCTTTTGCCGAACGGCGTATGTGCCTAAGGCAATGAGGCCAAGTAGTAGAATTCCACATCCAACTGCGACACCAACTATTGCCCCAGAGCTCATGGATCTTTTATGAGCTGAAATAGTGGCCTTTCTCCGTCAATATATCGGTTCTCAGCGTTGAGGGTAGAATCAAATTCTTACACAGAGTTTATATTCAAGTTACCTTGGAAAGGATAAAGAGAGGCGAGGAAGTAATAAGGACCGAATTCTGTCGGCGGTTTAAAAGTTTGGTTGCTCAAGTCAAATCCCATCCTTGAGATCTCTGACCGGTTGAAATACTTCCCCTTGGCCGGGAAGAACGCCACCGCAACTTGCAGATAGTCGTCTGTATTAAAGAAGGGATTGTCTAGGAAAACCGAGTCTGGGGCGAGGCCCAATTTCGTCCAGAGGCTATTTTCTAGTTCCTGAAACAAATTCGCATTTATTTGCTTGAAGGAAGGTGCTCTGAAAATTAATGTTCCTTCGTATGGAAAAGCGCAACTGCAACTATGAGGGCTGAGCTTTTGATCTCGTGGACAAGATTTTCTCCCACAGTCCGTGAGGTTCGTGGAATAAGATTTCACGGGTTGCGGAGGCTGACAGTAGATCGTATTCTCAAGAGTTGTGCTGCAGACTGGATTGCCTAATAAACTGAAAGCACAGAATCAATAGCACGATTAGTGATCGTCCAAGAAAGAGGGAAGGCACGTTCTTGCCGATGGCAAAAATGCATTTGGATGAACTTTCTCACGTCAGTGTATTGGTATATTTAAAAGAATTCTGCGTGACCGAGGAAATCCGGTTATACTGCAGGTCGACGAGCTCGAGTTGTGGGCTAATGTTGCTGCTCATGTTCAATGCGCCGCTGAATGTGTTGTTTCTCAAATTTCTGTCCAGTTAGAAAAAAAGAAGATGATTCAGGTCTCAAAATCGCACCTCCTTTCTCCACGAAAAATGGTCTAAAACTTATGATCTTACACTTGTTGAATTTGTGGATTGCTGAAGATTGCTTCTGGTACGGTCCCTTGAAGTGGTCCGTATTCCACAACCCTGACCAAAGTAGCTCTTTAGAAAATTCCCGAAAGATCTCACCACTAGTTTGGGGAAAGAAATTACTGAATATGCTTCGAGTACAAGAAGGACGTACAGAGTGGTAAGCGATGGTAAGGTCGAGAACCAAGCTGGAACATTTGTCAGGTCGAAATAATTGTAGCTAAGATCCCTGTTTAGTACACAACATCGACCTTCATCAGCGCAAAAGGAGGGAATAGAACGTGTCTTGTAAAATCAGTACCTCAGAGTACATTGGCTTTTACTCACACGGAGCTAAGCGAGTTCATGTTGCTTAAATCAGGGAAAGGACCATTCAGTCTGTTGCACGCTAAATTCCTGAAAGAGATCGTAGCAGCAATTTCAGTGGACTTAAACTGACATGTCGGAATACATGCTGAGGAATCAATGAAAAAGGTACTAACAAATCATTGACTTTCACGAGATTGCTGATATTTGACGGAACTTCTCCCGAAAAGGAATTCCTGTCGAGACGACTGTCGCATTTTCGGCACCAAGTTCAAGGACAGAACAAAAATGGTCACAATAGCTTCGAGTGACTAACAGAAAAGATTCGCTGGAAACCATATAAAGGGATTTTCACTTACAGAACCTCAAGTGTCTGAACAAGTCCTAATGTGGATGGGATTGATCCGTTAAATCGATTACCATCGAATAATCTGTAAGAAAGAAATTGTACCTGCTTATTAAGAGGATGGTGGCAGAGTACATTGACAATCAGAGTACAACTTACACACCAATCACTTAGCAGAAAAACTTACACATGTATCAGTTTCATTTTTGCGCTGAAAAGATTGCGCGGTATGGGACCTGACAGCTGGTTCTTGTTGAAATGACTGAAAAACCAAACCAAGAACGAGTGACTTCTTTGAGGTCCAATTCGAAAGAAATAAAATAGATCTCATTTTCAATCATACACAGGCAGACGAGCATATGCGCTCATACATATACGCCTCAACATGTTTTGCATTGACCGTGAATCTATATAAGCAAATTAATTAGATGAACTCACAAGTGCTTGGCATTTAGGAGATGATCCAATCCAGGGGTGTCGTCATTCGAGAGCGGTATAGGTCCGGTTAACTGGTTTTCGGCCAAATCGAGCCAAACGAGTTGTGACAGCTTCCCCAGAGAAGCTGGAATCTGGCCGTTGAACTTATTATTGTTGAGAGCCCTGGCAAGAAGGTTAGCTTGAACAGAGAGAATGAGTCACTTATACACTGAATAACCAAACGAAATTCCCATAGTGACAATCCCGAATTCTTACAGGAAGGTCAGCTGAGAAAGTTTGCCAAGCTCGTCAGGAATATTGCCGGTGAAGCCACAACCTGCTAAGATTCTGATAAAAGAAATACTAAGCACAGAGCAAAAGAAGATGACAAACTTTTTCGAGGTCAAGAAACAGTCTTGAGAAGGAGCTGTTACAAAGTATTAAGCTTCGATAAGTCTCCAAGTCGGGCCGTGAGGGAACCAATGAGGTCTTGGTTAAAGGACAGATCCCTGGGAATAAGATAGAACCGGTCGGAATGAGAGAAAAATAGACATAAGTTGAGATTGAGCATACAAGAAATATAGCTCTTTGCTTTGAATTGCCCTGAGTGCCAGCTTATAGAATCAGGAAGAACTTCTATCTGATCTTAGTTATAAATCATTTTTCAAAGGCCAGAGGACTCACAAAGATCTTAGCTCCGTCAGGCCTCCTATGTCACCACTCAACTGCCCTTTGATGTTCATAGACGAAAGGCCCCTGAAACCGACGATAGCCATACAACATCATTAATCGTGAGTCGTATATGGACTACAACAATGGGCATTTAATGGAAATAGGTGAAATGGAAGTGCTGTACTCACAATTCGGTCACCCTTGAACCTTTGCAGGTCACGCCATCCCAAGGTCCCCCACAGGGGTCATCTTTCACCCAGCTCGGCGGTGTCCTCTGCCATATTTCCCTTAGAGATAGGAGCGCAGCAGCTGATAATGTGACGTTTTGCAGCGAAAAAGATTTTAATCAGATGCTTTTGCTTCATTAATTTCCAAAATTACAGAGT
>BCNH02000011.1:7189180-7208596 GCA_001662345.2 Metrosideros polymorpha var. glaberrima
CCCCCCCCCCCCCCCCCCTAGCTTGTTCATTCACAACCACAATCTCACAGACAAAGGAACCAAAGCAATTGAACATGCCCTAACTTGGCCATCCATAGAAGATGTTCCATGAATTAGAGGAGACATGCACTCTCATGAGCAACAGGCTAAGCTAAACAGAAATAAGATTGGTTGGATGGGTTGAATCTACTTACAGTCACCAGGATCAGTGAATGAGCAGATGACATGAATCCCAGCAAGTGAGAAAGCCAGGAAGAAGACCAATCTCATCATGATTCCTCTGGTTGCCACCCAAAAAAACAAGAAAAAAAGAGCGAAGCTTGGTCTGAGTAGATAACAATCCTCAGCTACTCTAAGTTCCTGATACGATCCTCACTGACAAAGTAATCATCAAAACTCTCGTCTCTGGAGCAAAGAAAAGGGTGTATCTGGGTGTAAACTTGATTGATGTGCTCTTGGAATTGCAAGAAAGTATCTCAAGATCATAGAAGCTGAGACAATAGGAAAGACAGAGAGAGAGAGAGGGAGAGGCTTTTGGGAGGGGTTCTCTCCTTTTGTTTGCCTTGTCTTGGAAGCCAAAGCACAGTAATCATTTGTTATGCTTCAAACCTTCCGCGTTAATGCCTTTGCTTAGCCAATGTCATGAAACAAAATTATAAACAATGCGCTCACCGTGTTCTCCGTCCGCCAGCTTTTCCAAGATGACAAACCACCAGGAAACAACGATTTCCTCAGCAGAATACAAGGCGCATTTCCCCAATCCAACGTCTTTGTTTTGTATAGCGGCACTCATTATCCATCGAATTTTTGCGAACAAAGAACGTTTAATCGGCACGTCAACTTGTCACGAGATATCAAGCATTCTTTCTTCCTTATTTTTACTAGCTCCTGGTCACCCGACACGACGTTCTATGGTCATTCTAGTCAAAACAAACCAATCCAAAGATGTCCCATCCTGCGATTAGTAGGGAAAACATGAATCTCATGTCAAGTTTTAAACACGTCCGTTGGATCATGGCGAAACGAATACATCAAATATCGATTTAGGAAGAAGGTTTGCCATCGTCAAATGGTCACAATACCAATAAGTTGCTCATTAACACGTACACGATCGAAGATTCGACGAAAGAAGTGGAACGGCGAAGAGCACTCATCGACTTACAATATCGATGTACAAAGTGACACGAAGAAGGGTTGGGTACGATCAATCGTCGAAATGCCAATTGGAGCTTTTTACTTAAGTTCCTTTGGCGCGTGAGACCCATTTGGAGATTACTACGCAGTCAGCAACCTAATTCAATATCTAAATCAAAAGGGCCCTCGATGGCTCCTACACCTGCACGACGATTGGAGAGTACTAATCTAATGAAGCCAGGGGTGATACGAGGGGTCGAGGACTGCAATGGAATGAGTTGGTCGGGGACAAACAAAGAGGTTTTGATTCCTCTTTTGTTTTTGCCTCGTAACCATCTGTTGCTTAGGAATCACTCGCTGCAATTAATTCCATTCGCTTGTCCTCTTTCTTTTGGTCTGTGCGCTCGCGACATTTGATCATCCTCATGCCGACAACTAACACTCGTTGGTATGACAGACGTTTTATAATGATAAGAGCGGTAGTAAATAAGTTCTAATCGGCCGGCCGGCCGAAAGCAAGCAATTATCGAAGCTTAAAGGAATAAGCGCACTGGAAGTTTAAATTGGAGTATAATTTGATAGTACGAGAATGTATGGACTTACGCAACAGGCCTGCACGACGGAGACTGCGTTTTTTCGGTTGTCCAGAGAATTCCTCTGGGAATTGATTTGTGAAATTGTTGTCTCCCTTGTGATTCATAGTAGAGTATATTTCTCTATGAACGTAGGTCTCGGTGAACGAAACACACGTCGTTCTGGTTCATGTTTTTTCGACTTTTGCTTGCTTCTTGTTCCTCGTTTTCGACTGCATGATGATATCATAATTTATAATGACTCGTCCCCTTTGTAGAGCCCATTAAGCCCGAGAAGATTGACTCAAGAACCCTTCATCTTAGAACTCAAACTTAGGGTATATGTTTGTTTGAGTGAAAGAATTTTCCATGAATTAGTTTCCTGGATTTTCACGTGTTCGGTTTGCTAAAAGCGATCGGTCAACGGAAAACCATTTATGATAGAAAAAAAATTTGCATTCTTAAAATTAGGAAAATGTATTTCCTAACCTGAAAAGAGGAAAACATTTTTTTTTTAATGGTTTTTCGAAAAGCATTTTTCTTTATCGTGAAGTTTTCTCCCGAAACAAATGCACCCTTAACTATTAATTACAAAGCGATGGGAACGATGGAACACCTATGAATAGACGAGGAGCACGTAGAAAGCACCGAGGTGTCCAAGTCGTGCATGCCTCTTTGATAGTTCCGCGCCCGATTCAACTTTTATGCTGCTTACATAATTCATACTGCACACTCATAAGTTCAAGAATGATCAAATTGCAGCGTTAGCATGATGCAATGGATCATAAAATTCTTTTGCTTATGCTTTTTGTCTACCTATAGATGATGTAACGTTCAGACAAAAAAAGAAGACTAATACATATTTAACAAATCGACTAAAAGACTGAAAATATTTGTTATGGTCCAAATTATTCTTTTTATTAGCTTACAATAATTGCCCTGAACATCTCGTATTCCTATCATATACCATAGATAAAACGCTATAAATGCTAGACATGCTCATACTGTGTACTTAACCGAATCTCGATCTAGCTTTCAATTTAAAGAAATTTGGATCTCGTTAACAAGTGTCCAAGGCACCGGTAAACGTCCAGCTTGCGGAAGTCAAAGTTCAATTCGATGTCTCGAATAATAGTGTCGTTAAACCTCGCCTAATTTGATTAGGATGCGCGTGCATACATCAATCAATCCATAGTGTCACTAGAGTATCGTTATCAGATTAGCAAACTTGTCTGAACGGCAAGAAGCTTACAAAATTTCCTGCAGACTTTGAGGACAGTAGGAATGGAATGAGGAAAGATCAAACTCTTCTTTGCTTGAGTGGACAAAAGCTGAAGAAATGAGGAGGAAATTAGACTCCTAACTGTGCTCGATTCATTGACAGATTATGACCATCTTCACCATCATACATAATTAACACAAGTACAGCTGAAAGGCAAAAATCGATCGGTCCGAACAGAATTGGACGTGTGATGAGGTTGCGGCTGTGTAATGATGGAAAATGCAAGTCAATACTGCTGATGCTTGCTAGCTTTGCACTAAAAGTAATCGTAACCGAGAGATTTACTCCTTATTTAAGAATTCAAATTGCCCTGGAAAACAGTCAACAGTGTCACTCTAGATGTCTAAGGTAGTATTGAAGGCATAAGGAGAGGCCACGAAATAATAGGGACCGAAATATTGAGGCGGTTTATAAATTTGGTTGCTCAGATCGAGTCTGATGCGCGAGATCTCCAAGCCATTGAAATGATTTCCTGGGGACGGGAAGAGCGCCACTTGAACTTCTAGATAGTCGTCGATATTGAAGAAGGGGTTCTCTAGGAATACCAAGCGGGGAGCGAGGTCCAATCCTGTCCAGAGGCTCTCCTCGAGTTCCTGAAACAAGTTCACATGGATTTCCCCGAAGGAGGGTGCTCTGAAATATAATTTCCCTTGGTACGGAAAAGCGCAATCGCAGCTCCGAGGGCTGAGCATTTGGCCGAGTGGACATGAATTGTTTCCACAATGCGCAAGGCTGGTAGAATAATTAGATGGCGCAGGTTGACAGCAGCTTGTGTTTGCAAGACTGTTGTTGCAGACCGGATTGCCTGAGAGCCTGAATGTTCGAGATTTCATCGGTAAGATTAGCGATCATCAGAAGGGAAACTGCACATTGCTGGTAATGCAAAATATATAATTCCTCACACTAGTGTATTGGCATATTCCGAGGAATTGGTTTCAACGGAGGAAATCTGATTATATTGGAGATCGACGAGCTCCAGACTTCAGCTGATGTTGCTGCTCATGTTCAATGCGCCGCTGAGTGCGTTGCTTCTCAATTTTCTGTCCAGTTAGAAAAAAAGATGATTCTGGTCTCGAAATCGCACTTCCTTCTTCCTACGAAAAATTGATCTAAAACTTATGATCTTACACTAGTTGAATTTGTGGATTGCTGAAGATTCCTTCTGGTAGAGTCCCTTGAAGCGGTCCGTATTCCACAACCCTGACCAAAATAGCTCTTTAGAAAATTCTGCAAAAGATCTTACCACCAGTTTGGGGGAAAGAATTACTGAATATGCTTCGAGTACAAGAAGCACGTACAGATTGGTAAGCAATGGTAAGGTCGAGAACCAAGCTGGAACATTTGTTGGGTCGAAAGAATTGTTGCTAAGATCCCTATTTAGTACACAACATCGACCTTCGTCAGCGCAAGAGGAGAGAAGAACGTGCCGTGTAAAATCAGTACCTTAGAGTACATTGGCATATTTACTCACACGATGCTAAGTGAGTTCATGTTGCTTAAATCGGGGAAAGAACCGTTCAGTCTGTTATAAGCTAAATTCCTGAAAGAGATCATAGCAGCAATTCAGTGGACTTAAACTGGCACACTGGAATACATGCCGAGGAATTAATAGGAAGGGTACTTACAATTCATTGAGGTTCTCAAGATTGCTGATGTTTGATGGAACTTCTCCCGAAAAGGAATTCCTGTCGAGATGACTGTCGCATTTTCGGCACCAAGTTTAATATGGTCACGATAGCTTCGAGCGACTGATAAAGAAGATTCACTGGAAACCATATAAAGAGATTTTCACTTACAGAACCTCAAGTGTCCGAACAAGTCCTAACGTGGATGGGATCGATCCACAAAATCGATTACTATCGAATAATCTGTGAGAAAGAAAATGTAACTGCTTATTATGAGGATGGTGGCAGAGTGCATTGACAATCGAGTATCAACTTACACACCAATCACTATGCAGAAAAACTTACACATGTATCAGTTCCATTGTGCTGCTGAATAGTTTGTCCGGTATGGAACCCGAGAGCTGGTTCTTGTTGAAATGGCTGACAAGCCAAACCAAAAACGAGTGACTTCTTTGAGTTCCAATTCGAAAGAGATAAAATAGATCTCATTTTCAATCATACACAGGCAGACGAGCATATGCGCTCATACATATACGCATCAACAATTTTTGCATTGACCGTGAATCTATATAAGCAAATTAATTCGATGATACTCACAAGTGCTTGGCATTTAGGAGAAGATCCAATCCAGGGGTGTTGTTATTCGAGAGCGGTATAGGTCCAGTTAACTGGTTTTCGGCCAAATCAAGCCAAACGAGTTGTGACAGCTTCCCTAGAGAAGCTGGAATCTGGCCAGTGAACTTATTATTGTTGAGAGCCCTGGCAAGAAGGTTAGCTTGAACAGAGAGAATGAGTCACTTATACACTGAATAACCAAACGAAATTCCCACAGTGACAATCCCGAATTCTTACAGGAAGGTCAGCTGAGAAAGTTTGCCAAGCTCGTCAGGAATATTGCCGGTGAAGCCACAACCTGCTAAGATTCTGATAAAAGAAATACTAAGCACAGAGCAAAAGAAGATGACAAACTTTTTCGAGGTCAAGAAACAGTCTTGAGAAGGAGCTGTTACAAAGTATTAAGCTTCGATAATTCTCCAAGTCGGGCCGTGAGGGAACCGGTGAGGTCTTGGTTAAAGGACAGATCCCTGGGAATACAATAGAACCGGTCGGAATGAGAGAAAAATAGACATAAGTTGAGATTGAGCATACAAGAAATATAGCCCTTTGCTTTGAATTGTCCTAAGTGCCAGCTTATAAAATCAGGAAGAACTTCCTTCTGATCTTAGCTATAAATCATTTTTCAGAGGCCAAAGGACTCACAAAGATCTTAGCTCTGTCAGGCCTCCTATGTCACCGCTCAACGGCCCTTTGATGTTCATAGACGAAAGGCCCCTGAAACCGACGATAGCCATACAACATCATTGTACATTAATTAATCGTGAATCGTATATGGACTACAACGATGGACATTTAACGGAAATAGTTGAAACAGGATAATCACAGAACGTTAAGTGCATTAGTCGAAATAATCCATATGGACTAGGAAGTGGACAGATAAAGTTTATAGAAAGTATAAAGTTTCACAGTAATTTCTCACAGGTTAATCACCCTCGAGTTGTTGCAGGTCACGCCATCCCAAGGTGTCCTGCAAGGATCGTCTTTTTCCCAGCTCGGTGGCGTGTTCTGCCATGTTGCCTTCAGAGATTGAAGTGCCGCGGCTGATCATGCGATGTGATGTTTTGCAGCAAAAAGATCAATCAGATGCAATGCGAGTGCTCCTTTTCTTCTTCAATGTCGCGCAAGCAATTGATGTGACCTACTTCCTAATACATATGCCCACTTCCAAATCTCCCCTAACTTGCCCATATAAATCTACTTTCCTAACAAAGTAACAAATGTCTTCTTGTTTCAGGAAAACTGAAGATGATCGAAAGAACAGTAGGGTGTGCACTCTCAGGAGCTAAGGTTGGCCTAACATGAATTCAACTGATCGAATCGAATCGAATCGACTTACAGTCACCAGGATCAGTGTACGAGCAGATGACTTGGATCCCAGCAAGCAAGAAGGCTAGGAACAAGACCAACATCAGCATGATTCCCATGGCTTTGCTCTTAGAAGTACAGTAAATTTCTACTTACAAAGTAGGAAAAAGGGTGCATTTATATGTGATTAGTACGTCATTGACATTGACGCCAAAACGCGCAAAAGCGTTCATTCGTGTCCTCAGTTGCAGTTGCGACGATCATGAACAACCAGACAACGTTTCCACTTCACAGATTGCTCCGCTCGCCTGCTTCCATTGATGACAAATAGAAGGAACAGATGGTTTCTTCAGCCAATATGAGGAGAAATTATTCAATGAATATGATATGTGTACTAAAATATATCCTTTTTATAATGGTTCAAATGTGTTTTTTTTTTGGGCGTATGCGCCACACTCGTTGACTAGTTCAAGGCACGTATTGACTCGCATCGTTTTCTTATGGCCCCAGGGAATATGTCATGGGACGTTTGACCAAAGAGATATATGTTATGTCATGTTACCAAATCCGTAAACATTAGTTAACGTGGACATTTGATTACCAAATCCGTAAACCGTGCTTGTCTTTTATTTTTTTATTTTTCGTTGTTTGCTTAATCTAAATCTTCGTGACGTGGGCATTTCAATTTCGATTTTTTCTTTTGAAATCCTGAACACAAGAAACTTTCATGATACATAAATGTTGGTACGTAAATTCACATATACTAATTTATTATTTTTTTTCATTTATGCTCTTTGAACAAATAAAACAGTAAGGTCCATTATATGGTGAGGGGGAAATATGAATGCTTCGTTATATGTTACAAGTCTGATTAAGCTATAAGAGAATAAAATATACTGAGGATATATATATATATATATCGTATAAGGGCAAATTTACTTATGTCGAGAAATACTCTCTTAAAGATTACCATAATGGCTAATAATTAACCTAATTCTGTAAATCTACTATCAGTTCTGTAATATTTTGGTCCCAGCTCCGATCGTTTTTCTTTTTATTTAATGATCATGGGCGCGACACGTGAAATTTGACTAATGGAGAGTAGACTCACATTCGCCAAAGGGATAACATTGGCTCTGACTTTAGTTAGTCCAATTAAAAAGTTTAAGCTGATAAGTAAAGAGAGACCACCCGAATATAAAAAGCATTTAGAATCCGTTGTTTGTTGCTTAAATCTTTAGCAATTTGTCTTCAACTCCACTCATTGTCTTCTAGCCCTTTTGGTCTATACGCAGAATTTGTTTTCTTTGACTAGCTAATTTTATAAATTCAAATACTTGTAATAAGCGTTGTTCTCGAATTAACACCTTGATACGAGAAACTTTGTAACTTGTACATTAGACGAGGGATTAACATCTTTACAATTCACAAGTAAAATTTCTCATTCGTCACGACGCAAAGTCGAATTGTTTCAATAGTGACTTGCTTGATGTCCCATGTCACTACTACACCCATTGCCCGACGTACTTTTGCCAACATTTACCTTAGGAAAATAAGGTGATCGAGTGAGTCAATTTAATTGGTTCCAAAAACTCGTGCCATAAAAACAAGAATCGAATATTTCACAAGCATATTTCTATAATTTAGGAAGATCCGACACCGATAAAAAAAAATTTCAAGATGAATGCTCGACTTAAAACCGGTCAATGTGCATATATCACCCCTCTTTTTTCGTACCATTTTATCGTCATCGGTGGGCTCATAAAAGTGACAATACGATCATCCTTCCTATGTATGGATCGTAAGTTTATAGAAGTTATTACACTAACGACATCCATGTCTACACTTACGTATCGATCAGCCTCTGCTTGCTGGAAAAAAAGGTGAGAAATTGTCTGATGGCCGGGGCGCTTCCCACTAGCTTATTGTACGAGAGGTTCGGGAAGGCAAGACGTTTAGTTTAGTTTAGTTGGGAAATTTAGGGATTAGGGTTTACTTAATTGGGAAATTCGAGGACGTCAGGTGTTTGGGACAAAAGTGCCCCTATCCATGTCATGAAGTATCGCACTTGACACGATCGTCGTCCGGCAAATATTTGTACCGCCGATGAGATAGGGGTTGATTGAAGCGGAATGACCAACTTTTTGGGGGTACTTAGAGAAAAAGTGCCCTTGTCCATGGCGCGAGGTATCACACTTGACATGCGCGCGATTGTCGTCCGGCGGATAATTATTCTGCCGATGAGATGGGGTTTAATCGAAGCAGAACCACTAATTTTTGGGGGTACTTTGAGATAAACCCACCCCAAGGTATACTTTGAGAAAAATATCCCCACTTTCGGGGGGGTCTTTTGAAATATTTTAAGTAGATGACTTAAGGCTTGTTTGACAATGATTCTGATTATCTTATTCTATTTCTTAGAACGGTTTTGGAGTATAAACCCGTTTGGTAAAAAAAATTGATTTTGATCCAAAAAATTTCTAATTCTATTCCTGAAATCAGTTTTGGAGCAGAAACAAGAATAAAAAAATAATTGATTTTTTGTTCTAGAATCACTTTTGAGAAATAAGAAAAAAATTGTCAAAAAAGTTCTAAACACAATGCATTTTTGCCAGTTCAATCCTTTTGGCCAGCTGGAGCTGACATGGGCAATTTTTAATAATATTTTAATAATTTTCAATTTTTTTAGTTTTTATCTTTTTATCTTTTTCTTTCTTTCTCTTCTTTCCTTTTTGCTTCTCTTCTTTCGTATGAGAAGACAGCTAAGATAAACTTGGCGATTATAGGGATTCGAGAAAACAAGTATTGCTTTTGTCATCATTCTCCTCGTGTGCCAATGGTATAGAAGAAGAAAAGCCATTGATTTCCCCCGCTCAAGCCTTCAAAATCATGTACTCAATTAGATTTTAATCTATTAAAGTTATATGACCCAATTAAGTTGATTAAACATACTAATTATGGATTATGCATGATCTGAGATCAAGACGTATTCATTTATAGGTTGACTTTATAGCGACAAAATGTAATTATTTGACTTAAATGAAAAAATTAGGAAGAGAAATTGTTTTTTAGAACAGAAATTGTGTGCAGTTACCAAGCGTGTTCTAATTCTCTGAAACTCATCCAGGAATCAAAATCAGAAAGAATCACTTCTGAATAGAAATGATTTTTTGAATCAAAATCGTTGCCAAATAAGCCGTTAAAAATCTAAATTTTTTATTGATGGACCAATGTGGCTCTCTAGTGGAAACCCCCACAAAGACAACCTTATTACACTAGGCACTTGCTATAGGTACAAGGAGAACTTGTCGACGCCACCCAAGCTCCTTTCTATTTAAGCTTACAAATTGTCCTAGAAACAGTCAACAGTGTCTCTCTAGATGTTTAAGGCACTATTGAAGCATAAGGAGATGAATTGAAGAAATAGTGACCGAATTGTTGAGGTGGTTTATAAGTTTGGTTGCTCAAATTGAATCCGATGCTCGAGATCTCTGAACCATTGGAATGTTTTCCCGTGGATGGGAAGAGCGCAACTCGAATTTCCAAATAGTTGTTGGCATTGAAGAAGGGGTTCTCTAGGGGCTTGTTTGATAATAATTCTATTCCCAGGAACAATTTCTGAGCAGAAGTAATTTTTTTAATTCTGTTCCTGAAAATAAAGAAGTAGATTATTTTCTTTTTGTTTCTATTTCAAATCTATTCCCAAGAACAATTATGTTCCTGGATACAATTATGTATCAAACAGATTTCTGTTCCTGAGAACAAAAGAACAGAATCAGAGAAATATGAATGTTACCAAACAGACCCTAGGAAAATCGAGCCCGGATCGAGGTCCAATCCTGTCCATAGGCTCTTTTCGAGTTCTTGAAACGAGGTCATGTTTATTTGCCAGAAGTAGGGTGCTCTAAAATATAATGTCCCTTGGTACGAAAAGCGTAATTGCAGCCCTGAGGGCTAAGCATTTGGTCGTGCCGACACAAATTGTTTTCGCAATGTGTAACGTCGGGAGAGAGTGTAGAGAAGTAAGAGGTAACACATGTGAGAACTTAAATAGATAAGTCACTCGCTATCCGTACGAATCCACCTAAGGGATAAGAGCACAACAAGAAAATCCTTCTTGTTCTCAAGCCAAAGGCTCAAATAAGCTATGAATCAAACAAGTCTTATCTCCTTTATTCATCATAGCATACTTTATATTAATGAGCATAGAACAACCCTCCATGCATGAATAATTACCAAGACTCATTGGAAAGACACAAAGACTCATAAGAAAGACAAAACTAGTTTTACTAGAAAACAATAATTAAATGAGGACTCTAGAAACTTAAACGACATTTACTAAACCTTGAATTGAGAATCACATAGCGTCGGTGTGCAAAATCATGTCCCGCTCCACTCGGTCCCTCTGTACTCGAGGTTGAAACCGCGCTTTTTCACTGCAATTTTAGTTCATTCATGGCGTTTCGGATGTGCTTATGCTTATGGCTTAGGACATCATGCTTGTTCTTTTCCCAAATCATGAACCCTTGCAGGACTTGTTGCTCGGCGGTGTCAAATTCGGAATTCTTGTTAGCCCGCCTGCATGATTTTTCATGATGTTGTGATAGGACAGATTGTACAACTTGATTTTGTTGATTTTGTCTATAAGTATCATTCGATGCCTTTTCTAAAATATTATAAAGGAGCAACCGTAGTTGCTCGAGTTTTATTTTAATATGTATTTTAACATAAGAGAAAAGAAAAAACGGAATATAATTAGACTGTATTTGTTTCGCAAAAAAATGTGACATATCTGAAAAAGAGATCTGATAATAAACTGAAAATGTCTTTCAACGTTTGATAAGAAAAAAAATTCGAATTTTTGAATATTTTTTATTTTTCTTTTCTTTTCTTTTCTGTCTTTTTCCTCTGCACACAAGGAGGCCCGACGAGGACCGAGCTCGCTCTAGCTCGACTTGCAAGGCCGGCGAGTTCAAGCTCACCGCGACTCGCGAGGCCTCGAGCTCGCCAGATCAATGAATGAGCAAGTTTCGTCGCCAAGTAGCTTGAGAGAGACAAGGCTTAGAGACACACACCAGTAATTCCTCCAATAATACGCGCCGAAAGCCCCTGCAAAAGAAGGGGCGATGTCTGGTGCGCAGTCACACCTTGTGAATCTATCCTCGTTGACATTGTAAGTCATCAACTCATTGTTTTTCCAGTGACGGAGGATCAGCTCGTCGAGTTTGTGCGGGCCTACCACGAAATAGCAGTCGGCGCACGGTTGCTGGATCCTGTATTTCCTGGTCCACTCCCTGCTCTTGTGGTCCTTGAGCACCCACACGTTGATGTGCGTAATCTTCGGATAATGGACCAGCGCCGGCGATCCTCCCAGCTCGTGCATTTGCAGGGCTTTGTCGAAGAGGACGTCCGGTATTGGGATCAAGCTGAATTCCTCCAGGGTAAGGTCAAAAGGGAGCATCGCCCTCGCCAACAGCTCGCCTAATGGGGAGTGTCTCTCCAGAAGCCAGTTCAAAGCTCCGGAAGCGAAGACAGAAGTACTACCAGCTCCGAAACAAAAGACGATGGAAGTATGACCAGGACGAGCGCTGTGAGAAGGCGGTGGGGCTTTGCAGGTCCTCCACGATCGCTTCTCGAAATCATAGAGTCGAGCTCGCATCGCGCAGGTGCAAGTCTTCTCATCAAAGTGAATTTCATTGATTTGTACCATCTTGTATGCTTTGGTAGAGCGATCGAACCCGAAACCATAAACCGACATGTAGGGCTGAAGATCGGATGCTCTTGGCAATTTCAAGATTTCTTTAGTAAGGGGATTAATCAGGAGCTCAGGATTATTCTTGACATCGTTGATGTGCACGAAAAAGAGCAAGCCACCCCAGGAACCTTGGAGACTATACAGTCTCGGGAATTTCGCTATCTGGATCATCTTCGCCGGCGCTTCCTCGTGTTCCTTCAGGAGATAGATCTTCTCTTCCTCAACCCCATGGTATAGCAACACGGGTTCTTTTGCACGGTGCAACGAGTTGCGGAAGTAGGAATCATCGACGACTCCTCGCCAGCGCTTGCAGACGCACCGGTACCGTAGCAGCGACTCGCTCGAGACTCTGGAGAGGATGTCGGAGAGGAGGGCCAGTGGAAGTTCATCCATGCTCATCAAGAGTGGAGCCACCGTCTGAGGAGGCTGTTCAGCCCTGTATATATATTACAAGGAATGAGAAGGACTATTTGTCTTGAGTATGCGAACATTATATTATGTTTCCTAATTCTATTCGGATGAGGATTATCCTCTGTAGATACACAGAGATCGATACCGTTCATCACCTTTCCTCAACGTGCGTTAAGATTGGTATCGCTATCTTTCCAAAATTGGATTGGATTCTGCTGCTTCCTGATTGATTATTCATATATATTTTTTCCTTAAGAAAAAGAAAATAAAAAGAAAATACTCATTATATCTACAATAATTATGAATTAATCATACATGAATTGATGTGTCCGTGTGAAATTTTCAAATTTTCAGATTACAAAATAAGTCAGAGAGCATGAAGCGCGAGATTAAACTACACAAAAACTTACAAGTAAAAAAAAAAGTAAAATATATACATATTGATAGATCGATAAATATTGGCGATTGCGAGCATTATTAAATTTTCCTGTAGCAAAAAAATGGTAATCCACAACCATTAATAAAAAAATAAATTTAATTAAAAGTTATTAATCACCTATATTGAGATCCATACTAAACCAATCAGAAAATTTCACACGATTTTATCATCGCAGAAGAGTCGTCCGGACACTTCCTCAATCAATCAATAATATCATCTTCATAGTGCAAGCAATCTCCTTGGCAACATACTAAATGGAGCAAGAAAAGGTTCTCGAATGCACAAAAACAAATTAGTGCTCTAAAAAGGGAGATCCAGGCATTGACAAATAGCTCTAATCTGCACTTTGAGAAAGAAAGAATGCAATGGCTAAATAGTGAGATTGAAAAGATGTGGAGACAGGAGGAGCTATATTGGGGATTGAGATCCAGGATAAATTGACTCAAATGGGGAGACAAAAATACCAAATATTTTCATGCCACAACGGTGCAAAGGAGGCAGCGGAACAAAATATCTATGCTTAAGGCTACAAATGAAGAGTGGACCTGAGAACCAGCCCAGCTGAAACAAATGACAGTCAACTACTTCAAAGACTTGTACACCTCAGCAGGATTTCGAGAATTTCAACCAGTTCTTGATCAGTACCCTTACTTAGTTGGGGAGAATATAAATCAGGCTTTAATTGCAGAAGTGACATTAGAGGAGGTAACAGAGGCTGTTTTCCAGTTGGGAGCAACAAAAGCACCTGGGCCAGAAGGTTTGAGTGGACAGTTTTATCAACATCACTGGAAGGATATCAAGGGCGATGTATTTAGAGAGGTTCAGCTTTTCTTTAATTTGGGACGCCTCAACCCTGAGTTAAATAAAACGCTTATCACCCTCGTACCAAAAATTCCCAATCCAGAAAAACTAGAGCAGTATCGGCCTATAAGTCTATGCAATTTTGCTTACAAAATCATCTCAAAGGTGATGGCAAATAGATTAAAACCTTGGCTCCCGGAGTTGATAGCTACTGAACAGAGCGCTTTTGTTAGTGGGCGGCAGATTCAAGATAACATTTTGATTGTTCAAGAAGTGCTCCATCTAGTTAAGAATTCGAAAGAGAAAGAGAAAATTTCAAGCGGTGCTTAAACTTGACATGAAAAAAGCGTATGATCGGGTGGAATGGGACTTTCTAGAGGCAAGCATGATCAAAATGGGTTTCAGTGCTACTTGGGTGATGCAATGTGTTTCAATGGTTTCCTTCAGTGTCAAATTTAATGGGGAACCGCTGCCTTACTTCCAGCCTTCCCGAGGTATTCAACAAGGTGACCCCTTTTCCCCATACCTATTTATTCTTGTAGCCAATGTTCTCTCCTATTTGCTGACAAGAGCGGTGGAGGATGGTAATATCCAGGTGATCAAATTGAACAGATACTGTCCAACCTTATCCCATCTTCTTTTTGCAGATGATTTAATACTTTTTCTCGATGGGAAAATTTCTGAATGTCAGAATGTTGTTGCTGTGTTGAACCAGTACCGTTTGGCTTCCGGACAAGCCATTAATTTGAATAAATCAGGCATGTTCTTTAGTAGGGATTGTCCTCAGAACTTAAGAAGAAATATGACTTATGAGATGAGAGCTCCTTAGATTGAAAAGACCGGGAAGTACTTGGGAATACCTTCAGACTGGGGCACCTCGAAAAAGCAAATGTTTGCCTGGATTTTAGCTAGAGTCAATATGAAATTGGAGGGATGGAAGGAGAAGTTGATGTCACAAGCAGGGAAGGAAATTCTTCTCAAAGCAGTAGTTCAAGCTTTACAGCAGTATGCAATGTCTATTTTTAAAATTCCTCTCTCCATTTGTAGAGCCATTGAAAAAAAGATTGCAGCATTTTGGTGGAGAAACAATGAAAATCAAGTGGGGTTACATTGGAGAAAATGGGAAGTCCTAAAGACCAGAAAGGATGAGGGAGGTTTAGGTTTTAGAGATTTAATTACCTTCAACGAGGCAATGTTGGGGAAGCAAGCTTGGAGGATGTCTCAAAACCCATTCACATTATGGAGCCAAATTTTCAAAGGGCTATACTTCCCTCATGGTGACCTATGGCATGCAAGGAAGGGGCTCGCCCCTCTTGGGGTTGGCAAAGTATACTCTTGGGTAGGGATGTTACTTATCCTTCGGTAAGATGTGTCGTTGGAAACGGCGAAAGAATTAACATTCGTGAGGATAAATGGTTGCCAAGAGGTTTGATAGGGGGGCCCTGCTAACAAAGATGATCCAACGGTGGTATCCGAGTTGATAATTAAGGAGGAAGCTAAATGGGATGATCGAAGGCTGAGTGAGTTGTTTGGTCATGATATTATTAAGGAGATTAAAACTATCCCTTTGTGCTTTCAACTACCAGGAGATAAGTTAGTATGGACACCAGCTAAGGCAGGAATTTATACAGTGAAAAGCGCGTACAATCGATTTAGAGAGAAGTCAGTCTCTTCAAATCTGAACCTGGCCTCATCATCTTTTCAGACCCCCTAGAGCATTATGGAATAGAATATGGCAAGCCAACACACTACCCAAAATCAGAATTTTTCTGTGGAAGTTATGCCAGAACGCACTTTCAACCAAGGAGAATTTATTCAAAAGGAGAATCGTACCCGAGGCCACGCGTCCGCTTTGCCAGCAACAACCAGAGACAATTGAACATCTACTCCTTCTTCGTCCCTGGACAAAACAAATATGGGACGACCCTTCCGTTAATGTTAATATTGATGCTCATGGCTTAACCAGAATCGAAGAATGGCTCGCGAACTTCAACCATGCCTCAGTATCTTTTGAGTTCCTTGCACTGGTTTTTTATGGCAGATATGGAAAGCCCGCAACAAATTCTGTCTTCAGAGCACAAATCCCGAACCACCCCAACACCTAATAGCCTCCACACTTGCAACAAAGTCCAACCTTGACAGATGGGTGAAAGTGAGTCAGGCTACATCAGGGGCAGCGAAGGGAATTACGACAAAGGGACTCACCTCACTTTTGGAAACCCCCATCTCTTGGCGCCCCTCAAAATCAACGTCGATGGGTCCTTTGTAGCAGCAGGATCGGGTGAAGGCACACTATCTCCTGCGTGTGCCGCGATGGTCAAGGCATCTTGGTCGATGGGTTTGCTCCTTCGGTGAGAGCTTCCTCAGCAGTTCAAGCGGAAGCTTTAGCGATAACAGAAACCCTAAAGTTCTTTGAAGATCGAACGGAACTGAAGTTGGAGATGCGGAGGTTCATCTTTACTGGGCCTGAGAGCTGTAATTGCTAGATAAGATTGGAGAAATTGACCAAAAGAACCCTCGCCCTCTGCCACCGCCGAGTTGGTGTGCCTCTCCTCTCTCTCTCCATTCTCGAGGTCTTAACCCGTAATTTCAACAGATTTTATTTCTTGCTTTTTCGTATTTCAATTAGTACCCTAAATATATGGTTTTTTTCTTTTAGTTTTGTATTTTTGTACATTTTCACAGAACATACCATTGTAAAAACTTTATGCATATTTTGGTTAAGCTTATATAAAACAGTGCTTTTTTGTTATTCAACGTATTCACGGGAGAGAAAACATTATTGTAAAAGTTCATGTTTTGCTAATTATTATCTTATTATCAAAGCTAGACCTAAGTCTGATTACTAGGAAAGACTCTTGGACTTGTGGGATGAAACATTACCAAGCAAGAAACAATGGAGAAATTTAATTTGTCGTGACCCTCCCAAGGGTTTCCCGGACCTTGGGAATGCTTTAGAGGTATTTGCCTAAATATGGGCCAATGGCCCTTCAATAGGCGTGAGCTCTCTCAAATCCATACTTTATGTGACGTTGGATTTTCAATTCTAGTTTGTAACAACTTAAGTAATGCTAAGAGTCGCCACTAGACTATTGGGGTTTGCTAGAAACCAATCAAGATGCAAGAGCGTCATCTCGATTCTTACATAATCATAGATTCTACGTTTGGGAACTCAATTATGCTAATATTTCTATTAGCGCCATTTCGGTTCCTAACTTGAAAGTGTGTCACCTAAGTGGCCATTCTCTCTTGATTACCATTTATGATTCCAAAGGTATTAATCCATTAAGTGAGCATGCAAATGTTTTTGTATGGTTCATTAGGTTTTCAAGAAATCAATTAACAATCAAGGTATTGAAATGACAAAGCGTTAAGTAAACACCCTAAGAATTTAAAGCAACTATCTAAGTGCGAGAAAAGAAGACCCGATACAAATCGGGCAAAGAATAAACATGACTTTGTTATTGAGCCTCGGGGCATGATCCCTTGGAAGCTTTCTTCTTAAAAATAAGGCGAGTCTAAATCTAATGAATTGATTGAAATGAAACCTAACCTACACTACCCTAATCTTTCATTAAAGGGTGAAGCTAAGTCTAATTGGTTTTATTAATCAAGAGCCTAAGCTAACTAAAACCTAAGTTCATTAATTAACTAAATTAAGCTAAACTAGCCTAAACTATTACATGAGATCGGATTGGACATCAGTCTTCTACATCGCCGGTTCTTCTTGGCCTCCACCTCTTCGGAACATCCTTCACGACCACCATCACGTGGTGTTGGTTTCAACCAATCATTCGTGAAATCATGCATTCACACAAGACAACCAATAGGCAAAATTCGTCGAATCAAGACTCGAGTGGCCTTAGGAATAGCCTTTGCTTATCATGCGATCCAATTAAACCCAAACCATCTCTTAATCAACCAGGGATTGTTTGATTAAGATTAACAACAATTGACCCACCAATTGCATTCACGATGCAATGGACCAAATTTTGTTAATCCCTAATTAAGACTAATCATCTCCACTAAACTACCCATTAATATACATGCATCATGAACTTAGGCCATACATCTAGAAATCACATGCAAAAGGCTAAGTAAACATGCATTAAGGCTAAAGGTGAGTTTGGTTCAACTTTGCAAATGCTGAAAGCTCAATACTGATCCCTCTAGTATTGGGCTTTCAGCATTCCCAATGTTAAAATTTAGCTGAAAACTATTTGTTAAACATCTCAACATTTCCTCAAGGAGTTTTGGAGGCCGAAAGCTTCTTGAGAATGCTGAACCTAACCCAGCCTAAATAGCCTTGAACAAACTTTTGCTTTTCTTTTTTACTTAATCTAAATCTTGTGGTGCATATATATTGACTTTTTTTAATCCTAAACACTAGAAATTTTTAAATAATTATGAACAAATCATCTACAAATTTGTTTGCCAATGTTTATATATTGTGGAAGTTTCAAATTTTCAAATTAAAAAAAAAATACAAATTGCACGTGTTGTGAGATGAAAATTAAACAAAACTGAAAAGTGTAAAAATATCGGTATATATATATCCAAAATATGGAAATAATTATATTATTTTGAAAAAGAATAAAAACAGTTTGTGAATGAGGAAGAATTAAATATGTAGTTACGTCGTTTGAGAGGACAATAAATATTTATTATGTCGACCTTGTTGGAGTATGATTATGTCCATATCGCATTAACAAAAGATTATTATCCATTTTAAGAGTGAGTGCCAGCATTATGTTGGATAGTCATTCATCTCCCATGAGAAACATTTACAATTAAAGGCTATCAATAGGTGGGCCCCCATCCTTAGATCAAGCCCAAATTATTGCCAAGTCCACCTTAAATAACAAAATTGTTGGGCTGAGATATTGGGCCGGTGCCGGGCCCTGTAACTGCAGGCCATCCATGAACAAAAGCATACATAACCGAATTGTGGGCTAGGCGATTTTGGCCTGAGTCGGGCCCTATAAAGTATTTGCCCTTGAGCAAGCCCGCCCATTCATGCCTTCGGCCTCTGTAGCTCGGGCTGGGCCTGGGCAGATCTAATTTTTCAATCAAAGGTAAATCGGGAAGTTATTGTAGATACGATTTGACACGTGGATATTGTACCCTTTTGGTTATAACGACAACCTCAAAAGATTGGTAGTCCAAAATCATTTGATAAAAAATAAATTGGAAAGCCGACTGCGTACTTTTGTTTTTTTTTTTTCCAACTATATGATTTTCTCTATGCCAATTCTGCATTTTTTTTTATTCTTTACTATGACTATGTACATTATTAAAAAAAAATCCTCAAAAAGATAATGAAGGTGCAAGCATAGGTGCTCGAGTTTTATTAAGATAAATCAATGGATGACCAAAGAACAACTTGGTTGAAGAACAATTCGAGTCTAACATGGTCACCATGTGGCTTGAGAGAAACAAGGCTTAGGGTCTCACACCACAAGAGAGCATAACAA
>BCNH02000011.1:7208729-7253592 GCA_001662345.2 Metrosideros polymorpha var. glaberrima
TTTTGCATTTCAAACTTTGGTTGAAACTCGTCGAATTATTATGAATCTGAAGCCGACATCAACTTAAGTTTAAGATCGGGGCATGCTTCGGAAAAAAAATAAAAATTATGAGAAACGCGAAACAAAGAATATAAATTATATAGATGATATTGTAAGTGGACACTTTTTGAGTTTTTTTTTTTTAACACGATAAGGTCGTTGTGAAGAGCGTTCGATGTGGTTACGAATATCTTTGACGGAGAGACTATTATTAATTAAGGATTTTTAGAGTCAACCTACGATGATGAAACTTGTACAAAATTTTTTGATTGGCGTAATATGGTTCTCGACATAGGTAATTGACGAATTTCAATGAAATTTCTTTTTCGCCAACGGTTTTGGCCTCCCACCATTGAAATGATTGTTATGTGGTTCATCCTAACAAGGAGCACGACATTCAAGCATCAAATCATGTGTACACTATTTGTCCGATTCAACTTAGATTGCAAAATAATATATAATCATAGACCGGACGGTTTATAGGGCCATCCCAATTTTGTTATGTATGCTTTTGTTTATGGGCGGCCAATAGTTATGGGATACGGCTCGGTCCCAACTGCCCAACTCACAATTTTGGCAACAATTTTGACTCGATCGCCGTTGATCACCTCGAACTACAATTGCGTGTTTCTCATGGAAATGAATAATCACTCAACCCTCAATTGCTACGGGACGATTCCATAAATGCTTGCACTTACTAGTTTAATGGACAACAATCTTTTGTTGGTATGATATGTACATGAAAGTCAATATAACAAATATATATTATGCTTAAATCTCTCGATCACTATAAATATATATAGAAATCATCCACATTCTTCTCAAAATAACATAATTCTTTATATATTTTGGATATGTATCGATCTATTAATATTTTTCTTTTACTTCTTTTTTACTTTTTACAGTTTGTTTAATCTATTGTCGCGGTTCATGCTCTTTATGCAATGGATAACTAAGGGCCAACAAATTCGTGTATGATTTTTTTCATAATTATTGTAAATTTAGTTGGCATTTGTTTGTGTTTGCTTTTATTTTAAGCCAAAAAAAGGAAAAGGCCCCCGTGAATATATGAACAACCAATCATGAAGTAGCAAAATCCAACCAAAATTTGGAAAGATAGTGACGCCGATCTTAACGCATGTTGAGGAAGATGATGAACCATATCAATCTATGCATATCTATGACCCGAATATATAATTCATCAAAGCGACAATACAAAGTAAAAACAAAAGCATCTACTATTTTAAAATTCGCTTATTTTTTACTTGTTACTCCTTGCTTAATCTACATATAGGCTCATGCTCTTTGACTTGTTTTTCTTTTTAATTCAAAAGAATTCGAAACTCTCGCATTGACATGCAAATAGTGACGCCGACATCCTCTCCGGAGTCTCGAGCGAGCCGCTGCTACGATTCCGGTGCGTCTGCAAGTGCTGGTGAGAAGTCGTCGATGATGCCTACTTCCGCAACTCGTTGCACCGCGTAAAAGAACCAGTGTATGTTGAGAGACACCGCCTCTCTCTCTCTAGATTCTTCTTAATTAGTCTAGGTCCCTCTCGTGCTTATCCTCTCCAGAAAATTCCAGCTTTCTCCAAGCTGTCAAGTTGGCATAAAATAATAAAATTCAGAGATATTTTGGTGTGGAAGTCGGTTCACTAACCGACTTTACACCCTATAAATAGGTGGGCTCATGCCCTTTGTTTGTGTGCGTGAGTAGGGAGTCAAAGTAACAGAGTGTATGGGTGGTGTGAGGAGAGAGTGAAGTGTGAGTGTAATGAGTGGTGTGTTGTAACGCGAGAGAGAAGAAAATATATTAAAGTGAGGTTTATGTGAGTGAAGTGAGAGACTTGTAAAGTGAGTAAGAAAAGTGTGGGCATTTGTAATAAATATTTTATACAGTCAAGTTCAACAATTGGTATTAGAGCAAGGCGATCGAAGATCGTGAGCCTAGCGACTCGAAGTGTGGTACGTGACGATAACGATCGAAGACCACCGTACGTGAGCAACTGGTTGAGAGCGGAGCACGCCGGAGTTCTGCTAGTGCACAAGTCAGGGACTGTGAAGCCAGCTGATCAGGGACCAAGCTTACTTGGTGTAGTGCCGGGCATTATAACCAAGTCACGATGGCAAATTTCTCAAGTTCGGTGAGCGGCGTTGAGAAGCTCAATAGCTCCAATTATAACAATTGGAGTACCCGCATGAAGTATTACTTACTGGGCCAAGACTTGTGGGACATCATTGGCGATGGCACCACCACACCACCCACGAACGATGCCGAATTGAGAAAATGGAACATCAAAGCAGGTAAAGCTCTTTACGTTCTTGCTGTAACTGTTGAAGATGAGTTGTTACAGCATATCAAGAGCACAAAGACTCCAAATGAGGCATGGGATAACTTGGCGACGTTGTTCGCGAGGACGAATGATGCCAAATTGCAAAGGTTGGAGAATGAGCTACTGTCGGTGTCGCAACAAAATATGACGGTAAGTCAATATTTCTCCAAAGTTAAATCTATTTGTGAAGAAATCTTAAAATTAGATCCTCAGAATGCCATCTCGAAAACAAGGATGAGAAGAATTATTATTCACGGGTTAAGGCCGGAATATAATGGTATTGTTATGGCCACTTGTGAATGGGCAGAAGAGGCAACTCTAATCGAGTTGGAGAATATATTGGCCAACCAAGAGACCTTAGATAAACAAATATCTAAGGTCTCAGTTAAGGAAGAGGAAAGTGTCCTCTTTAGTAATAAAAGAGGGTTCAAAGTTTAGAGGAGAAACGATGCAGGCATTAGAGATGACAAACAGAGAAAAAGTCATGGAGAATGGCAAAAGCGACCACAAGGGGTGGGTCCTCGGCTAGGGGGAGCTCGCCAAGATCGCGACAAAGATGAAAATAAAGAAAAGGGCAATAGAAGGGGTAACGGACGGTGTTACAACTGTGGCAGAATATGTCACTTTGTTAGGGATTGTCGACTCAAAAGAGTTGAAGGAAATGTTGCGGCATCTAAAGAGAATGATAGCAAAGAGGAGTGGGATTTTCAAGCGTCCTTTGCAGTAGAGGAACAAAAAGAGCTCGTAGCCTCCTCCACCACTGAGATAGAAGATGAGACAGCCCTCATCACGGTAAGTGATAAATTCCTCAATTATAATAATGATTGGATAGTTGATTCAGGGTGTTCGAATCATATGACTGGAGATGAAAGGAAGCTATCAAACATGTCTGAGTATATTGGTGGACGAGTAGTTGTCACTGCAGACAACTCAAGGTTGCCGATTACCCATGTTGGCCAAACAATGATAACACCTCGGTTCAATTCACATCAAATTGAACTGAAAACGTATATCACTTGCCGGGAATGAAGAAAAATCTATTGTCTGTGGCACAACTCACAGACTGAAGCAATTATGTGGTGTTTGGTCCAAGAGACGTGAAGGTGTACCGCAATTTGAAATCTACTAGTACACCAATCATGGAAGGGCGTCGACTAGAGTCTGTTTATGTGATGTCAGCACAGACGGCATATGTGAACAAAACTCAAAAGAATGATACACCTGATTTGTGGCATGCACAGCTCGAGCACGTAAGCTATCATAAATTAAAGGTGATGATGAAGAAAGGCATGCTAAAGGGTCTTCCTCACTTGGAAGTTCAAGAAGACGTAGTCAGTGCCAGATGCCAATAGGGGAAGGCACATCAACTTCCATATGAAGAGTCCACATTCAAAGCTAAGATGTCTCTCAAGCTCATCCACTCAGACGTATTTGGACCAGTGAAGCAACCATCAGTCAGAGGATCGAAGTACATGATAACTTTCATCGATGACTTCTCCAGGTACGTCTGGGTTTACTTTATGAAAGAAAAATCCAAGGCTTTAAGCAAATTTAAGGAGTTTAGAGAAAAAGTAGAAAATGAAGTAGGCAGGAAAATATTATGCCTCCGTACTGACAATGGGGGAGAATATACATCAAATGAGTTTATAAAGTATTTGCAAGACTACAAGATACGTCAACAATTTACCTACCCGAATACGCCACAACAAAACGAAGTTGCCGAAAGAAAGAATTGGCATTTGGCAAAGACTTGCAGGAGCATGTTGCATGCAAAAAATGTTCCACCCAGATTTTGGGCTAAATGCATGAAGACAGCAGCATATGTGATCAATAGACTACCACAAGCAAGACTTGACTTTATGTCACCGTACGAGAAATTATGGAATCGCAAGCCCACGGTAAGTCATTTTAGAGTATTTGGATGTGTATGCTATGCATTTGTGCCAGACCATCTACGTAGCAAGTTCGATAAGAAGGCAGTTCGCTGCATATTTGTGGGCTACGATAATCAACGGAAAGGATGGAAGTGTTGTGATCCTACAACAGGGAGGTGTTACACTTCCAGAAATGTGATGTTCGATGAACTATCATCATGGTGGTCGTTACAAGCAGATGAATTACCAAATTCAAAACAAATTGAAGATGAGGTCCATGAAAGAATGGAAGAACTTATAGGCGAAAGAGAAAAGGCCGAAGCACAGTCACTAGAAAAATCAAAGAGTCCGTGGCGAACTGGGGTACATCCAAGAATGACAGAAGAGGTTCGATCAAGTCAGATTGAAGAACCTGAGGAGCTGGTACCTCAACTTAGGAGATCAACAAGGCAAAGAAGATCAAATCCCAAATATGCAAATGCAGCGTTAACCGAAGATATCGGAGTGAGTGAGCCTTCAACATACGAGGAGGCTTCGCATAACGAGGAATGGAGGAAGGCCATGGAAGAAGAGATCCAAGCACTAAGAAAGAACGAGACATGGGATTTGGTGCTAGGGCCTGAAGAGGTACGTCCTATATCTTGTAAATGGGTTTATAAACTTAAAACTCGACCAAGTGGGTCAATAGAAAGATATAAGGCACGTTTAGTTGCTCGAGAATTTTCTCAAAAGTATGGCCTAAATTATGATGAGACCTTTAGTCCGGTAGCAAAGGTTACTTCAGTTCGAGTCTTACCAGCACTTGTTGCAAGCAAGTCTTAGAAGTTATGGCAAATGGACGTGAAGAATGCCTTCTTACATGGAGAACTAGATCGAGATATATATATATATATATATAGAACAGCCAGACGGCTTCAAGAGTAAGACTCATCCGAATTACGTTTGCAAGTTAAAGAAAGCTCTTTATGGTTTAAAGGAAGCTCCGAGAGCATGGTATGGAAAAATTGCTGAATTCTTGGTGCAAAATGGTTACTCAGTAGCACCAACAGACTCGAGCTTGTTTGTGAAGGCAGAGGATGGCAAGCTTGCAATAGTATTAGTCTACGTGGATGACTTAATCATCACTGGAGATAATGAAGACGAAATATGTCAAATTAGAGTCAATCTCTCAGTACGGTTTCAAATGAAGGAGCTTGGAGAGCTGAAACATTTTCTGGGACATGAGATTGAGCAGACCAAAGAGGGACTATTCTTATGTCAGCAAAAGTATGTACGAGATCTCCTAGAAAAATTTGGGATGCTTGATTGCAAGCCTATATCTACTCCATTGAATGGAAATGTAAAGCTCTGTGCAGATGAAGGACGAGAATTAAAAAACTCAACTATGTATAGGCAACTGATGGGTAGCCTTATTTATCTAACCATAACATGGCCTGACCTTACCTTCGCAGTGGGAGTAGTGAGTCGGTTCATGAAAAAACCACGAAAGCCTCACTTGGATGTAGTCAAGCGCATACTAAGGTATGTAAAGGGTACATTTGACTTTGGACTCCTGTATAAGAAAGAAGCATCATATGAGATAGTAGGCCATTGCGATGCCGACTTTGCCAGAGATCATGACACACGTCGATCAACTACTGGGTACATGTTTAGCCTTGGTTCAGCAGTAGTGTCATAGTGTAGTAAAAGACAGCCAACTGTGACACTATCTACAACGGAAGCTGAGTATAGAGCAGCGACAATGGCAGCTCAAGAGAATACGTGGTTGGTACAACTGATGGAAGATCTTAATCAACCAGTACACTACTCGACACTGTTATATTGTGATAATCTATCAGCAATAAGCTTGGTAGAGAATCCAGTTTTCCATGCGAGGACCAAGCACGTAGAAGTACACTATCATTTCCTACGAAAAAAAGTATTACGTGGTGAGATAAAGATGGAGTACGTCAAGATAAGTAATCAAGTTGCAGACATATTCACCAAAGGATTTGGAGCTGCAAAGTTTGAAGAGTTTCGAACGCAACTTGGTATGATCACAAGATCGGCATTAAGAGAGAGTAGTCGGTGAAGGGGAGTGTTGAGAGACACTGCCTCTCTCTCTCTAGATTCTTCTTAATTAGTCTAGGTCCCTCTCGTGCTTATCCTCTCCAGAAAATTTCAGCTTTCTTCAAGCTGTCAAGTTTGCATAAAATAATAAAATTCAAAGATATTTTGGTGTGGAAGTCAGTTCACTAACCGGCTTTACACCCTATAAATAGGTGGGCTCATGCCCTTTGTTTGTGTGCGTGAGTAGGGAGTCAAAGTAATAGAGTGTGTGGGTGGTGTGAGGAGAGAGTGACGTGTGAGTGTAATGAGTGGTGTGTTGTAACGTGAGAGAGAAGAAAATACATTAAAGTGAGGTTTATGTGAGTGAAGTGAGAGACTTGTAAAGTGAGTAAGAAAATTGTGGGCATTTGTAATAAATATTTTATAAAGTCAAGTTCAACAGTGTTCTTATACCACGAGATTAAGGAAGAGAAGATCTATCTCTTGAAGACACACGAGGAAACGACGATGCAGATGATCGAGATAGCGAAACTCCAGGGTTTGAAAGACTACATGCTCCAAGGCGCCCGCAATGGCTTGCTCTTTTTCAGGCCGATCACCGATGTCAAGAACAATGGTGAGCTCCTGATTAATCCCCTTACTGGAGAAATCTTGAGATTGCCAAGAGCACCCGAACTTCCGCGATTTATGTCAGTTTATGGGTTCGGGTTCGATCGCTCCACCAACACGTACGAGATGGTGCAAATCAATGCAGTTGGCTATGATGAGAAGACTGGCACTCGCACGATGGCGGCTAGAGTCTACGATTTCAAGAAGCGGTCGTGGTGGACCTGCGAAGCCCCGCCGTCTTCTCATGGCGTTCATCATAAATTCGCGTTTGCTTCCGGAGCTTTGAGCTGGTTTCTGTTGAGGGACGAGTCGGTATGGACGTGGGCGACCCTCTCTTTCGACCTTACCAAGGAGGAATTCAGCTTGATATGGCTCCCGGACAACTTCTCCAGATCCGGCCGGCCCACTGTCAAGTGGCAGTGCGCGCGAATGCACGAGCTGGGAGGATCGCTGGCGCTGGTCCATCATTCGAACACGACGATGCACATCGACGTGTGGGTGCTCGAGGACTACACGAGCAGAGAGTGGACCAGGAAATACAGGATCGACACGGGGGAAACCCCGTGCATTGTCGGCAGTTTAAGTACGTGATTGGCCCTTACACACGGGACAAGCTCATCCTCTTTCACTGGGGGGACAAGGAGTTGTCTATGTACGATGCCAACAGGGGTTGTACATCTACTGAAGCTCATTTCAAAAGAAAACCTCGAAAGCTTCTTTTTTTTTTTTTTTGCATAAAGGAGATGAATGGGTATTGTTTTGGAGACAGGCGGCTTATAATTCTCTCTCTTGAAATGTGAGAAGTTCGATGCATGAACCCTCCAATAGAATTACACTGTGAGAACTTAAGTAATAGCGAAAATGGTCAAACTTGATGTAAGAATACTTGCTGCACGTGCAAGTCAACTCTCAGCCAACTGAGTTTCCCGCCTACTCTAATAAACTCACAAATTTGAGATAAATTTATCACAAATATACTAATTTGAAATTTTTCATGATCAAAAATATAATTTTAGGTATATTTGTCACACTTATACCAATTTATGGTTTTTCTTGATATTAACCCTTAATTGATTTACGAAGTATACGGTCTATAAGAGGACATTTTACACATTTTTTTTTAGAATGATAAGATGGTTACTAAGAGTGTCCGACGTGATCACGCAGATTTTTAACTGAGACTATTAGTGTGTGTAGAATTTTAAATTCGCCCACGATGATAAAACCATGCTAAGTTTTTTGGTTGGCTTAGTATGGTTCTCGATATAGGTAATTGATAACTCTCAATGAAGTTTACTTTTTGTCAATGGTTGTGGACTACCAATCTTTTGAAATAATTGTTATAACCAATAGATCACTACATCCATGTTTCAAATCATATTTACAGTATTTATCATATTTACCTTAGATTGTAAAATTAGATCTGATCATGAGTCTAGCCATTGATGAGGCTTTGCTCGAGGGCAAATATTTAATAGGACCCAAATCGCCCAGCTCACAATTTGATTATGTATGCTTTTGTTCGTGGATAGCTTGTAATTACAAAGCTCGGCTTGGCCCAATATTTCAGCCCACAATTTCGTTACGTTTGTTTTCGTTTATAGGTGGGCTTGGCAGTAAATTTGGCTTGATCTAAGGGTCCGGGCGCACCCATTGATCACCTCTAATTGCAATTGCATGTTTCTCATGGAAGATGATCATTCAACCTTAAATTTTTTACGGGAAACTTTCATAAATGCTCACACTTACTAGTATGGACAATATTCTTTTGTTGGTATGGTATGTACATAAAGGTCAATATAATAAATATATATCATGCTTCAATCTCTCAATCGTTACAAATATATATTTAAATCATCTACATTCACAAAGCATTCTTATCCTTTCTTAAAATGATATAATCCTTTACATATTCCAGATATGTTACGATCTATTGACATTTTTCTTTTCCTTTTTTTTTAAAACTTTTTACTGTTTGTTTAATCTATTCTCGCGATTCATGCTCTTTATCGAATGGATTACAAACGTTAATTTTGCGATCTATCATGAGCATCATTCATGAATTTCACAAAATCAACGACGGTTGCTCAAGAAAACAAAGGTCGAAGATTTCTTTAACCCCCTCCAGCGGGATGTTTTTGGTGACCTAAAATTTAGTTTGGAGTAAAATTATCACGGGTGTACTAATTTGGGATTTTTCGCAGTATTAACCCTAATTTTAAAGGATTTTTATCATAAACCTTGTCGGTGGAGAAAATTTCTCCACATGCGGCCCTCGTTATAGTCGGTGTATTAGTTCGTGAAGTGGTCCATATTTACAATCAGCACATCACCCATGATGACGGTCGTGTGTTGAGAAAATCTTCTCCTTTGATACCGTTTTTACGAATAATTCATTTTAAAAATATTATGAGAATGCATTTTGCACTATACTTTTAGTTTATTACTATACTTTTGTTGCATTTAGTGTGAAGTTAGGGAAGAAAATTACATTCCTTTTCAAATATTTATTTAAGAAATATTGTTCTGACCAATTTGGATTTTGAAATTTACAAGATTGACATACATTATTTGTACTGCACATTGCGATTTAAGAAATCAAGTCGTTGATTAGGGGGCCTCAAGACTTAATTTATGTTGGGGCTAACAATACAACCTAGAGTAAGGTAAATATGTTGTTTGAGAACTTATGAAAACCATTTGTGGAAAATCATAAGTTCAACTTCAAACAACAGGTTAAACATCAGCTGAAACATCGAGTCAAACATGTGCACATGCTGCTGTTTAATAGATGGTGAATATTAAACAATGGTGCAAAGAGAGAAGAGATAAAAGATATGCAAGGAGATTATGAAAATCTTTCACTTTTCTTGTGAAAACATGATGCAGTACATAAAGATCAGGTCAAGCAATTTTTTCAGATGTTGTATGCAGTAAACATGCTATAAGAGATAAAGATCAAGAGAAATAACTGCGCACAAAAATTTATAGTGGTTCGACTTATAACCAAGCCTACATTCACTATCAAGACTAACAATCGCAAGACGGGCTGAATTGCACTAGTAATTTGCTCAACAAGTTACAAACAACAAGTGATAATTCTTTACACTTGATATATCACACTATCAGGACACGGACTGTACTCTCACGTATACTTGTTCTCTCACAAACTCACTATACGGTAAGACTCTACCAAGAAGATTTTTTGATGAGAAGAAAGAAACATCAACAGGATGAGCAATTACAAGCAAATATTTCGGATCTACATTGTGCCTCTCTCTCTTTCTTTACCAATTTTGGTCAAGAAGCTCTTCTCTTTTATAGATATCTTCAATCTTTTCGTTAGAGATGTTTCACAAGGTCTTCTAGCTGTTAGAGACCCATTGCTGCTGTCCAAAGAACAGTCACTACCCATACAATTCCTTCTTCTAAACATTTATAGGCTTTCCAGAAATAACTATTACAATTATTGCTCCCATGCTGATTGCTTCTAACATTGTTATCAATCGTTGTTTCCTACTTTTCGATAAACTTCCTAATTTTCCATTGTGCAGCTCCAACCTTCAATAGCTATATTCTCTGACGAACATCTTCACATGATGTTCAGTAACCACCACCAACCATGTACTGTTTCAACCCTGAAGCAAAGATTGGCTCTGCTACTGTTTACGTCTGTTGGTACTGTTTCCATTTTTTACTCAGAAACATTTCACGATTCTTCACCCAATGGATCACATCATAGATATCGCCTGTTCCACAAAGATCTCAAGGGCACTTCACGATCTTTACCTGATGGATCATACCATAGATATCACTTAGTCCTTAAAGATCACAATAAACATTTGCACTTAGCTGATTTTTCTTCTGGTCCTTCAAGCATATTGGCCATCTCGACTCTACCAAACTATTCATCTTCATGGTCTTTCTAAACTTTACCAAACATCCACATTATAGGCTTGTTCTCTATCACAAGTCTATCCAACTGTTCACTCGATCTTTGTACCTCTAAGCCATCACAAACATTCTCGTTCTTCTCGACTTGTTTACTCTCGATCAAAGTTCTTTCATATGTTCATCTTTAAAGATCCTTCCAGCCTGTAAACATCTTCAATGCCCAACATACGTCTGCATTTTGACTTATGTGCATATCTCAACCAATACACATATTAGTAGCATTTGATTATCTTTGTCATCATCAAAACAATATAAAAGGATTTTTCCAAAAATCACCACATTTGTGATTATCCCAACAATTTAGTCTATGGGTTAAATGAAAATATTCAATGTTATACCTAAACTTGAATTAATAGAAAGATAATATTAGATATTTTCATATAATTTATGAACTAAATTGAACATTTGCCAAAAGTTCAAGGACCACATTGAATAAATAATATTTTCAGGGACCGCACATTGTGATTTTATGGACCACATTGAACAAATTCAAAGTTCATTGATCATATTGCATATTTGGCTAAAGCAAGAACCATTTGCAAAATTATCTCTTATAATTAAGTATTGCTTGATAGATGTTTTTTTTTTTTTGAAGGATTGCTCGATAGATGTTTATTTCTCTCTTTTTAGAAAAAAACACGTGTAATGAGTCTATTCTCTCAGTCCATCGCTAAATTGATAGCATTTCCGGTCTCCTTGCCGAAAAAGAAAAAGGAAAGAAAAGAAAAATTCATTATCCTCCTATAAAAGTGATGAGATTATCTTCATATTCCAGTATTTTCACTACAAAATTATCCACAGGTGTGTGGAAAAAAAGGTAGGCTAAAGCATAATCATTGGAATTGTCCGATCTTTTTGACCAAAAAGATGAGACTCAATAGACATCTGGCTTCATCAAAAGAAAAGAAAAAGGGGTGCTTGGAATGTTCTCTCGGACTGGAATATGAGCTCTCCTTCTTGGACCACTTCCCCATCTTCAATCCATGGATGACAAATTGAACTTACTTTACTCACTAACAAACCATCATGAATTTCAAGATTAAAAACTCCCATCGTCACGTCTTGATCTACATTAGGTTAATAATTTTTGGCAGGGTCTGATCCTTTAGGAGCAATCACAAAAACTAATTTTCGAAAAGAAAAATAGATGATGAGCCATTAAACTCTTAAAAAGACGGGTTGAAATTCCATTAGAGTTTTAAAGAAAAAATAGAGTTAATATCATTAAAAATTCCAAACTACTATCCCTGACACTCTTACTCCAAACTAATTTTCATCTTTAAAAACATCTCAAACCGGTACCCATTAATACATTTACTCAGACTAATTCTCGTCTCACAAAAAATTCAAATAGGTACCTGATGATACATTTACCCTAGATCTGCCCCGTTAGTAGTTTGGGATATGACGTGTAGAATCAATTTGAATCAGGGGTACCCGTTTGCGATTATTCGCGAGATTAAAATTATTTTAAGTAAATGCGTTTAATGGATAACCAAAAAAGGTATTCTAGAAGTACCTAAATATTTGAACTTCTCTTTTGTAGCTGCCCTTATTTTGTTCAAATTTCCTTATTTGGGGGGACAAAAAGAAATCAAAATGCCCAAAAAAAAAAGTTGGCGATTTATTTATTTATTGGCGCCACGAGTAGTTTGAGTTATGTAGCTGCACTGGGAGTTGGAAATTGCTCCAACCATTTGTTTCTTTTTTTTACTTTCCGGTTCCTTTTTTGGATGCCACTCCTCCGATGCAATTGAAACGAAGCTAAAAAGGCAAAAAGGCCAAAAAGCCAGCAAGAAAGACAGACACAAACATCGCACCCGATGGTTGTGCTGAGTAGCCGACAAATTATGAGCATTCAATTTTAAGGACAGTGTGGACCCAGTCATTCCCTCCCTCTCCTGCGCAATCAACTCCATAAATTACATCCCAACCCCCCCTCTTTTTTTTTTTGGAAAGATAGAAAGGCGAGGCAACTAACACAAGCGATCCTCTTTGAGAACTATCAAAAGAGCAACACACTAATTATGCAATGTTCGATTTGAATCATAGGCATTCTCCGCCCCCCGTGACCTGAAATTATGAGTTTGGCGAAATGTTATCCAGCTCCACCAAGATGATGGAAATCAGGAAGCCTTTTCATACGAAATATGTTTGAGCTAGGTAACGTAGCATGAGGTGTTCGGAAATTCTCTCATGATTCGAATTGAACTCACCATCCCGTAAAAGATATATTGCTCATTTACGACGTGACCAACCACCATGATTGTTATACAAAACCATCTTTGAGCGAAATGTTGAGAGGGGAAAAAAGGAATAAGGGTATAAATAGGGGAGAGGTCAATTTTTTTTTTCTCTTGTTTGAAAATGGATATATTGAAGATAAATTAACAGAGGAAAATGGTCCGAATGAAGTCGGATTAATCGCAATAATCTTTGTTCTTGTTCACATTTTAGATGAAATTTATGGGTAATATATGGAAAATTAATGATAATTGACCACTCTATGATGAATTGTTGGCTCCCAAGGAAATTATGATTTCCATTAATTTCCACCCATTTCCCTGATTTTAAATTTTAGCCAACCAAAGGAGATGTCTTTTTCTAAGTTATCTTTTCCTTACTTTACCCTCCAATTTCTGCAATCCAAACAAAAGAACGGATTGAAACTCACTCAGACATTACCATCTCTTATTATGCTTCACCAATTAATATTGTTCATTAAATATGGCTATAATTAGGGCCAATTTATCTACGAGTAATATGATGATCCCCAAGAGATTTGATCGAATTAGAATGGGGTTTGTAATGTCACAATTTTCTTATACTAATTATCTCGGTGATTTATCAATCAATTGATCTATCGACATTATATAGCTGTCGATCACCATTAAATAAAATCTTACTTGTTTATCTATCTAAAAAAATTTCCTAGTACACCACAAATGGCATGTAACTTTACGAAACTTCGAGGCATCTTTTGTGTGCGAGACGGTAAGAGCTTTATTCGGACTCTCGCGTCACAAAGCATATCGTTTTTGTCAATGATACATCAAGAGTTTTAATGGGCACTTGATTGTCTCGAAATGACACATCAATTTATGTTGTAGGACCCATAATTACAAAACGCGCCACAATTGAGCTTGCCACGAGTGGAATCCGTCCAAGTCATGTCACACCACTTTTGAGTATTGTGATTAATACATGGCATGGTAAAGGCTCGGCTAAGCCTATTAAAAGAACTATTTTCAAGGTGTACCCTAATTGTAATTTCATGCTTCCGTTTGCGTTTCGTAATTTCAAAGGATTTTTATTGTACACCTCTTCACATGCGCTCTCGTTATGGTCAGTGTATAAGTATGTAAAGTGGTTCATGATTACAATCAACACATCACCGGTGATGACGGTAGTACGTGGAGAAAATCTTCTCCTTTGGTAGTGTTTCCACGAATAGTCCATTTTCAAAATATTGATGAGAATGCATTTTTTCGCACTATACTTTTAGTTTATTACTATATTTGGTTGCTTTTAGGGGGAAGTTAGGGAAGAAAAGTAGATTCCTTTCCAAATATTTATTTAAGAAGTATTGTTGTCAATCCATTTGGATTTTGAAAATTACAAGATTGAGATACTCGATTTGTTTCGCACATTGCCATTTAAGAATTCAAATATACCGGAACATTCTATGTGCCTTGTTGATTATGGGGTCTCAGGTTTCGACGCACAACTTATATAATTATCGATTTCTATCACATAATTTATAGACGGATATAGATTCTCCATCTCTCGCGATACCCAATTACCCATGCCAATGTCTTAATAGTTTTCAACAGTTTGATTTGTGAAAATAAGAATTTTATCAACACTAGAGATCTGTTAAAACGGAACACTGTACGAATGCGAGCAAAGGAAACTCCCACCCTTTGCAAAACTACGCAATGCCTTCACACTAGCAATCCTTTTGGTGCACCTTATAGCTTTTTTCTCGAGAAAATCAACATGCAAATTTGTTTGATTGTTTGTTTTTTTTTTTGGGGGGGGGGTGGTCCATAGACTGATAAGAAATCCAAAACCGTCCAAATGCTAGGAAAAAAAATTAGGATGGTTGTTAAATTTATTGCCGGCCCAAAAGAAAATTATAATTTTTTTAAGGGAAAAAGCAACAAAAAAAACCCTAAAGTTTGTTTTCTGTAATACATTTACCTCAAACTTTTTTTCATAACACAAAAAATCCCAAACTTTGCCCTTTATGACACATTTACCCCAAACTTATACAATGTGACAAATTTATCCCAAATTTCATATTTTGACACAAAAAATCCCAAACTTTTATCTGTGTAACACATTTACCCAAAAAATTTATAACTAATGGTATTTTCATCTTTTACCTTTTTATTAAAAAGAAAATATAAAAAAAAACAAAAAAGGAGGATCGAGGGCAAGGGTGACAGGCCCTTGCCACCGTTGGCCTGTCACCGGAGAGGGTTGCCGATCGCGGGTGAAGGCCTGGCGACCCTCACCTAGATTTGGGCAAGGGTCGCGTGCGGCCTCCGCCCAGGGCTGGGTGAGCCTTGCCCAACAGCTGGCTACTGGGCCGACGGCTACAAGGGCTTGTCGCTTAGGTCCCGATTTTTCTTTCTTTCTTTTTTATAAATATTTTGAATATTTTATTTAATAAAAAAGTGAAAATAAAAAAAATTGAGGGTAAATGCATCTTTTTATTTTAAGTGGGGTAAATGTGTCACGCAATTATAAATTTGGGGTTTTTGGTGTCAAATAAAAAAGTTTGGGGTAAATGTGTCACAAAGGTAAAGTTTGAGGTTTTTGGTGACACAAAAAAAGTTTGGAGTAAATGTGTCACACAAGATAAAGTTTGAGGTTTTGGGTGATTTTTTCCTTTTTTTTAAGCTCAAAATAGCTGGATTAACGACAGGTGTATTCGAAGTTAGTTTAATAATTAAATTACTTCAGAAGTCAGTAGTAGAATGGTGAGTGCGTTAAATTATTATTTTTTAACACTGGCGAAGGTCCTAATAAAAAAAAATAGAAAAATACGTTTGAAATTTGGAGGACAAGCGATCGTAGGAGGAATATAAGTTAGAGTCTAGAGCTGGTTTTGTCCGCAAGGAAGGAACCTCCAGCCAAACAAAGGTTAGCGAATGATGGGGTCGTGTCCGACTGTCCGCCCTGTTGATATTACCGAGACAAATGCTCTTTCTCTCTCTACTGTGTAGTTTTAATTACCATTTCACGTTCATCCTCTTCTTCCTGTCTCCTTTCTCTCTCATCACCGGCACTGCACTCTCTCTCTTCTCCTCCTCTTCTTCTTCGACGGCTCGCGCTACCGGGAATCCGTACGCGAACCCAATTCGAGCTCTTCTCGAATGGGTCAAGTTCCTTCTTGTTCTTCTTCTTCGGCCGCTGCCACCGTCGATAGCCATGCCCGCGAAGGCCCCGCCTCCGCCGACCGCCACCGCCGCGACCTCACGCTGGGCTTGCCCGACGAGTGCCTCGCCTCCGTCTTCGCCCTCCTCGGCTCCGACGACCGCAGCTCCTGCTCCCTTGTCTGCCGCTGGTGGCACCTCGTCGACGCCAAGTCGCGGCAGCGCCTCGCCCTCGTCGCCCGCTCCGAGATCTCCCCGTCGCTCCCCCCGCTGCTCCGCCGGTTCAGCTCCGTCTCGGTGCTCTCCCTCAAGTGCTCACGCAAGCTCGTGAGCCTCGGCGACGACGCGCTCGCCCGGGTCGCGGCGTCGCTGCCGTCCCTCAAGAAGCTCAAGCTCAAGGGTTGCGTCGACGTCTCCGACGACGGCCTCCGCGCCTTCTCCCTCCGGCGTCCCCCGGCGCTGGAGAAGGTCTCGCTCGCCGCCTGCGGGTTCGGCGCGCGGGGGATCGTCTCGCTGCTCTGCAACTGCCCGTCGCTCCGCGACCTCACGCTCAAGCGGCTGCGCAAGCTTGACGCGCAGAGCACACCTCTCTCGATCGACGCGTACTACGACGGCAACGATGACAATCAAGAGAATGACCCGAATGCCTCGAAGAAGAAGAAGAAGCAAGTGAACTTTCAGCTGGAGCGGCTGTGCATCAAGGAACTGCACAACGCTCGCCTCTTCATTCCTCTCCTCTGCTCGTCGAAGCCATTGAAGAGCCTCGTCGTTTGCAGGTAAATGCTAGTAATGCACACACAATGCAGTTCGAAATGATCGATTCGAAGGGCGACGGTTTCGAATTGATCCATTCCTGTGTTGCAGGAGCTCCGGAAATTGGGACAGAGTGCTCGAGAGCCTCCGGCTCCGCGGAGGAGGAGCGACCTCCATTTCCGAAATCCAAATGGAGAACGTGCAAATGGGGGATTCCGGCTTAACCGCAATCGCCGGTTCGTGCCCTGATTTGGACACTCTGTATCTGAGTCGAGTTACAGATTGCTCCGACGAGGGTCTGTCAGCGATCGCCAGCTCCTGCAAGAAGCTGAGGAAGCTCCACATCGACGCGTGGACCCGGTTTGGGGGGCGAACCATCGGCGAGGAAGGGATTGCGGCCCTGGCTGGGAAATGCTCGCGCCTCCAGGAGCTCGTCCTGATGGGCGTCCCGATCGGGGCTCCTTCCCTCGGGCTGCTGGCCTCCAACTGCCCGTGCCTCGAGAGGGTGGCGCTGTGCAACACCGACTCGGTCGGGGACCGGGAGATGGAGGCTATAGCGGCCAAGTTCGGGACGATGAAGAAGCTCTGCATCAAGAACTGCCCGATCACGGCAAGGGGCATCGAGGCGGTGGTCACGGGGTGCGCGAGCCTGGTGAAGCTGAAGGTGAAGAGGTGCCGGGGGATCGGCCAGGAGAGCGTGAGCCACTTGAGGGCGAGGAGGGGTGGGCTGGTGATCTCGGTGGACGCGGGGTCGTTGGCGTTCGATACAGCTGAGGGAGGAGGGGCAGGTTCGGAGAACGAAGGAGGAGGAGAAGAAGAAGGGAGGAGGAGGAGGAGGGGGGGAGGAAGAAGGGACAGTGCCAGCAACGGAGGCGGCGGTCCGACGGCGGCCAGGACTAATGCGACGCATGTGATATGCAGCAGCAGAAGCGCGCTTCTGTTGAGGTCCAAGTTTGGGAGCAGGAATGCCTCTCGCGCTTGATCCGATCGAGCCTGTACCTTTTGGTTTTGGTTTCTTCCAATTTTACCCAATTGAATTCCTTTTCTTTTTTCCTTTTTTCGATTCAATTAAAAGATGCTTCATTTTCTCCGAAGCTAAGAAAATTCGGGTGAGATCGAGATTCAAATGTTGGGATTTTCAATTTAGATGCGGTTTCCTTGATTTTTTCTGATACGACATCGTAATCGGACCACGCAATCTAATCATAGACGCCCTAATCTTCCTATGAAAATTGAAATTACTCTTCGGCCAGTTTCCGGAATCGGAATGCTTGTCGGACTGCTTAGCGAAAAGCTCAACAGACGACAGCACCGTGGGGACCGATTCCTTAGCAGAATGTCAAATGTCGGAGCCTCGAAGGGACAGGAGATTAGGTCACAGTCTGTACGTTTTCCAGGAATTGTACGGGCTACATTTGTACCTAAGAGATTCAAACGCTTGCGCTCGCAACGTAGCCCAAGAGTCAGCCTTTCTGTAACACGCCTGGAGCTCTCCCCCCCCTACCTTTGTTTTGTCCTGAAGGTTTGAACTGTCGGGGCTTTTCCTTCTAACAAAACATTCGCTTCCAAGCGGATGGAAGTTTGGGCTTTCCTCTGTTTTGGGCTCATTAACTGAAATTCAGCTCGTGGTGAAGTGCGACCATATTGAGCTAAATAGACGGGTCAATGCCGAGGCCTGGCCTGGATCTGTCTTCGGCCGCCCCCCGATCGGCGGGTCCAATTCGAATCACGGAAATCGATCCCGTTCCCAATGTGACGGACTAAATCCGAATATGGCTTCTTTGCGAGCCATCTTTCGGCCCGACCTGGCCCATTATGGCCTCGTGCCATGCCATTCCGAGGGTGAGTTACCTCTAGGCCCTGTGCGGCCCAGAGTGAATGGGGGGGGCAAGTGCTGGCACGGCTTAAAACCCCCCTCGAGCGGGATCTTTGCTTTGGTGTCGAACCGATACCGGAGCAGCTGTAGCAGAAGAAGGTGCACCTCGTCGCACACGAACCCACCTCGTAAATATCTTTCCGACGCGAAACCAAGAGAAAGAAAAAAGAAAAAAGAAAAAAGAAAAAAGAAAAAAGAAAAAAGAAAAAGGAAAGAAAGGTAGAGAAATCTCACAGTCGCACAATAAACCCTTCACCTCATTTCTCACTTCTGCCTCGCACGCAACATTCTCCTCCCCTTAAACCCTCGCTCTCTCTCCACCCTTTCTTAAACCCTAATCCCTCTCTCTCTCTCTCTCTCTCTCTCTCTATACTCGGAGCGTGCATCTCTCGACAAGATGATGCACGTCGTTCTGAGGAAGACGCCTTCCTCGCCGATCGCCTCGAAGCGCGCGCTCTCCGCCGCTCTGACCTCCCTCGAAACCCTACTTCGCCGTCCCCAACCGCTCGCCGCGTCCTCGGATGGCGCGACTGCGGGCGAGCTGAGCCATTTCCCGGCCCGCGGCGGATTCCTGAGGCCGCCGTCGTGGTTCGGTGGCTCGGCGAGGGGGTTCCACGCGAGTCCCGGGCCGTTGGGGTTTAGGGCGTCCGGGGCTTCGCAGGCCGAGTTTGCTGTCGACGATTTTGCGCCCTATGACGAAGAGAAGCCGTCGGCAGGGAGTGGCAGTGATGAAGGTCTCGAGATTGCGAAGCTCGGGATTGCTCCGGAGATCGTCTCTGCTTTGGCTAAGAAGGGCATAACTAAGCTCTTTCCAATACAGGTAAACCTGTTTGCTTCTGTTTTCCTATTGTGATGTTGTTAGGAAGATGGGGTACAAATTTCCTTGACTCTACAATGTGGAATTTCAATTGCGGTTTAATTGTTGGTTCTTGTAGTTGTTGCATGTCGAACTGTTAGCGGCTTCTCTTGTTTATTAAATCGTTTTATTGTTGGGGTTTTGTATGTATCATCATTGAGAGTTGGAACTTTTGGCATGTTAGAGTATATCTTTAGTTTGATTACTGAGGGCTATTTTTTTAAGTATGTTCAAGGAATTTACATAATTGATAATTTTTTCAAGGCGTCTGTTTTTTTTTGTTGGGATTCTTATCCTAGATTCTCTGTTACTGAGGTTACATATATGCTCTGGGAGTATGAATGTATCTTTCTTCCCTGATACGAGGAGTGTAATCCTGTGGAATTTCGCATTGAAAATGCAAGACCTCATTGAATGATATTTTCTCTGTTGTTATATACGATTCTTTTGCCTAGAAATTTGAACTTTAAAGTCTGTTTGGAGTGACCTTTGCTTATGGCCTTCTGTTTGGAGTGACCTTTGCTGATGGCCTTTACCTTTCTGTTGACTTTTAGCATTTGAGATTCAACTTTTCATTGATATTGAACATCCACAAACATTTAAAAAACTTATGCATGTGGACATCTTTAGACATTTGGGATCATGTAGAATTCAAACATAAAAATACCTTAGAAAAGCTGGAACATAAAGTCCCTTTACTTTTGTTGTGCTCTTTCTGTGTAGAAAGCTGTGCTTGAACCAGCAATGCAAGGGCGGGACATGATTGGCCGAGCCAAAACTGGAACAGGAAAAACTCTTGCTTTTGGGATCCCCATCATGGACAAGATAATTCAGTTTAATGCAAAACATGGGTTTGTTCACTTTGATAACCTTCTGCATACTTATTTTGTTTAGTTTCGTTCGCTTTTAAGGGGGATAGGCTCTGAATTATGGCAATTATGTAATCATGGAATGATACCTGTGATTTCCAAATGCACAGACGTGGGAGGAATCCCTTGGCTTTAATCTTGGCTCCAACAAGAGAACTTGCACGACAAGTTGAGAAAGAGTTCTACGAGTCTGCTCCCAATTTGGATACTATTTGTGTTTATGGGGGTACACCCATCGGCCAGCAAATGAAGCAGCTTGACTTTGGTGTTGATGTTGTTGTTGGAACACCTGGTCGTGTTATTGACCTGCTCAAGAGAGGTGCACTGAACTTATCAGAAGTCCAATTTGTTGTCCTTGATGAAGCGGATCAGATGCTTGCAGTGGGATTTGAGGAAGATGTTGAAACAATATTACAGAGGTTGCCACAGAACAGGCAGAGTATGATGTTTTCAGCGACAATGCCAAATTGGATAAAAAGCCTTACCAGGAAATATTTAAAGGATCCATTGACTATTGATTTGGTAAGCACTCTATGCATGAGAACGTGCAACAGTTTCTGCATTTGTTCTCGTTCTTATTCTCTTTTGATTTTTTTTTCTGGGGTTTCTTTGAGAATTATGCCATCACATGCTTCTTTGCATTCGTAATGGAATATTACCCAAAAATATCATTATTAATGCTGCATGAGAGAATTTTTACAAAGAAACTGATGCAGCTTAGTGAATGAAAAATTGAAGAAAATGCTGTTTTAAATATACTTTTTGGGGTGTTTCAGTGGCTTATTAACTTTGTCCAGCAGTTCAAAATCATCCCCCCCATTTTGTGCTGTTACATGGTGAGTCTTTGGATCGAAGGGTGAAATGACATGTATTGTTAGTATCCTAAATGCAAACATGGGTAAGCTTTACTGTAGATGAAATAACTGCTGCTTAATTGGAGACAGCTCTTTATTAAATAAGAAACAGCAGCATAAGTACATGAAATGGATGTGTGGATGCGATTTATTTTGCTAGGAGTGATGATTACATGTAAAATTGCAGGTTGGAGATTCTGATCAAAAGTTGGCGGAAGGTATTTCACTATATTCGATTGCATCTGACTCGTATGGAAAAGCATCAATTATTGGACCTCTGATAACAGTAAGAACCCAAAGCCTTATTATTACTGTTAAGCTGTTTAATGTGATGCCTTCTTGTAATTGTCGACTTTTCCTCCTCCATGTCTGTAACCTAATGCTTAAATACTGCTGCCCGCTCATCTGGCCTCCTATTTTTGTTATTTGATGACCTTGTAGGAACATGCAAAAGGTGGAAAGTGCATTGTTTTCACTCAAACAAAAAGAGATGCTGATAGATTGGCATATGCTATGGGCAAGAACTTTAAATGTGAGGCTCTGCATGGGGATATTTCACAAAGTCAGAGGGAGAGAACACTTTCAGGTTTCCGGGATGGGCATTTTAATATTCTAGTGGCGACAGATGTTGCTTCCCGTGGTCTTGATATTCCCAATGTTGATTTGGTTAGTTCTACTGCTTTCTGCTCTCTGGATACCAATCTCTTGATAGTTCATACTTCTGCTTCCTGCTTATGAACTAAGCTGCATATTAACTGATATTTTCTGTTAGGGTTTTAGTCATTGTTGCTTGGTGACTTGATGACTCTTAATTTGGTTTTACTTCTCAAGTCGCATGTACTCAACTAAACAAAGTGTTGCCTATTAAAAGATCATTCAAAAGCTTAATATGCTTGGAGGATGCACTTTGTTGTTCTTTCCCGTAGACATCACTCCCAAAATTCAGAGCTAGCCAATAATTTTCAGCTTATTTCCTAATTATGGGAAGTTTGAAGGAAGATCTAGAGCTTTGGAGACTAAATTAGGGACGTGGAAATGATGCCATGCGTATTCTTGTCTCATGCCTAGTCAATTGATCCCATTTGTGAATAAGGCTTAGTTGTTATAGTTGGGGTAACCCCATACTTTAGCTTGACCTCTGATTATTGGATTTTATCGGACTAGGGTTCGACAGTGGGAAGGGAGGTTGAGCCAGAACAACCAATTCCCTCTCTCTCTCGAATAGAATGGGTAGTTGTGGATGCGGTTTGTGTGATATAAAAGGGTGGTTGGTGTGCTTTATGCTTGATTTGTCAGCTCACCAATGCCTCTGATGTTGTTGCATGCGGGATGATCTTTGTTTGTAGGGGAGACTGCTTAGTATATAATATCTTGATAGATATGTGAAGCTGTTCTGTACACCTACTAAATTTTTCTTACCATCTGTTCAAGTTTTATGTTGTAATCCATTAATGTACAGGTCATACATTTTGAGCTTCCAAACTCTTCAGAGATTTTTGTCCATCGCTCTGGTCGAACAGGGCGAGCTGGTAAGAAAGGAAGTGCGATCCTCATCTACACACGGGAGCAGACAAGGGCCATGAAGGTTATTGAGCGAGAAGTGGGAGGCCGATTTATCGAGGTAAATTTGCACCTTGCATTTTCCCACTTGCATTTTCTTCAATTCAAGACGTTTTCCTTGAAGTCCTGTTTGACTCATACATTTTCGATGGTAGAATAAGCTTTGTCAGCCGTTTATCTTTGTCTTGTTTTCTTCCTGGCAAGCTATCTTTCTTTTTTTTAATCTTTTAAAAAGAACCATGTGCTGGTAATAAAAATAGAGCATAATTGTGTAAAAGGGATGGAGAATTTGCAGGTTCTTGCTTGGCGGAAAAGTTACCTGAGAAGTTTTAAATCTTGATGTAGTGATTATGATACATTGGGTAGTGTAAAACTGTCCCTTTTTTCATGTTAAAGTTTGCTAGACTAATTAGTCCTTGACTGTGTTCATCAGCTTCCCAGTATAGCTGCTGAGGGAGGAAGTGCGGATATGTTCAATAACTTTAGTGGTGGTGGTGGTCGATTTGGCTCATATGGTGGTGGAAGAGAACGTCGTTTCGGTGATTCAGGATTTGGACGTGGTCAAAGAGGTTCAGACTTTGGTCGAAACGGAAGTTCTAGCAACTCTAGTCGTTTTGGTTCCTTTGGTGGTTCTGGTACAGGTTCTTCTGGAGGAGGCTTTGGTAACTCAAACCGATCTGGGAATTTTGGTGGTTCTGGTTTTGGTCGCCCTTCAGGATTTGGCGATCGCTCCAACAGCTTTGGAGACTCTGGCTCAGGTCGATCAGGTCGCACTGGTGGATTTGGCTTTGGAGGGTTTGGCAACAACAGTTCCACCAAGAGTGGTGGTTTTGGAGACAACAGTTCTAGCCGAAGTGGTGGGTTTGGTGACTCTTATTCCAGCCGTTTTGGTGGCTTTGGTGATAATAAAAGCTGATGATCTGTAAACTGCAAGATCTAATACAGTTGAAGGGTGAGCATCCCCTCTCCTAAAAAATTTCCGTTTTTTCTGTCCGTCCTGTGTTTCCATCGTTTAAGCTCACAAGATGGTCTCTGTTTTTGGGTGCATTTCCTAAATTAACTATTTATCTAGTTAATTTTTCTCGCCTATGTAATCTTACATGTACACAATCTTTTTCACTTGTTTTCTTTGTTCTGGCTGTTGGAGCTAGCTTCTGCTCACAGTCCCCTGTGCACCTAGACCATAAAAATGCCCCATTGAAATTGCTTTAGCGACAGAGTTGTCTGCACGATCTGCTGTAGTGCAGCTCTCCCGACCTTGCTACACACGAGATTATTATGGGTTGTCCCTCCCTTGTATAATTTACGCGATTATGCTTTCCATAGTGTCGAGATATGGTTAGTAATAAGGATCATCATTTGGAGTTTTTCGAATCTCCCATGTGTGCTTTTCTTCCAAATGCAGGTGCCTAGAAGAGGCATATAATGTTTTGCCAAGGTAATTTAATGCCATTGATATCAAAGCTTCTGCGCACACATGATGTTTTGCTGGAAGGAGACGGTCTCTGTCGGGGCTTTTGCTCAACCGAAGAGGATAATGCTGAAGTGACCTAGTTAGTGTGAGCCGCATAGGGTTTCGTGTTGTCGATATCTACTATATGTTATCATTCTATGGGGGGAATAAACTGTAGTTGAGATCATCCAACATTTAGAGAAAGGAGGTTGCTATTATCTTGTATTTTTTTTTTCTTCGTTTCGCATCAATAGTAAATCGAATTTCACTTCTTTGCCCCGTTCCTCCGAGATAGGAAGTGCTGGGCTAGTTGCTACTTGCTAGGGTTTCCCTTTGAACGTTGTAAAGCAAGTAGTTTAATATCTGATCCTATGTTTTAATGCGACCATAATTTAACAGAAAGTACGGGGCGTTGGACTCCAGCAGGGCAGGCACTCACGCGGACAAAAGGGGGAAACGGAAGTGGACTAGCTTTTGCTGTCTTTTGTTTAAAGTACGCGAAAACATGCGTCTGGCGGCGTTTTGTATCGTTTTAACAACGGGGAAGGTGGAAAAAAAGAGAGAAGCGCATCGCATACGTAAAGTGCGCGCACAAAACAATTGGCGGGGCTGATATTTAATTTTTCGGGCTCGGATCTTAACCGGTATGATCGCATCTTTTCTTTTGACATTAGTAATTTTTCTCGCAGATGGTACTTTCTCTGTTACATTCTCTTTATTTTCGGGGCATTGTTTTCCCTTTTGTCGTTGGTGAACATCCGTAGGACTCGTGTTGCGTTGCCTGACTGCAACATAACTCGCGTGAAAAGAACTTCACGATTACAAAAGACCAGATTTGCCAATCTGGAATTTTGAAATCAAGAGAGAGGACGGCCCGGAATAATCATGGCCAGATGAAACATTTGCGTGGCGAATACGAGACTCGTATCGTATAATGGCGTCCAAAAGAGGATCGCTAGCGCTGATCGCCACATTTCTATTTTACATTTTTTTTTTGGAGGAAAGAATGAAAAAAAAGAAAAGAAGAAAACGATCAATCGAATTATGAAGAAGTGAGACATAAGCGATCCTCTTATGATAACAACCCCAGGCACGCACCGACGAGTGAGTTACGTTGTCTCCATCGTCACTCCCCTTCCCAACCGTCCCCCCCCCTCACTATCCAATTTTTGAACTTCCACCACTCTCCAACTCCCGACCGAATTGCGTAAAGAACTACCACTCTCTCCCTCTCTCTCTCTCTCTCCTCTCTTTCTCTCTCTAGTCTTCTCCCTCCTCAGAATCATCATCTCTGCGAATCTCTCTCTCTCTCTCTCTCTCTCCCTTTCCTCCTTCCCTTCTCTGGTCGATCGGTTCGAGCTCGGATGGAGGAGAGCTCGAGCTCGAGCTCCGCTGGCGAGCATCAGCGCCCGGAGGAATCCGCCTCGGAATCTCCCGGCGATCCCCAGGTAACTCCGCCGGTAGCTCGCGCTTGGTTCCCCTTGTCTGGAAGCTGCGGTGATCTCGGTTCCAGGTCGAGAATGAATGCAGCGGTCCGAGTTTGCGGAGACGAGCCGATGCTCGATGCATTTTCGCTTTTTGCTCCCGTCTTGAGCAGTTTATAGTCACCGTTGCGGAAAAAAGTCGAGTCCGAGGAGGAAGATGATGATGATTCTTTTGTCCAGGTTGAGAATGTCGCGTTGGTCCTTCTCGCCTAGGGCAAGGATAGTGATGAAGCTGATCGTGTTACTGCGGGGATGCGGTGATTGTGTTTGCACGATGTTTCGTTAGGCTGCGGCTCGACTAGTCCTTGAAATGTTGCTCGTAGGCGTAAATAAGCTACCTCTATGTATTGATGATACTTTCGGATATTTCGTGGAGTGTTCTGTACCGTGCGGAGCGGATTTGTCTGTACTCCTTGCATCTTCATTTAGCTCTCAGCTGTCCACCCTCTATCATGGCTTTATTGGTGTTGAAAATTTAGATACTTTGTCTTGTTTTTCGTGTAATTGATTAACTCGTTTATCTTTCTAGGTGTGTGATGAGATAGAAACAAATGAACGGATTGACCCGGTTCAACAGTCTAGGCGGCCAAATCTGTCGTCCCTGCAAATACCTGAGAGGTCTCTGGAAAGTGCCATCTCCACTTTCGTGAGGATTGATATCCCTTCAACATCAAGTCCTAGTTCTAATAGGGCAGGGCTGCCCCCAAGACCCAATTCCGCCAGGTTCAAATCATCTGTAAGGAATTTGCTTCCTCAAAGGAGTCTCCGGGCAAAAGAAATCTCCCGGAATGTTGAGAAGGCAGTTCTCATTGTCCCGGACACTCCACTGTCTGATGGTCGTCCTAATAGGCCCAATACTCCGAGATCATTTTCCCTCAAAGAAGTCTTTTCTGTTTCCTCAGGGAAAGCCGCACATTCTGTACCAGTTACCCCAGTTACCAATATGGGTCCTGAAAGTGCAAGGGAAAGGCCAGTTGACGGTCCTCATCACTCTGTAAGGGGTCCTTATTTGTTCCCTCCGATCACAACTTAAAAGTAGTAATTAGTTCTAGTTACGTGAATTTTATTCCTCATTACAGAAACCAGAAGTTCATCACCAAATGACACGATCCTTCTCAGTGCCAGTTAATGTCAAAACTAGAAGTCTGAAAAGGATAAACTCCGGGGGCCTCATCCGTGTGATTTCGTCCACACCTCGCCCTGAAGTGGTAGATCCTGCCTCAGCGAATGATGCTTTGGCAGAAGATATTGGTAAGATTAACGATACTGGAAAACTTGAACTTTGTTTATCTCGTACATGCTGAAAAATATTGCTGTCCTGCAAATTGTCTGCTTCAGCTAATGAAGATGCCGGTGAAGATATTCCAGAAGAGGAAGCAGTTTGCAGGATTTGTATGGTCGAGCTTAGTGAAGGAGGTGATACTCTAAAAATGGAATGCAGCTGCAAAGGGGAGCTCGCACTTGCTCATCAAGAATGTGCAGTGAAGTGGTTCAGCATAAAAGGGAACAAGACTTGTGATGTTTGCAAGCAAGATGTTCGGAACTTACCAGTTACATTATTAAAGATACATAATCCTCAGGGTGTAATCAGACGGCCACCAAATGTACAGCAGCAAAGGGAGACACCTCGTTACAGGCAAGCCCCATGAATTTTAACAATCTTCAGTTTTCTTCTTTTCTTCTCGTTCCATTCAGAAAACATGGGAAAGAACTTGTTTATTGTCTTCCGGTTGTGTTTCAGCTTTTAGAAGATGAAAATACGAGGGAGGGTGCCCAACGCGTCTTCTAAGTTCCAATCAACTGGCGTTTTCCTTTAAAACAACAACATTAAGTTGCTTTGTTGTGTGGTCCTTGATGACCTGAAGGAAAGTTTGACCAATTTAGGATATTCCTGTGGAACTTTCTTCATATAATGTGTTCTTGTTCCTGTCATTCACACAATTACTAGTATTAATCTAGAGCAGTTACACATGATGAAACACATGGAGTCTCAGATTTGTTTCAAACATCATGTCAATTTAGTAACACTCAAATAGGTCCTGCTACCATATTGTATGTGCCATGGTGGTATCCATAGTTTATTGGACACTACCTACTACTACTCTGTTAACTATTCGTATCTTCTCTGGATGTTATATTGCATGCTTCATCAAACTACCGCAATGTTACCAATATGAGTTATCTGTGGTAGTATGACAAAAAAAAGGTTATCTGTGGTAGGAATAAAGATTATTTGCTGATGCACGATTGTGACTTGAATTGTGGCCTCTCATGCAACAATTGTGAAGGCTCTAAAGGAGTCAAATATATATTATAGCATTGCTTAGAATAAATAAGACTTCTTCTTGTGATGCTTTCTCGATCCATGTTTCTTTTGTAGAGGAATTTAACCCTAGATTGAGCTGATTGCTCTTGTATTTGACTGTGAAAAGCAGTATAAAATGGATTGATGATGCGACCTATCTCATCCAAGTCAACTGTATCAATTCCACTGCACATGATAATTTTGGTAGCCCAATTAGGTCTCTGATATTTTCTCTCGGCTGTTTGATGGTTAACAGGGTCTGGCAGGATGTACCAGTCCTGGTCATGGTCAGCATGCTCGCATACTTTTGCTATCTGGAGCAACTTCTGGTACATACAGTTTTTTGAACAGTTGTTTATTCCTGAGATCAGATATCTTTTTCATTTTGTGGATCACATTATGGTGCCATATGACTTTGCAACTATTCAATTGATGGTTAGTTTCTCATAAGAGTGCCATCTTCAGTTGCTGTGTCTACAAGTTCATATGATCATCTTAAGCAGGGTAATAACGCAAGGTTCAAGGCTCAGTTTGAAACTTATTGCAAACTTCTCTATATTGAAAACAACTCTTTTTAGTGAAGAATATTAAAGATGTACATGAACATAAAGTTCCACTCATCGTAGCCAGTCATAGACTTATACTACAAGGGCAAAAGCTGCAAGTTGTTCATGGAAATTTAATCTACTCTTAGATGCGTGCATGTATTTCTTGTTCAGTCTATATGTCCGCCTTTCTTGTAAATAACCATGTATGTTCAGTTTTTTTTCTTTCTTTATTTCTTAACCCCATTGGTGATTATATTTTGAGCAATGCCCCTAAAAGAACTTTTATTTCTTCTTGACTCTGATGACATTATATGTTTCGCCCAGGTATCAGATTTGGGATCGAGAGCTCTAGCCATATCATTGCCCTTCTCATGTGTTCTAGGCCTTCTTTCATCTATGATTGCTTCCACCATGGGTAAGTCAAAATGCCTTAAATTACCTACCATTTATTTTGGTAAAGAAAATATGACATCTTCTCCACGTTTACCTACCGCTACCAAATAATGATTTTCCCTTCAATGGCGTGAATACATGGATCATCCTATGCTATTGCTTTCTATCAAAGATTGAACGACTGAATAAAGTCCACATATTGTAGGTTCTTTGACACTTTAGTTTGGTTCTCTTTGACTTCTATGTCTCCTGTCTTCATGAGTGCTTTGCCTATGTTCACATTCTCTTACTAGTAATTCTTGAGGTCGTCTTCACCTTTTCAGTGTTTCCCTGGCTTATCCTCCAAGAAGTTTTGTCAAAATGTGTTCTGAGTGCAATCGTTTCTCATCTAGTCAGAGATAACACTATCAGCTGCAAATCTCTCATGTGAATGCTACACAACTTAGTATTGCCAGTATTTAGTATTTACTCCTGCTTACTTTGCAACTGGATTTGTTTCAGTCCCACCTGTTCACTTCAATTCACCTTGCTCTTGTTATAGTGCTTTCCATGGAATTTTGTATATATAAAGCGACTACGGTGGAAATTGAAAAATGATGTGTGGCTCTTTGAGAGATTTTTTCAATGGTTTCTTTTTGTTTTTGTTTTTCATGCATTGTTGCTTTTCAAAATTTTGCTACTCTCAGTAAAACAAAATGTATATACATTTTCAACAAAGTAGAATGTGGTACTATAGAATATGAGGGCTCTTGAAGACTCTCGCATGCTTTTAAATTTATTTTTCGATCTCACTATGTGCTCAATGTATTTGTATTCTTACTTTTCCTAATCTTGTATTATTTCAATTTCGATATATATGGCAACATTGTACCTATATATAGAAACAAAACGAGAGTATGGTAGTTCTAGGGTGATGTGGTCTTCTTAGAAATTGGGAATTTATTTTCCAATTTGAAGAGTTGGAAAGGATGATGTTAGTTTTTCTTGGGAAAATGGTGTGTAATTTACTAGATGTATTCCTAACTTGAGTTCTTTAACTGTTTTCTAATAGTGAACTAAAAAATTTAGCCTTAATAATATCTACTTCTTTCTACTTTTTAATTATGGATATTACTCCCTTCACATTTTGCTCAATAATGAAGTCAATTATGTTTGTCTTATTTTGGTATCTTGCCGAACCTAAGTTCAACCGCTTATGATGGTTGATAATGATCTTTACGGTAGATGTGGTCATATTCAATGATCATCTAGGGTATATTATGCATTTGTAGTTTAACCTTGTATATTTTAAGATAAAATGTGATAATATGATAGTCACGAGTTTTTTTGCACCCGAGCACTATCTATACGAGTTGTTTCGTGAACGATCATTTAAATGCAATTTGAACAATCAAAGATGGTCTGTTATATTGTAACTTGGTTTGTTAAGATTATCATGATAAAAGTGATTAGAAGTACAAATTTTGTCTTGTTGACTTAATGTACACTCTTTGGATAAAATAAAATTTAGTTAAGAGACATTATATGGATTTGCCATTCTACAGACAAATTATCTTTAAGCCGACAAGATCTTTGGACTTTCTTAAGCCTAACCCATTTGAATTTCTGGTAATATACGCGTAAACAGTTTGAAAGCAGAATATGGGAGGTGAATGACACCCCAGTTTTGTTGGTCTATTCAGCATTATACTACTAAGGTCTTACCCTCAAACTTTTATTTTACCTCTCTCTATTTTTATTTACTAGTACAGCTCTTAACTCCATTTCTGTGTATTTATTTGCTGCAATGTTTAACTCTCATGTATCCAGTAAGTTGCACGTCCTCCTGCAGTATTATATTCTTGGCTCTAAACAAAATTGAGTTCATGGATGCACTGTAGCAACAGGTTATTTATCGCAGTGAAAGACCATTGCTGCCCTTGCCTAATATTTTGCAGAAAGCTTTGCCCAACTCTGTTAGCTTTGTTTGTGTCGTTTTTTATGTCTATTTTTGTTTCAAGCACTTCGGAGTGTATAGCCTTCTGTAGTAGTCTCAACCTTTGACTTTCGGATATTTGCAGTGAGCAGGAGTTATATCTGGGCATATGCTTCCTTTCAGTTTGCCATTGTGATCCTTTTTGCTCATATCTTCTATAATGTGGTGAGTGAAACAACTTAATCTGCACTTTCTGCATTCTACTTTTTTTCTCTGAACGTCTCCTCTAATCCATCGCTTTAACTTGATCTTTTTTTTTTTTTGGCAAAATGCAGCTTAGCGTGAATGCCATTCTGTCGGTCCTCCTGTCCTCTTTCACGGGTTTTGGGATTGCAATTAGCATTAACTCCCTCCTTGGGGAGTACCTTAGATGGAGAATGAGCAGGCATTTAAGACCTCGTCCTACTAATCCGAACAGAACGGTGCAGGAGCGGCAGAATTTGCGCCCTCAGCAGCACGAAGCACGCCACGAACAACATCTGGAGCACTCGCAACGGCATAATCACGATATCCATCAGCAGCAAGATCGTCAAAACCCGCACCACCATCAACTTCAACCGACGGAAGAACTGAGTGTAGTTCCAATCGATAGATCCAATCGGCAAGAAATGAGGATTCAGCAGAGCACGTAAGTCCCTATCACTGGGTTGAATGCTGGTTTTCCTCAGGAGGTAGAGTTGCGCAACATCTTCAAATTGCTAATGCTCATATTATTTCACCGTTTCCTGAGAAATGGGTGTTTAGAACTTCTAACCACACATAAACCTGTGAAGCACTTCACTATGAAGTTTAAAATACAGAAGAAAAGAAAAAGAAAAAGAAAAAGAAAAAGAAAAAGATAATTATCTAACTCGAATTCGTACAAATTAGAGATGATGCGTGCATGCGGTCTTCCTAGTCTGATAAGAACATAGAAATAAATGAAATAAGAAGCCTAAGGAAATCAATTCAGTTGAAGAAGTCGCAAGACAAAAGAGGGACTACACCCCAATAGACTTCAAGAAGATAAGAATCCTGTGAGTTCACACACGACATAGCGAACGATAACCGGATAGAGAATGAGGATAACCTCTGGATGAGGTACCTTTAGCTTGTGTAAAGAAGAGAATTGTCAGCATTGCTCTACTCGTAACTATTTCTTGGTGAACAACCGCTCTTCGTTTTCTTCATAGTCGCAAGGCTTCGGATAAGACGAAGCTCGGTATTAAGCAACACCCATCACGACAACCATTTGGAAGATCTGTAGAATGGGACCGTCGTGAACTTCATATTCTCGAGATTGTTCAAATGGAAGGACTTGTTTCCCTAAACGACGCAGTAGCAGCCTGTTATTTTAACATAGACCTATCGAATCGTAGTGACTATAGTATTTGCCAGAGCGTCCTACTGTCGTGATCGTATATTGGTGTGTCCACTCTTCGCTCGCATCATCCTTTGAGCACCCATATGTTGCTGTGCGCTGCGGATAAAAATAGCCCTCGGTACCAAGGTACCTCCAAGCTCGAAAATCCTTACACGTCGAACAACAACAAAATGTCTGAAAATTCTGTGATCTTGATCAAGTTGAATTTTTCTTGGGCAAAGTACCAAAAAAGTTTTAAACCTATTGTATTGGTAGAAATTTAGTCCTTAACCTTTCAATTGAACCAATTTAGTTTTAAATCTTTTCCCATTGGTACCAACAATTTAGTCTATGTGGTCAATTTTAGCCGAAAATTGCTGACGTGGACGTTGGCTATTCTACGTGGCGCGGCAGGCGTCGAAATGGACATTTTTCAATAATTTTTTTTCATTTTTTTTTCCAAGTTCTCCACTCTCTTTCTAAAATCATATGCTTGAACCCCCATTATGCAGCTGTGTCTTTTCCGTCATAGTCAAAGGTGTAGATGTGAACCGTCTTTTCCATGTTTGTGCAATAGCGTCCACCAGGTTGTCGTGAGCATCAAGCAAATTGCCGTTGCGAACTCTCAGCTACCTCAACATCTCTTCTGTAATGGGATTAACCAAGAGCCCATAAATCTGTTTTCTTGAAGATCGATTCGAGAAATTTCCATCTCCAGAAAGGGAGTAACCTGCTGCAGCAACCCTAAATCGACGATTATTGAGTTCAGGACGATTATCGAGTTCGGGAAGCCTTGCTATCTCGATCGTCTGCATGGTTTCTCCTCAGGGCTTCACTAGATAGATTATCCTGCTGTTTAGGGAAAGTTCATGTCGAAGTGCAATGGCATGGGTTCTTCTTCCAGATGCGGAAATATCCATCATCGATGATTTCTTTCTGGAGTCCACGACTTTCGTGAGACTCTTGAAAGAATGCTGAAGAGGATAGGATGTAGAAGTTCGACAATGTTCATCTTGAGATGTTCTTTTAGAATTATAATGAACACATTTGTTTTTAAGCATAAATCAAACCCTTTAATTAACTTAATTTATGTGATCATTCATCAGTCAAATTGCTGATTATTGACATGGATAAATAACTAAGATGGCAATGCCATACTTTCATGGACAATTTAAAACAAAGACATTGTAAAAGAAACTCGAGCTACAATCTTCTTTTGAAAATGAGAAATCTACTAGAGGAGAGTAAAAACCGTTGCCAAAGCCATATTGACTAGGGGCGAACAACCTTTGTGCCCCCTCCCTAGGGCCGGCTAAACAAGACCTTCAGCCGACATAGTCGACGTGAAGCTCTACTGTAATAGTCCATCCAATGTCAATTCAACATCGAATAATGACTTGCCCGAATCCACTTAAACCACTATGGGGATCACTCCTGCATGCTGAACTAATGCATGTTCTAGACCCTGTTTCGAGCGGGTATAGAAGACAGTCAGCAACAGCCAACGTGAAACTACTGAGGATCCAACACCAAATCGTTACTAGCCCACCACAGAGATCACACTGCTGAACCAAGTACTCAAGTACTGCTTGTTCTAGACTCTGTTATGTGTTCACCCATTTAAAATGAAAGTCTCTTCAATTTCATTTGCTTCTCTTGTTGAAGTAAAATTTTGGAACTGATTTGTAGAAATAATCAAACTCCCGGTCAAAACTAACATGCATTCAGTACATTAAATCACTATCTGTCTACTGAAACTAGATGTGATGACGATAATTAGATGAGCTCTACAATTCAACCCCCCGGCCTCATATCTAACCAAATGGCGCATGGGCGAGAAATCTCCCATAGAATTTAAGAATGTTCTGCTCAAAATTTTCAGAAGAAACGATAGGTGATCAAAGCTCCCCAACCTTATCGGTGTACACTTCTCGGGTTTGGCTTAGTGATGGCCTCAAGAAGCCTGAACATCCAACGATCAAGCATTCCTGTCGATGGGGCAAGAAAGAAATTGGCAGACAGAAGATTAGGCAAATGCAATAAAAAGAAACTGTCAAAAACAGGACAGTTGAGGAACCACCAACAAAGCACTACTTTCACGCATAAACTGCAGGCATAATTCAACACCATTTAATTCGCATAAGTTTCACATAATTCATTACATCAAATATTATGTAGTCACCATCATTAGCAGCGTTACAAAGAGGAAAAGAAGTTTAATATCTAGCTAAGTCCATGATTTTCCATGCTCATCATATTTCCAAGAGAGCCACTCTCGAGACATTAAATTGATTGTATAGCAAGCCCACTCAGAATTCCAGTCCAAGGGTACTCACAGAAGTTACTCTAACCCACATATCAGGAAGAGGGCAAGACCCACCTGTCAAAGCAAATGTACCGCCGAGTACCGCACAGAGCCGAGTGATGAAATGGAGAAAACTACGACGCTCTTCTCTGATAGTTACTGTAATGGGCGATAGATCATACAGGAAATAAACCGCTGAACCAAGGAAAAGCAGAGAAGTTTTAGTAGAAAGATTAGAGGGAAGGCAAGATTAATATCTACAGTCAAATAGTCACAAAGTAAGTCAAATGACATTCCTTGAGCACACAAGCTCACACAAACAAAAGGACAAGAGACAAAAGAAGTCTAACCTGGCCATGTTCTATCATACTCATTCATTGGCGAAAAATATTCTGTAACAGAGAATTGATTTGTCGGCAAGACCTCTTTTGAAATGTATCTATATTCAGTTGGGACTATCTGCAACCCAATTAGAGAAACGAGCACAATTAATAGTCTACAATAGAGCCATAACATTGCCGCATGCAGGGTAATTAAATTAAAATGCACAAAGTGGAGTATATATGTTCCTTATGAGAGCAGTGAGCTTCCATGCCACAATTTTGCAATTTTAATCTGAAATGCTTTTCTCTTAATTGGCTATTTCTTGAAAAGAGAATGCATAAATATCACCTAGATACTTCAGCACTTCACAAGAAAATCCCAGTAGTAGAACAAAAGAAGACTTGAAGGATGAACCTAAGATAGCAACAGCACCAAATAATTGACAGGGAAAACTTCACCTGAGCCTTGAGTAAAAAGAGCCACATGAGCATCCCCCCAAAACACACACCCAAAGGGGGTAACGAAGTCAGATAATACAGACCAATGTAAGATCTCTTTCCCAGGAAAGACAATTTTTGCTAACTTATTTCTAGCTTCTACTTCAGTATTTTCATGCTTCGTGTCAAAAAAGAAGGTCATTTCATAGCCCTTGACCCCATATAAATTCTAGTTCCTGCAAAATGCTTTGATACCTGATGAAAGACATCTGAAATCCAGACTCCATCCAAATTGAAAGGTTTATGTGATCATACCTTAATATAATACTTGAAAGTTCCACTTGCCCCATGTAGAATTCGCACAGTCTCATCAAGTGGATTGTCGAGTCCTGGATACTTTGGGCCAAATGACAAATCGTGGATAATGTGACTAACATTTACATGTATAGCTCCTTCAAATATCTGCACAAACATATTACATCAACTTGGATAATTGGGTAATACTGCTAAAGCTCCAAAAAGATCAAAAGAAAACAGTCTCTCAGCTAATAGTGTTTCTTATAGCTAAACAGAAGCATCTAGGACGATTTGCAATATAAATTCAACCCACTCTCAAGATACAACTTCAAGCTTAACATACACCAACTAGGCAATTGCAGGACTCGACCTACATCAGACTCATTGCACAAAAGGCCAAATATCCTCTAACAATCTTCTTTTTCTTCTTCTTCTTCTTCTTCTTCATCTCTTGAAGTTTTACACAAAGAACAATGGAAACAAGAAAAGGAAGATTCATTGCATGAACTCTAAAAATTCTAAGAAAACATTAGGTTATGAAGGTACCATCTCAATAGAACATTCAATTAGAAAGGTTATTTAAGTAGCACTGGCAGTTAACAGAAAGATCCTAAGAAGCCCACCCACAATAACAAAGTTACATTTTATCCATCCACCTACCTAATTGTTAAGTGCAGTAAATGTCCTAAAATTTATCACGAAAGTGCAATTAAGTCCTAAAACTTTCAATAGTGCAATTAAGCCCTAAAGCTTGTTCCATTAATGCAAACATATACTTCTGTTAGCTCCATCCAGTATATCGACGAAAATTCTGAGGTGGCAACTTTTAACATCTTTTGATGACACGTGGGTAGATGTGGTGTCAGTTGGTGCCATGTGAGAGAAAGGCCATAAATAAAGTTTAAAAAGCCAAAAAAGAAAAAAAGAAAACCAAAAGGAAAAGCCAATAAAAAAAATGAATATGGAAAGAGGAGAATTGCATATGGCCATGAGCGATGGTTGAAGGGGCGCCGCTGCCACCCTGTCTATGTCGATGAGGGCCATCAACCCTCGTTGGGGGGTTGGCAATGGCTGTCGACCCTTGTCCAAATAAGAGAGGATAAGCCAGATCTAAGGGAGGCCACCGCGGCCAATGTCCAATTGAGGTTGACACTCCTCAGTCCCAACCTTAGTCAATGCCTAAAAACCAGAGTTCAGCGAGATTAGGGTTGGACTCGCTTAATGCCGACAAGAACTGAGCCTTGAGGGGCCAGCTCTGGTCTCCCTCTAGCTTCAGTGACGTGCAACAGCGCCTATGAGACCACACTAGCGAGATTAGTTGCTTGAGCTTTTTCCTTGAGCAAAATCAGATTTGGTCCATCTAAAAAATCTTGAGGGGGCCCAGTGGAATGGATATGCCAATTTGCTGGTGGAAGATTTCTCTTGTGCTCCATCTCCAAGCAACACCCATTCTGGTGAATATCAACATTAGGGAACATGGAGATGGCAATTTTGCTGGTTATGTTTACTCAGATTCGTCAATCTCCATTTCTGATGAACAATGATGGAGGACGGTGGCCTCAAGTAGCAGTGGCTGCCTTGCCCAGATCTGGTCGACCCTCTCTTCAATGGTACTCACCTGTAGTCAGCAAGGATAAGACCCTCGTCGGTGAAGACGGGGCGGTGGTAGTGCCCCTTCAACCACCAACCATGGCCTTATGCAATCTCTCTCCCTTCTCTCCGCGTATCCAGATTCAATTTTTCTTTTGTTTTTTTTTAATTCTTTACTTTCTCTGGGGTTTCTTTTCTTTTCTTTTCAGTTTTTTTATTTATTTATAAAATTTGGCCCTTTAACTGATATGGCAACCATTTGGCGCCACATTAGTGCCCCGTGTCATTGAAAATGTTAAAAATACTACATCAACATTTTCCGTCACTCAAATTGGATGGAGTTTGCAAAATTACTTGATTACGCAAATTGGACAAGTTTTAGGACTCGATTGCACTATTTGAAAGTTCTAGGATTTGATTACACTTTTCGGACAAGTTTTGGATTTCTAATGCATTCATCCCATTGTTATTTATATTTGAAGGATTGCTAGTGACAATTTATTCTTTATGCTCAAATTTATTACCTTTCTCTGCAACTATATGGTGGTTACTCAGGTGTAAGCTAAGAAATGAAATGAAATCCTTGTTGACCTAATTGAAGATAGGTGAGAAAAAGGTTGAGAGGAAACCAACCTTGTGAACTAGAGTGAAAAATTACATAAATGGGGATAATTTCTTTAGACTAACTAAATATCAAAATCTAAAAACGATTAGGAGTAAAGGGATTTTAGAAGCCTAGAAATCTACTATAATAAAACAACAAGAACCGCTGAAAACCAAAGCTGACCTATGGAGATTATCTCTCACGAGGATATAGTGGGGGAACAATTTTCACAGGTTAAATGTAAAGCAATTCAGAACACACACACATATATATAAATTCATTTGCCAGATTCTCTATTTCACCGAAAAAGAAGCTGATTACTGTTATTCTTATGAACTTTCGGTAAGTTATCGAAATTTTTTCTTTAAAATTTGTGTGATTTAGGGGACAAATTAAATTCCTTGATCATATGACTCAATAAAATATTTTTAATCTATGTCGTACTGGTAATCTGCCATGACCTCCTGTTATAAATCCATCAGGATCTTTACCTAATTACAGATACTATTTTCTTGACACCCAAGCTATAGTAAACTTGCAATCTCTCATGCAGTTGTTATCTCTTTAAGCTCTCCTCGAAATTCATTTCACTAACAAAGTTGAGTGTTTATGAATCTAATCTGAAAACGAAATAACTTTTAGACATTATTTTGTGGTAATAATCCTATGTTACAAACCTCACAATCTCAACAATTTCGTCATCTTCAATTTTACACATCTATTTTAAGCATTAGGTTTCGCAAAATCTACATGAGATAAATCTACGATAAATATGAAGTTGAGCATTGACAGAATACTAGAGATCACTGTCATAGAAAAAGAAAATGAAAAAAGGGCGTTACCATCTGAGCAACAAATATATTCAACCCATGAACTGACATGTGGAAGTTTCCAGCAACCCTTTGCACATCCAGAACTCCATAAACCTGGAAGAAGTGTCGACGTAATGAATTAGCTATCACATTTTTTGAGCAGAAACTACCAGCAACTCAACATTTGTCAACTTTAAAACTAGAGGCCACTTGATTAACTGAACACATAGGCAAAAAAATTCAAAGTGAGGACTCAAATTACCCGACAGCCTTCTCCATTTGCCAATGCTTGCTTCACCTTCTTAATCATTTTCTCTGCAGTCTCATCAAAGCCATGGCCATGAGTCTTTTCACTTGATTCCTCGTGATGATCCTTACCATCCTCTGGTCAAAGTTTTCCAGATGTTAAAATCGTACAACCACTTGATACACATCAATATATTAATATAAAAAAAAAAAAAAAGCTCTATAAGCTGCGATCCCATAGTGGGTTAACAATCACAGAAGGAACAAAACCAAAGAAATTATTCTTATCAAGGGGGGAAATAACTAAAAAAAAAGACCCTATCAGCAAAATTTGAAGTCAATGAAGTTATGGGATGGGATCATGTCTAGATTTCTACAAGTAAACTACTCTTATCACAACCAACTTTCCTGAAACCTTATGAAAGAAAACAAACCAAGTTTAGTCTATATCAAAAGTAAAACCATTCTCTATATGAGGATTGTAAGTAAGTTACTTTATCCAATAAGAAGAAGAACCTATCAATTGAAGGAGTGTGAGCTTAATACTTTTAAACTTACTCCTAAACGAGCCCATCGACAATTAACTTTTATCAGCCTGATTAATGGACAATTAATTTTGAAGTTGTGATTAATTGAGTAATCTCTCAATAACTTCATAATCAGGGGTCTAATAAACTCATTCATCACTTGTGGTGAGACAACATCTATCATGCAGGTAAGAAATAAATAAAAATGCCTCAAAACCATGGTATGAGACTTCAACCTTGAGAGCAACTTATTCTCTGGAAGCTTTTCTTTAATACTTGTATGTTGCAATTTTCTTTGCCTATCTTCCTGTCTCTGTTCTTAGTTCCCTCACTCTCCCTTTTTTGGGCAAAAGTCCTATTCTCAATCCTTCGGTAAAGTTTGTATGTTGATCCCTTTTCTTGCTTCAAGCTAATCAGGTAAATAATATATTTCCTATTGTTGCTCCAACTTTCTTTGTAAGTGAGGCAATGCAAATATAGTTTCTTAGGGCATTTCAAGAAACTGGAAGATGAAAGATATGGTCAGTGGGGAACTATCAAAAGGTAAAATCATTGCTCAAGCCCAGGGATTCATCTAGAATGAAAGGATTTGTTGATGCCAGCAGTTGATAGTGCGACCAATGACGATGAGGAAAGTTTGGTGGTTGATATCTACGATTAACTGCCATTGTAGAGACTGCCGGTTAATCCTCCTTGTACATCATTCGATACTCCTATACCCTAGATATGCGTAGTGAAACACAAAATACTAGTTAATAATACACTATTGAGAGGGACAAACCTATGTATGACCTCCTATACATCCACAAAACAGAACTGCAGCTCAGAGACATTCCCAGCAAACAGAATTTAGAAAAGGTGACAATCTATGCAACCTTTGGACTTATTACAAAAAGAGCAGCTAAAAACTCAATATAGCACCCGCAAAATGATGTTTACACTAAGGACTTTACCATGCTCATGATGTTCATGCCCCTTCTCCACAAGGTCTGACAAATACTCCGTACCAATTATCTGGCCATATTTGTTCAGTCGAAGCTGCAACACAAGGGAAACAGATCCATATGAATATGGATAAAAAGAGTATATTAGGGCTCTCCACAGCAAACACATATCACAACACACTAAAACAACTTTTTGCAACTGTCTTTTCAACTTTCAGAAGTAAGAACCAATTTGAAATTTGAAGCTTCACAAAGACACCTAGCTATGTCTAAAGTATCATGTTGAAATGCCCATGCCACAAAGCATGTTAACTTTCATTTGTCAAAGAAAAATGTTTCCTACAAAGGGAAGAGAATAATTATTTAATCTAAATCTATAACCTGTTCCTTAAACTGAGGTGGTATCTAGATATGGAGAAAGGTAGAAATATTGCTTCACTGACAAAGGACTTCCTTAAAATGTGTTCTCTTTATCAACTATTAATGCAAGAAAACGTTTCAACATTGAATAAACAAAGAGCTCTTTGCCTTATGTTTTTTTTACAGTCGAACCAAACTGCAAAGCAATTCTTCCATTGCTTTTCTCCTGATTCCTTCATATACTTAAATGCGAATTAAAAATTTGGATTTCTGCAAGTTGTGGAGTGCTGTTGCCAATCCAACCAGTCTGGGAGCAGAGAGTTAATCCTATGTTAATACAGGTCTCCTCATATTCCTCAAAACTTGTGGATGAATGAGTAATTTTTAAAACAACTAGAGATAATGCACACGACATCCAATCATCAACCAGCTCAAACCATTAAAGGGTTTCACTATGGAGCAAGAATACATTACTTTCCAAATGTTAGTATCGAGATCCACTTCATGCTTCCCGGACATGTCAATAGCATCAACACTTAAAACTGCATGAAGCAAAAAATCAAAAAGATTATAACAAGGGCTATGTATGGATAAGCTGACAGTAACTGCTGAACTTTAGTACGAACCATCACAAGGCAAAGATGGAAATGTCATATTTATGTGAATTGGAAGCGTTTCTCCTCGTTTCAAGTCCACTGACATCTGTCACACATGTGTAACCAAGTGAGGCACCAACGGCAGATATAGAATCTCTTACCTTCTAACACTAATTTATGCAACAATATCTAGTGCTCGGACAACTATAGAAACTTCAATCTCAAGAAAGGATACACCATAAACAAATTATGGTGAAAACATACAAAATATGAGAAAAAAGCTTCGTGAAATTGTGGTGAAAACCTACAAGCTATTAGAAAAAAGCTTCGTGATTAGATACTTCTCTTTGTTCTCTACAAAGCACTGGAAAATAGAATAAAAACATTTCTTCCCTCGTTCTCTCTAACCGCATCTGCCAATTTAAGGATTAGAATGTCCAGAGGCATTAGCAGAACAATCCCAAACTATGAGAAAAATAAGGATGATGCTCTACCAAGAACTTCAAAGTAATAATCGAAGCTATTCCTGTAAAGAAAAAGTGATTTATACCCATTTTGCATCGTTTTTAACAAAATAAAACAGATGTTACAACTATGCAGAGAAAGAAGTGCCAACAATCCTCAAGAAACTTGAAGTTGTCCTTCACATGCATGTTCTGCAAGAAAAATATATGAAATCTCATGCACAAATTGCCAAAGATAACTCCAAAAATCAAGTGGTTTTTGCCTCAAAACTCAGGAGAAAGATGCACTCATAGTCATCTCATTGGCAACCCTCAAAAATCTTAAATGATTGCAGAAGAGCAGACAGACACTGTTTGGAAATTCATGACTCGGAAGAATTAAACAGCAAAAAATTGACACGTGACAAATGTCAGACTACCAAGAGGCAAAAGGAAAAGACACGTAATGTTGTCAGGATGTACAAGTACCAAACAAGGAATAAATCAATAGCATGCTGATGTAATGCCCATGAAAACAAAACAACTACGTTCTGGTCCCTGGGCTTCAGCACTTAAAGGACGTGATTGAGAGTTCCGTACATGACTCAGTATCACAGATTCCAAGAACCACATAAATTCTGTCAATCCTGGAATGAAACATGTGAAACTGACCTAAACCCCAAGCATGCGACATGCTCAAGTTAGTCACATGTCCCAAAGAAGTTGCAGCATCAGTATATCTACAAGATAAAGATAGAAACAAACCTGATGAACAGTATACGTGGTAATGTAATATCTCAGCTCGTGCAAGAACAATGTAGCCATTATTGTGAGCCCAATGACAGAAACTACAAAAACACAAAGGAAAAGTCTCAGATACAAATATTATCAACCATCCACATGAAGGATCAGAACAACTGATAGAAGAACCAACCAATGATTACAGTGCTCAATCCTTCATATTCTAGGCAAAAGCATCAGCCATTGCAAAAATCACATGTTTTAAATAATCCACCGCATAAATTTAAAATAATACGAGGGTTAAATGACTTATTGACAAGATAATCATGAGAGACTGGAGATGTGTTTGGAACAAAAATATTATCGCATGGAAAGAAGAAACAGTTCCGGACAATCATCAACATAAGCTTTCAGAACAGAGTCAAATTCTTTTTTACTACAATGAGATAAAATTCACCAATACTTGTGCCACGGCTAACAGCCAGCAGAGCTAGCTTATTGGTGGACTAAGAAAACTATTGTGAAATCCTCAAGCAAACTTTGATATTGGAGGACCAATACTCTATGCTCTTCAGCTCCTTCTACACTCACCTTGTGTCCTTTTTTATGTTTGAGAAAAGACTAGCAACAGAGGAAGGTAAAAGAGAAAATAACAGGTTGGTGAAGCCCAATCAACATTTTATCAACGGCTCAAAGAGGACTTTTGCTTTTCTCAGAAACCCATATTAGAAGCGAGTTGACTAATAAACTACGCGCCCCACGAATCAAAAAACCCCTCCAAAAGCATTCCTTAAAGCTACTAAGTCTCTATTAGAAAGAATTCAAAAAAGACACATGCAGAGAGGAAGTTGCATCAAGCCAATAAATGGCCCTCAAATCTCAGCAATTACTTCCCCCGCCCTATTCAAGCGACACCCTCCAGGACCCTCGAGAAGCCGGCATTGAAAGATAGGCCCCCCTGGGCAAATCACCCTTCCAACACAATCGCGAACGCCTCCCCACAATTCGCAATCAGGAAAAGATAATTCGAGCCTTCCCACCATCACAGATGAACCACGAAGGCACAAAAAAAGAAAGCATTCGCAAGCAATCCACCGACTGAGAACAGCACGAAGCGCGAGGAACCAAGAAAGAACCCAGAAGCAATGAATTACCCAGAGCTCCGGACTGCGTCTTCCGCAGCAAGTGCTCCTCCGCACGCGGGAACGCATCGAGGCTCTTCAGAGCTTGCCTTACCCCCATGGTTTCCTCGCTCTTTCACCTCAATCCAGCGAGCAAAGATCTTCGAATTCACCACCTGCAACACCGATCGCAAGACGCTCCATCATTGGCCATTCAATCCCCCAAGAAAGCGAAAGGACGGAAAATCGAGCAAAGAACATTGACGGGATCGATGCAACCGGAAAGCATGAGCTCCTACCTGACGAATCAGGGTCGTGATCGCGGTAGCCTGGAAATACAGAGAGAGAGAGAGAGAGAGAAATCACGACGGAGAAAGATAGGTGAATCGGGTCAACCAGCTACAGACCGAATCCGGAAATTGCAAATTCGCATTTATATTTCCATCATCTATTATTTATTGGAAAAATTTCGATTAAGGGCCTCAAGTGGTGTCGTTTTTTCAAATAAGGATCTGAAGTGGACCCTGTTTCAATTAAGGGCCTAAAGTGGCTAAAAAGTTTCAAATAAGGGCCTGAAGTGGACCCTGTTTCAATTAAGGGTCTGAAGTGGCTAAAAAGTTTCAAATAAGGACCTGAAAATAGGGTATTTTCGTCTTTTCACTTTATTGATTAAATAAAAAAATATTAAAAAATGAAAAAAAAAAATTTGAGAAAGAAGCAAGGGGGTTGCCACGACCCTCGCCCAGAGGAATCGCCGGGCCCTCGCCCCGGTCGGCGAGGGTCGCCGGGGCATCGCCGAGGCCCGCGCGACCCCTGCCGGCCTTGGCCGAGCCCCCGCCGGCCCTGGCTGAGCTGGCGGCAGCAAGGGTTATTCCTCAAAAAAAAAAAATCATTTTTTAATATTTTCATTTTATTTAATCAATAAAGTGAAAAGACAAAAATGTCCATATTTTCAGGCTTTTATTTAAAACTTTTTGGCCACTTTAGGCTCTTAATTGAAACAGGGT
>BCNH02000011.1:7263377-7299861 GCA_001662345.2 Metrosideros polymorpha var. glaberrima
ATAAACGTGAAGAGATTTTCATTTGTACTTTCCTAATGAGAAAAATCATGAAAAGATTAAGGTATCATGTGTAGTAAAATGAAGAAGTTCTAATCTTCTTGTACTAAATATGATTAGAACACAAATCTTTCGGTTGAACCAATATAATACCTAAGTTTTAAGAAAATACAATCAAAGTCCTCTCAACCAGTTGTCGTCTCATTTTTCTTACGTGGCATGGAATTTAAAAGTAGCTTAGGTCGCTTTGGTCAGTTTTGTTTTTTCATTAATATCAGGAAGCGTTAATCGAGTTGCTAGTCACCCTGAACAAAAGAACTAACGTCATAAAACACTCATTAAAACCATTATCCTACACATATTTTAATTAAATCGGATTGAATTGTTCTAATTAGATTTTTTCCCACTAGTGTAAGCAGAATTATAGATGAGGCTGTTGATTGTGGAGTAGATAATAGGTGCAAGAAAATGTCTTCTATCATGTATGAACTTCGTGACATTCCTAAGACTAATATATCAAAAGAATGTAAGCGTAAGTGATAACTCCGTAAATGGTACAACAATATAATAAGAAACATGAAAAATTCTAGCTAATTTAGTCACGGCTCACAATATCAATATAATCAATTTAAAATGGTTCACGCTATTTCTACCCTATTATTGGCTTTTGACATCTCATTTCACATTGAATTGACTATATTATCCTTTGTGAGTCCCACTCTTGACTTAAGATTATTTTTTTACCTTTTTTGCTTATTTTTCTTTTGTTTGAATTTTATAGAGACAAAACTACCCATGGTTCTCTCAAACAACATTTATTAAGGTTAAATGTGGGCCCGCTCTTTATTTAAGATTATTGCTTGCCTTTCTTTTCTTCTTTTTTGGGTTTTTCCTTTTCATTCTCCATTCAAAACAAAATTGATGTACCTCTTTTCCAAAAATATATATATATATATTTGATCGATAGCTAACTAATTATTTGAAAAAAAACAGCTAACTATTGTGTTAATGAGTTGTATATATATTTTTTTGTACGAGGAAACTATTATTAAAGTAAACAATTAGCAAATAAAGCTCATATTTTTTTACTCCAATATATGTTTAATTAATGCTTGCTCAGATGATAATAATGGAGAATAAGTTCAGATGAAGACAAACATGGAGGAATTGTTGAAATGTAATGTTGTGGAAAAATAAGCTAGAGTGAAAAAAAGTTACTCAAAAGGGACGTGAGTAATTTTGTCTTTTAGTAAAATTGAAACAAAAGAAAATGAAGAAAAAAGGTAACGTATAATCTTAAATCAAAAGTAGGGCTCAAAGAGCCATTATTTTCTCAAATAAGGATATGAAGTGGACTTTGTTTCAAATAAAAACTTGAAATGTCCTCGTTTTCTCAAATAAGAGCATGATCTCAATGGCATTTCGTTATTTTACCTTTTTAATCTTAAAAAAGTCTTAATTAAATAAAATTAAAAATTAAAAAAACACAAAAAAATAAAGCAAGGGCCTACCACCGTTGCCCTCGTCGTCGGACAGGGTTGGCGAGGGCATAGCAAGGGTAACTGGGGCCTCGGCGAGGGCCGGCGACGGCAGCAGCTACTGCCCTTGCCTTTGTGTTTTTTTTTTTGTGCTTTTTAAATATATTCTTTATTTTTTTAATCAAAAAAGTAAAAAGACGAAATGCCCTTGAGGTCATGTCCTAATTTGAGAAAATAATGGCACTTCAGGCATTTATTTGAGAAAATGAAGGTACTTTAGACTCTCATTTGAAATAAAGTCCATTTTAAGGCCTTATTTAAGAAAATGAAGGCGCTTTGGGTTTTTATTTGAAATTTTCCCTAGAATTTTTTGTGTTTCTTATTATTTTGCTGTACCATTTATAAAGTTATCACCTATGCTGATACTCTCGTGTCGATTGAACCAATCTACAGAATTAGGATGTGGACTGACCTTATGTCATACAAAGAAACTGTTGATATCAGAAAGAAACTGAAGTACTGGATGCTCGGTCGAAACTAAGTTCACTTCCCTTCTTGATTGCTCAGGCTTGGAGAAGCGCGATGCTTGAGACGCAGCATTCTCTTGCAAGCTTTAGCCAGCGATCTACCAAGCGGGACGATACGCTTCGGAAGCCGCCTGCTAGCCGTCGAAATGGATCCCGAAACTTCGTATCCAATCCTTCGGCTGCACGGCGGTAGCGTCATCAGAGCTAAGGTAACCCGCTTCAAATATCATGCTCAGTGCATTTAGACAAGAAACTATGATCAAAAGCGGATAGGACACGGTTAGAACACGTCGAAATTGAACGACTGCGTGATCGGTCTCTCGTTGTGGATTTCACAGGTCGCGATCGGATGCGACGGAGTGAACTCCGAGGTCGCTAACTTCTTAGATCTGAGGCCTCCAAGAATGTCCCCCACATGTAACGTGAGGGGGTTCACAATTTATCCGAACGGGCATGGTTTAACCTCACGACTTCGTCACGATAAACTATAATCGTGTTTTTCTCGGAAGGATCCCGCTCGACGAGAAGTCAGTTTACCGGTTCATAGCTCGACCGGGGACACATCAAGGTAACTCCTCTTCTCGCACCGTTCTCTTTCGAGATTCATGTAATCCTCTATATGTTCTCTTCAACTGGTACTTTGGTGATAGCCATGTTGCCTTCCAACTTCTTTGTAGCTCGTTGATCAGTAAATTTGCCCTAGAAATCTCTGTTTGATGATAGCTAAGTAAAACTCAATCTTGTGATGATTTTGTGTCGTCATTCGACAGATTCAACCGTCTCGAAAAGCTCTGCCCTGATCAAGCAATCAACCGTGGAATCGATGCTTGGCTTCCCAGCAGAAATCGTGGAGATGATTGAGAACAGCGAGCCCGATTCGTTGTCTCTGACTGGCACGAGGTACCGTGCACCGTGGGACGTACTGTTTGGAAGCTTTAGGAAAGGAACTGTGACGGTTGCCGGGGACGCCATGCACGCCATGGGCCCGTTCCTAGGACAAGGCGGGTCTGCTGCACTAGAAGACGCCATTGTCCTAGCTCGATGCTTAGCGCCGCGTATGACTTCCCTAGACCACGGGGAATTAAGGAGGGAATGAGTAGGAGGCACATTGGACAGTTATATAAGCGAACGGAGGATGAGGCTGGTCCGGTTGTCTACGAAGACTTACACTATCGGGTCGCTGCTCGAGTCGACCTCGCTGGTCGTGAAATTGATCTGCATTTTGGTGATGATTTCGTTCTTCCGAGACCGGCTTGGCCACACGCGATACGATTGCAGTCGACTATGAACCCTCGGAACGTTCTTCCTGTTGCTTGTTATTTGGATGTGCTCTACTGTACTTGATTTGTGTCTTCAGCTGTTTAATTACTGCTGATTTGCTTATTCAGTAGAACTTCATTTTCACTGGTACAAAATTGACTCCGGCGAATGAGACAGGCATTTCTAGCCCACTGCCGGCTAAATCGCGGCAAAGTTGCCGGGCCGAACGTACGGCCGACAATCAAGAACCGATGATGATCGTCTCTTCGTCGGACTCTGCTCGTATCGCGCTATAGTCCACGGAATCAGAGAAAGTCTCAAGAATGGGAGGTCACTCGTAATCTTTTGCGTGCTGATAAATGTGCTCTCGCGAACATATGCCCTCCGAAACCAGATGTATCAGTGAGATTATTCAGTGATCACATTTTACAAACATTCAATTCGGTAAATTTCTATTTATTAAACAATGAGAGTACTCGACCTCGCGTACCCACTACGTCCCTAATTTTCATCATGCTTATTATCTGGAAGAATTACTAAAAAAGTCATAACATATTGTATTTGTGCCAATTCAGTACTAAACCTTTTAATTTGGCCAATTTAAACCTAAATCTTTACTAACAAAAAAAAAAACCTAAACCTTTTGATGATTTGCCAATGTAGCTCTTCCAGTCAATTTTGATCGAAAATCGTTGACACAAACGCCAGTTATTCTATGTAATACGGTAGATGTTGATGTGAACAATTTTTGTAATTTTTTAAATAATTTTTCTGATTTTCTTTCTTTTTCCCCTTTTCTTTTCTTTTTTTCCCTCTTATTTCCCTCTGCTAGTCAGCGGCCTTAGCAGTGGCCAGCCTCATTTAAGAAAAAAGAAAGAATATAAAAGGGAAAAAAAATTCAGAAATAATATTTGAAAATTACATAAATTATCCATGTCAATGGTTATGTCACTTAGGGTGGCTGGTACTTTCGTCAGCAATTTTTTATCAAATGGACTACATTATCGTCATGCTTATTATTGTGTGAGCTTTGTTCTTTAGAAATTCCGAGTATCTTAATTATCATTCGACGTAATTTACTCCTAAGTGAATGAATGGGATGGTCTAACGAAAAGGGCAGATGTGACTTGGGGCCTAAAATTTGGTACCACAACCAATATAACGACCTCCCTCAGAAGAAAAAAAAAACTAAAAAAACTCTTCGACAAGTCTTTTTTCTTTTCCCGGAAAAGAAAATTCACATTTTCCATGCAAATCTCTTGTCGCTTTCTACTTTTATTTTATTGTCAGTTTCTCCTTCCGGTTCGTGGGCTGATTCGTTGTGTTTGGGAAAAGAAAATTCACATTTTCCATGCAAATCTCTTGTCGCTTTCTACTTTTATTTTATTGTCAGTTTCTCCTTCCGGTTCGTGGGCTGATTCGTTGTGTTTGGCTTGAATTGCAAAAGCTAAAAAGTCAGAAGCCGCCCGCCAAACATCGTCACATGAAATCCTTTGGAGACAACTTCCACGAACAGCACACGTCCATGGTCCGAATCGAAGACTTTCCGGGAGAAAGGAGCCGGCAATGTATCCCCGTTTACCTGCGACCGGGAAATCCATCGCCATCGGTCGAATTCGCAAGTCGTAACGGGCATCGATAGTGTACTCTTTATTGGCTTTCTAATTACATCGTTGGATGTCGATTTTACTCGGCCGTTGCACCGAATTTTATCGAGTTTTGCAATCGACACGGTCGGAGCGGAATTCAACATGATATTTCGGTGAGATGTTGAGGTGCTCACGCAATGATGATGCGGCGTCGTCCAAGAATCATCCACGTGGTATTACATGAATTCGGTTTTGGTCCATGTAATGCGGTTCTTTAGAATTTAGTCCCCCAACTTATCTCCAATGACAAATTTTAGGAACCATATTCAATTTTCTGTCCAATTGTGTATTGGTGCCTACATGTACAAGTTTCTAGAAATTTACACTTTCGTTCCTTGTACTTTTTTCACGTTCAAATTTAGTCCTTCTATTTTGGTTTTAGTTACAAAACTGGTCCTTATATTATCTTTCAATATAAAATTGATTTTCTTTCATCACATCTTTATCCAAAACCTTATGAAAATGTTAAATTAAAACCAAGTATTAATCGGTGATTCCTACGTTTGCAAATGTGTCTAATATGATGAAAAGTCCAATTAAGATATATTCCATCATATCTACAATTTAACATCCTGAGTTTTGATATAGATCCACATTAAAATATCTAGGCTTCTCTTAGGAAGAAAAAAATTAGATAATCTTTAAATATTCTAACTGCGGTTTTAACTCACTATTTTATAAGCAAAATTTATCATATAGGTTTAAATTGTCTTCAGATTATAGTATCATCAACATGTCTGCATCACATCGACCGTAAAGATTTGTTCATGTCGTGGGTAGGCTGTTAGTATCGAGTATCAATTCAAATCTTATTATTAAGTAATTTTAAAAAGAATTCTTTAATTAGTATAAATGCAGTCATCAATATTAATTATAACGACTTGTACATATACATATGATGTATTGAATTGTAGCCAGCATTGTTTAAGTCTGATTTGGGAATGGGATTATTAAAAATCGCATTTGAAATCTTATCAATCAATGGCATGTAGATATGTCTTGAATGAGGACTAATATTCATTTTAAAGCACAATATATAAACTTTTCTAACACAACTCACACGTGCACTTGTGAGCTTCAGCATTAAGCATGCTCCCCTTAATCCAAGTGTCATTTTGCATCAACATTTTTCAGCTTGAATCATCCCATTGTTGCAATGTACATGCAACTATGCACAAGTTGCATCATTAATTGCCAATTTGGCATCATGCTGCTGTTGCTCAATTCCTGCCGTCACCGATAGTCTCTACATTGCTTATTAGATCATTGGACCAACTGCGATAGTAATTTTCACTCGAAGCAAGTGTTGATTAGGAGATTTCTTTATTTAGATATATTACAAAAAAACATTGGAATAGATTGGAAACCGCAATGAAATTGCATAAGGGAGCTCAAATTCAAACTCGTCAATATATTCAGACTAACATTCATCCAAAAGCTTATAATAATTGAGTTATAAATCAAATAAGATATATTAATTGTTTTTCATTACACCAATTTTTTAGTGTGAAACCTTTTAAATATAATTCATATGTGCACGTGGGGGCAAATATTAGGATTTTCTTTTGGTGGGCGATTTAGCATTTTAGAATAATTGCACATGAGCTTGCCCTTGGGTTGGCAGGATCTACGTCTGGTAATTGACAGGACGGGGGAGCTCTTTGCCCGAGGAATTGCGCACGTGCCATGTGGAACCATTGTCAAACGTTGTTCACGTGCGGCAAATGGGAAGAGGCGAGAGGGCTTGTTGAACATTAGGCGCTGCCTTTGTCTCTCTAATTAATGCTCATGCTCGCACGTTAGTCCTAGAATCTGAACAAACATTTGGCGTGCGTTCCACCTCTTAAACGTATTCCATTTTGCGAGCGATTCTTTTGAATTTTCTTCTGCACAATCAAAGAAAAAAAATCATAACGAATATATCAATTGTCTAATAACATGAACGAGATAACTGCACACCTTGAGACATAGATATAACATGTTGCAATCACTTTAAGATGTGTCAATTGGGCAATTTTACAATATGTTCGTTGCACAAAAATGTCACAACATATCATAAAAGACTGTCTACGATATAAAGACCGTTTGTTGCAATCGAGTATAAAAAAGTCGAAGCAAAAATCACGACACGATAAATTAGCACACCTTAAAATATTCAATGTGAAAATGTCAGCATTAAGACGCACCGCATTTTGGAAATTTAATCGCGTGGTCGAACAAGGGGAAATAACTTGCATTTCTTTAGACCATGTGAGAGGTTATAAAATCTCATTTGCCTCGTTCCAAATTCCGCCTCCCTCCTCCAAAAGCGGGAAATCAAAGGAAAGGAAATAAAAAAAACTTTCCAATTATAGTAACCGTTCCGAAAGCAAAAGCATGTGAATTGGGGGAATTTCCGAAAAAAATCACTTTCATGTCTCCTTTTTTTTTTCCCGCACGTGCTCCCTCGCTTGCTCGTGTTCCACGTGCCCTTTTACATGGTCGCCGATGTTTTTCGTTCTTACGTTTCTTTTCGTGCCCTGCTACGTCGAATCACTTAACTCCCCAAACATCCCAAAAGACAAAAAATAATAATAATAATAAAATAAAGAAAAAGAAAAAGAAAAGAAAAGAACCCAAAAAATATGAAAAAAAATGAGAAAAATATAAATCCGCTATAAAAACCGGAACGATCTGTCGTTGCCCTTCTTCTTCGTTGCTTCCTCCCTCCTCCTTCTCATCTCCGTGCAGTTACGACATTTGTTCTTACATCTTCAATCCGACAAGATCTTAGAGTGAGAGCGTGCCAATCACCATTGCTGTGATTTACGGTTTTGCCATGGGGAAGAACTGCAGCTTGGATCTTCACCTCCTCTCTTCCATTTCTTCTTCTTCTTCCTCCTCCTCTTCTTACGACGAGAGCTCATCGACGTACGTCCCTTCTCTCTCTCTCTCTCTGCCTGCTTGTTCAGTCGATTATTGACAACGATGATCATCGATGTTGATGCGATTTCTGTGTAATTTGCATGTAAGCTCATGAAGATGCGCATGGTTATGTGAATGCATGCAGGACCGAGCCGTCGCATGTAAATCAGCAACAGCTCGCCATTTTTTACAAGGGGCGAGCCCATCCCTTTGACTTAACAGAGTTTCAGGTAATCGATAGAGCATATGATGATAGCATTCATGCACAGATCTGCATAATGTTAGATGTCGCAGACTGAATCCCTCGTGCAGTCTTGATCTTCTTACCATTCACGGGCAATTATTCGAGGGTTAGCATGAATTGGGTGCATGAATGCGCGCTCGGTTCGCACCAGAATTTTCCCTAATCTTCGCGTTCTATCGAACCCAGAATCGCGATTGCTCTCTCTTTTACAGAAATCCCATCACGCCGCGGCTTCGTGCATCTTCAGAAGCAGCAAAGATCGACCCTCACATGCATCTTCTTCCCCTTTGCTTCGTTGGTGCAGGCAAGGGCCATAATTTGGCTTGCGAGTAGAGAAGTGGAATCGAGAGCTGGTTCGTCTCCACCATTGAAGGAGACCCAGTTGTGGAGCCCCTCGTCTTCTGGGCTTTCGATGAAGAGATCACTGCAGAGATTCCTCCAGGAAAGAAGGAAGAGGGCTCGAGCTGTGTCTCCTTACATTAGCCATTAACCACCACCCTTTATTCAAACTCATGATGTTTGTACTATTGTCCCCTTAGAAAGAACAGCCAAAATTTGGCACTGTTCATTGATGCTTGTGGGGGGAATTTATCAACAAAAATGTTCGAGATTATACTAATTGCAGCATGCTTAATTTCGCATCCTATGCATTACGAGCAGTTCTCTTTTCTTTCTTTGTCCTCCAGATTTGGCAATGATATTTGTCTGAAATTTCGTGCGAACGCCAAATTTGAATTTCGAATGGAACAAAAAAGTCGCTACCATGTACTTTAATAAAGCCGCGTTAGCCTTTTTCATTCCATTTCTGATCGAGCTTTGTTGTTATCTTAACTTAATCTAATGCCCATTGGGTGAATAGACGGTAGTACAATGTCACGTTAGTTTAATATGTTTGATAGTTTAATACTATCGGCACCCAATTATAGTTTGGATCAAGTTAGTTGCTATTTAGACATGGTACATTGATGAATGCTTGATTCATCTAAATAAATCAAGACGACTAAATTCGTGACTTCTAACATAAGATGTCGTATGCTTCTAGAGTGTGAAGTACCCGGCACCTAATTGCGTGCTTTCTAGTGATGACATTGGAAACAGTCTCATAAAGTTATGAGATAAGTCCTCTATACTATTATACACGAATAGATGATCTCGTTAAGTTTAGATTTCCGAGCAAACGGACTCAACGCTTTAGGGAATTCTCAACCACTAATTGGACAGGCGACTCAGACCCTAAAAGGCAAATGGTCGAAGCTGAAGTTGTGAAAAGCTCGATCGGTTTCAATTTGGTCACCCCATGTTCGAAAAATTAGGTATTATCATCAAATTGGACAGGATGTTGATTGGTGGTATGATGGTAATAATGTCGAAAGTGGGGGTGGGTCTTGTTTTCCCGCCATCTGGATTCGGACGGCCCAAATGAATTGCGGATCTCAGCCTCCTCTGGGCCGGCCCGTTTCAGGATTCGGATCTTCGTGCGTACGATGAAAAGCGCCGGCGATGATCATCGTCCGTAGTCGAAGCCGCGAAAGGTCAAGAGCACGGCGGCACTCGTGCACACCCGGACGCAGCGCACCGCGGCACTGTACAGGGCCGATGTCCGGAGGTATGGAGGAGGAAGAAGATGGGGAGGAGCGACTTCGCCAGCGCAAGCTCGAGGAAGCTCTCGAAGCCAAGTCTCTCAGGCGCATCATCAGTGCTTTTCTCAAGTACTCTCCCTCTCTCTCTCTCTCTGCGCTAAATTTCCCGACATTTTTCGTTCTTTTATGCTTCTTCGAGTACCCTTTTGCTTTCCAGAATCGCGCGATTCGGCTTCTGTGGGTTCATATATGGAAGGAGCAGTTGATTTTCATTTTCGCATCTGTATGTCTGTGACTGTGAGCGCGTGTTGATTCGAAGTTAACTTGCTCGACCGTCAACGGCTGTGCCGAGACATTAACACGCAGGAAAATCAAGTTGCTCGTTTACGCGGGAATTGGCAGGTCGTGTGTCTGATTTCCTAAGGATTAGCTTGTTTATTGATCTCTCTGTTGGACTGAAGGATGCATGAAAGGGGAAAAAAAAAACTTTGCTGATGAATCCTTTGAAAGAGAAAAAAAGGGGGAACTTTTCTTTCAGGCGCAGGAGTGATTTGGCGAAAAAGCATGTGGGAGTACCGGGGTAGTGAAGATGATGGTTCTTAATTAGCTTTTTTGGTGAAAGAGTTTATGGTTTCTTTTCCCATGTTCTGCTATCTAATGGCATTACTGTTATGATTACTTATTGTTCCTCCTGGTCCAATTTTTAAGGTAATATGTACGAGTTTTTATTTCTAGATACAAGTCAACAAACTCATCCCTGTCAAGAAAAGAAAAAAGGGGAACGTGGGGGGAATAAAATTTTAGTTTGGCCTTTGGGTTCATGGAGCAAACTTAAAAACGCCCTTTGAACCGAACTGAACTGAGGTTCAGTTGGGATTGGTTCTAGTTTGAACCGTTTGTTTGATACCTCGTCTCATATAGAAAATGGTTCATCAGTTCGGTTCCTGTTGCACCCTTTTGTTTTGGCTAAACAAGCTGTTGCAACTTGGTACTGCTGTGATCACACTGCTAGACGTAGTCATTCATATTTCATCTAAGCCTTTAGAAAATCCATCCCATCCCATCTCCTTAAGTATGCAAATGCATCAAAGCTTAGTTCTGAGCATTGAAGTAATTACTTTCTTATTTACCTAATCATCTCCTGCGTCAACGTGAAATAATCAATTTGGAACCCCAGTGTTGTTGCTACATGAAGTTATATTTCATCGAGTTCCATCTCATTTTTGTTTTGTTGCCTTTTATCATTCAAATTTTGAAGCCTTTTGTTTTAGGTGATACATTTGTTTGTTGGCATCATGCCAACCATTTTGGTTTTATCTTTATGTACTGCTGAACTGTCTTCTTATACAGTTATCCAGAAGCCGCAGAAGAAGATGTAAAACGATATGAAAGATCTTTCAGAAAGCTTCCTCCTGCTCATAAGGTACATAATAACTTTTAAGTTAATTATTGTTGATTCTCCAGTTAATAAATGTTGATTCTCCAGTAACATATAGAGAGATTTGACTTCCAAACTTCGACAAAAATCAAGATTTTATTTGGCTTTGTGCTTCTTGCTTGTCAATTCCTTGGTGTACTCCCCAGCTACTAATCCATTAAGCACTCTTGAGATTTTCGTCCTGTTAAATTGAGAACATTTGGAAGACAAAGATGTAGACTAGGATAGACATGATTGAGCAAGTATTGCTTTTGTCAGGTCAGACAGTCCCATATCAAATTGGGTCTCAGCATCATGTCATCAGCCCAATTTGATAAAGCTGTGTGTGAAATGGTTATGAAGGGGTTTAATGGTAATAATTTTCTATGGAGGAGTTGTTTTCTGCTAAGTGAGGGATTGAACATTCTAGCAAAATGAAGTTTCTACTAAGAAGTCACTGCTATGGACTGTGGTGGTAAATTTTTGGGAGCTGGACTGTGATTTGTGAAGAATCTGTAGATAAAACTCTGTTACTTTTAGGCATGCCATGATAATGCAAACGACAAACCTCTGAACTAAGCTCTAGAACCTTTTTTTGTTGGCGGGAAGATGATGGCCTTGGTATGTCCTCTGTATAAGTTGAAGAGGGAAGCGAGTCTAAGATGTTCTGTTACCAGGAAACCAATACTGATTTTACTGGTAATAATAGACTGGTATTATTCCTGACACAAGATTATTTATTGGCATTGAAGTTCTGCCATGATGGGTTTGTTTCATTTTGGGTGAGGTGGGTATAAAATTTCCCTCAGAAGTTAATTTGAAATTGGGATGCTTAATCCCGGCTTCTAGTCTCACTTTCATCCCCCTCTGCACCTTTTGTAACCAAAAAGATGGAAATTACAGCATCCTGATGGTTGTGAACAGATGCATGTGGAGTCTGTAAGTCACTTTCTTCTAAATTGTGCCTGGACTAGTAAGATGTGATTACTGACCTTCACTGCCAGGTATTAATTGGGGTAAGATCATGTGGCCTGGGACTGATTGTTCTACTAAATATGAGGTACACCCGGTGACAGTTTCCTCTCAATGGAATTGCGTGATGTAGAGTTAATAAGAATGCAGGGACACAGTATGGAGATCTGTCAAGGCAGACTAGGTCAGACTCAAAAGTTGTCCTTTGTTGGGCAAACCTGACAACAGTCATGACTCTGCAAGCGAGGTGCAAAAGGTCATCCTAACTTGGCTCTTGACAAAGGAAGTTGTCAGTGACTAGGACAAACCAGGAGAATGGTTGGAATGATGACCAAGGAACATGCAAACTTGAAAGGAAAGGTCATAAACTTTTGGTAACCAATTGTGTGAAGTTGAGGCAAAAGGAACCGTTTGGTGAACCTGACAATACCTCTCTCAACATCACAATATTGAATCCTCAATACTTTGCTTGCTTATTATCGGCGTAAATGTTCGTGTCGGTCATTGTGACAGAGATTTAGTGTATGATACTCCTCTTGGTTTTAACATTTAGAAGTTGCTTTTATTCAATTCAAAGAACCATCAATTGCCTTAAGTCTACTTACATTCTCTGACGAAAAAGTTGGAAAAGCACTACCATCAGAGTGGGAAAATAGTCGGCTGACGAAGCAAGAAGTAGTGTGTCGTTTTGAATTATACATTCAAGAAGGTGTTTGAACTGGTCAGCTGGCATGAATTTAGCTTATGCATGAAGCAGAAGAGAGTCATATTGATGTACTTTTTATTCTGGTCCTCGTGTCAACCGTCACTCATGGGGCTGAAAGTATGCATTCGTAAAGACTATGGACTATTGGTAAAGAGTATAATTATTGGTTTGTTATGGACATAACTGATATTGGTAGTTGAATTGCTTGAATGCTTTTCTCCCCGCTTAGTCTGACTTTCATCATACTGATGATTCTTTGTCTTAATAGTGATGCATTAAGAATGTATTCTGCAGTCTTCTAATTTTGTAATAACTTGCCATTGTTTAAGCTCAACAAGAACTTTTTAAATTTGTGTCAGAGAAAAAGTGACTGGCCTGTAGTTTGAACAAGACACTGTTTGCCCATTCTAGTTATGTTGAGCGACTCGATAAAATGCACGAAACTTAATTCATTAAAGTTCTACAAATTTACTGATATTCTGTCTTACTAGTTTTACTGTAGAATTCTTTCACTACTTTAATATGCTTTTGCAGGCATTGCTGTCACACTACCCTCAGAAGTTTCGAAGATTGAGGCAGTGCGTTGCTTCGACCTGTTTCTTGTGTTGACTTATTATGCTCTTTATTTCCATATGTTCAATTTGTAGTTTCAAGGCTTAAACACCCTGCTCCTGAGTAGTGTCATCCTTCTTCAAGCTCTCTGAGATCTGCTTCTCCAAGTAGTCTTTCTAGTTCTTTTCAATGTTTCCCAGAGGTTTTCATTTCTCCTTTGTTGTCAATGAGAAAGTTTGTCAGTGATATCCGACCTAAATTAGTGTTGTAAGACGAAATAGGGAATATGAACACTACACATAGGGATCATGGAATTCATACTAAATTCATTTTAGCATTTGCTAGTCATTCTTAAGCTCAGAGTTGGAACACAATAAATGTCATTTAACATGTCAAATTGATTCTCTCAAAATGTGTCAGATGATTCTTTTAAAACATGCCAATTGTGTAGTTTTCCAGCCAAACATGTTGAGTCACCAATATTTATCATTTAGCCCTTTCGACCTTGTCCTTATGTTATGTTATTGTCCGCTAGTACTCTAGTCTAGCCTTCGAGTATGTCCTAGGCAACACACAACGCCGGATTTACTTTACTATAACAACAATGACTAAGCCTTTTGACCAAGTATGGCCCCCCCTTCAATAAATGTAGGTTCAGCACACTTGATTGTAGATGATGTTTCTTTTATGCTACTGTGACCTACTAGTATATTTCCATACATCAGAAGCATCTACATTTGGCAATTTGGAACTGACTGCTGGCATAGGGGTTTTATAGTTTCTTTTAGGTGATTTAACTCACAAATTAGAGATATGATCTCTGTATATGCAGATAGACAACTTTCTTGATAGTGTAATTTGCTGGTCCAAATTTGTCTTCCTAGATAGAAGTGCTTTGCTTGTCTTAATCTTTTCACCCAGATTTACGTAATTTTTTTTTTCCAATTATGTAAAAGAACCCAATTACCTATTTGATTTATCTTTGAAATCTGTGCACCACACTACATGCCTCTGTGTTATAAAGTTAGATATCCATCTGTACTCTTGCTTGTTGTTAAAGCATGCCAGAGGTTTTGACAGTTTCTTTGGTTGGTTTTTACGAAGCTGCATTTTGAATATTAATATTGATAGTTAGTTAGATTATCATTAGCATATTTAGAAGGTAGTATTTGATTGAGTTTATCAATGGTACAGGTGCATCTCAGCAAATTCATACTTCATTTTCAGCATGCTTCAGGTACGATGCAGCTTATCTATGCCATAATTTCTTGCATAACTTTGTTCTTGATTCTTCTCTCTAATCAAGATAAATGGATCCTTTTATGCTATTGCTGACCCTGCAAAAGATGAGCCCTTGTGAGGTTATTGAGGTGACTTGCTTGACCTTAAGGGGGTGGGGTGAGGGTCCATTGTCTAATTTTTGGTTGGTTGGTTGAACTAGTTATTTACGACTTCTATGCCATGCATTTGAAAAAAAAAAAACGAGACACGTATCAATTCTAATATGGGGCCTACTTTATCACTTTTTTCAAACTCACTGGCCACTTAGCCTTCCTCAAGGGCTTTCAAATTGCTCCAGGTAATCTACAAATCTAGAGCCATGGTAACCTCACATGGACCAGGCATGTAGAAAAGTCAAACTACTCCAGCTTATCTGTGTCTTTCAAGTTTCTTTGAATTTATGAACCCTCAGCCAGATTGGTTCTGCAGTTGATAATTGACAACTGGACTGATGACACCCTTAACCAGCAAGACCATTAGACATCTAAAGCAACATCCAGAATATGGGCCTGTGGTTCTGAGGTTCTTATGTAGTTCACTGGTTTTATAAGGACACATTGATCAAATTGATTTCCACTTTAAGCTCTTCAAATCGACTTTACCTCAATTCTAGAATTATGAAATCGGTTAAAAGAAAAGGATTTGAAGTGCTTGAAATCAGTCAACTGCATTCCTCTTTTCAGCAAATTAGTCATTATCATCTGAACTGTTTCTGATGAATTATGCAAAAGAAGTACTGGTACTGAGTCCTGCGGCAAGTGCTATGATTCTTGAGTTGTTAAACTTCAACTGAATTTGAGTCTCTTTTTGAGAGATTGATCATCTACTTGGCTACATATCATTATTTGGCATCATGTTGTGCAATTTGAGGTTTAACCCCTTACTTCCTTTGCAGGCATTTGAACCCCCAATTGATTTGAGCCAAGAGACTGATATTTGTGAACACTCAGATTGTGAAAACATGCAAAATGGTGACCTCTTCTCATCAGAGAGGAAAATTTGCTCAAATCAGACTGCCTTGAACAGTGGAAGTTTGTGGTCATCTACATGCGAAGCTGTTTCTGAAGATGGTGACAATGCAAAATGCAAAGCAGAGGAGAAGACTAAAAATAAGGTCTATCAACTTTCATGAGTAACAGTAATTATTCTGGCTGTTGTTGCGTGTCAACTTCAATTGTGCTTTCTCATTACAGACTAACCTGACTTCTCTGGATGCACAGCAGGAACTTGCAAGCAGAGGACACCATGACTCCACCGCGAGGAATCCTTGTGGTTGCTCAGAGTTCCATGAAGAGAGAAGAGAAAGTGATGGGAATAGACTTGCCGACTCCAATAAAGATGTAAGCTCACTAATCGCCTTATCCTCTCCAATGGGGCGAATGCAAGTGCCACGCAGAGATGGGGAGAAAGAAAGAAGAGAAAAGCTATCAGGCCTTATGTGGCCGGATCTCTGCTCTTGTTGAATGATAGTGAATCCTGGCACTTGTGTTTCCATAAGAATTTTCAAAGCCTGTGTAGAGTTGTCCAAAACTAAAAAGCATTTTATACCAGATGGTTACTTCTTTGTCACTCACAATTTCAGGTTTCTTCCTCTTCTTGCGACTGGTTAGATCCTTCATTGCAGTTGCATGTCCCTTTGGTTGACGTTGATAAGGTATGCTGTAGTTATCATTCTGCTCTTACTTTTCCATTGGTTTGTCATCTCTTTAAGAATGGTGGTTTTTCCCCTGGGGTTGCATTGCTTTCTAATGTAAATGTATAATTGGAGTACTGCAATTGCTTCGGTTGCTGTAGGAGCTTAGAATTAGAATGTTAAATGAGTTGACTTGATCATACTTTCAGTGTCTGTAAATCGTGGTTCTTTCTAAATGCCATGGAAGACATGCACATGAGGCAAGGAAGCAATGGGTGACATGTCCCATGTCTATATTATGAGTTCTGGATCAGTGGTTGGTCCTTAATTGACCAATGCTATGGTAAATTGGATTCGTGGGAAATTCATGTGGAGAGGAGGTTCCCTGTTATAGTATCAGGAGATTTTATTTATCTGTTACAATGTTATTGTCATTGTCATAACTTCTTCAAGTGCAACAGCCTTATATGCAAAACTTGTGGCATGTAAAGTGGATGGAGGATTTCAGTTAATGATCGATAATGTCCTATTATTTGAGGGTAGCGTGAATTGGGATTTGAGAAGCGTAAAGTCCACTTGCCACAGATAGACTGTGCGTGCGCGCGTTAGTATGCTGCTATTAATGCTTCCTTACATCTACTAATGGTCTCAATAGACATGACGGGCATCAGTGAGTGGATGGATCTGGCTTAGCCGATGGGCAATCTTGTCTTAATTAGCCAGGTCAATCAGAGATCTTACAGTTGCTGAAAGCTTAGCAGCAGCCCACCCTTGTGCTAATGCTTCTGCTCATAACATGGTGAAGGTTAACAGGTCATTTTTACTCTTGGTCAGTGCCCAGATTTTCGGCAGCTTTAAGTAATTTAAATGCTGGTGACTCGGTAAGCTAGTACCTTTGTGAGGTACCTTGGTGTATGTATGTATTGCTTCTTCAAGATGACATCTTGGATTTGTTGTACTCCTTACCGTTGGATATGATCTTGAGGTCAATTGTCTAGCTATTTTTAATGGACTGGAGGGTGGTTTAGTTCAGTGTTCTATATTGCATATTCTTTCAGTTAATTGCTGAATTCTTCAAATAGATGAATTATTGGTCGGCACCGTATTTAAGGGTGCTTACATTGTGTATCAACATGATGATGTTGGTGAGAGTGAAGGAATTAGAAGTCGCAACTTGATATGTGTAACTAGTGATGAATTTACTGCATATTAATGTCGGCTTTCATCTTTGAAATAATCCTTTTCAAAATTTTAACAGGTCCGTTGTATAATAAGGAACATAGTTAGAGACTGGGCAGCAGAGGTATCTTGTAATTTGATCTTCTCATTTTAAATATTGTGAGTCCAATTTTTACTAAACTGTAGTACTTCCCTGTAATTTCTTTCTCACATAGGGGCAGATTGAACGTGATCAATGCTTCAAGCCTATTCTGGAAGAGCTTGATGCCCTTTTCCCCAATCGCTCCAGCAAAAGGTCTACAGAATTTAGTTTCTTTCTTGTTTTATCAGTTTTCTTAAGGCTTTTGAATCTCTTTGACCACATAATAATTGAGTTGTTGATTTATTACTCTGGGAGAGACGCTCTAATGAGAAAATGCTGACGAAAACAATTTCCTCATACAGCCCTCCTTCTTGTTTAGTTCCTGGGGCTGGACTTGGGCGGTTGGCTTTGGAGATATCATCTCTAGGTATGTCAGGATGTCAACCTTCGATAGTTTTCTGAGGTTGCTTTTTCCTTTTTGCCTTATCCTTTCGCTTCTGAGAGACAGGTTTCATAAGTCAGGGAAATGAATTTTCATACTACATGATGATATGCTCGAGTTTCATTCTAAATCAGTAAGAGTCTTTGTGCAATTTGTTCCAAAGTTCCACGCATTGTTGAGATTAACAAGAGATCTTCTGTTTTGTTGGCCTTATCTGCTCCAATTTTTTGCTGAAATTATCAGCGCTCAAACTGCTGATGAGTGGACAATATATCCCTGGATCCATAGCAATTGCAATTCACTTTCAGACAGTGACCAACTTCGGCCAGTGTCAATTCCAGATAGTCATCCAGCGAGGTATCACTTTGCTGGGCACTTGCTTTTTTCTGTCGGCTACTGGCTCTAGATGCTAGAGAAAGTTCAGTTATGCAATTCTTTTAGGAATTAGATGCATTTGGTATGGATTCATATCCTCTATCGGTTACTGGCTCTAGATGCTAGAGAAAGCTCAGTTATGCAATTCTTTTAGGAATTAGATGCATTTGGTATGGATTCATATCCTATGAACAGGTGTGGTGTGGCTTGAACTAGATAGAATAACTAGTTGAGTTTAGGGTCAGAGGAAAAGTTTGTAGGTTCTTATAAGGTGAAAAAGAAGAGCTTGCTTCATTGTCATGAGTAAATATCTGAAAGCTTGTGAACCCAAGAGCAAATCAGGGAAAATTTCCCCTGCTCTAGTTTGCCAAATAAACATTTTTCACCTTCTACATCCTGGGTTTCATGTGATGGTGATAGTTTAGTAGGTTTTAGGTTGCTTATACAGACATCATGTCAGTTACGCTTATATACATCAAAAATTTTACATTGGAGGCCCTTTTTCCATGTTCAGTTCTCAAGCACCTCTAATTGACATCTCTCCTTTTAATATAATTGTTACTTATCCACGTGGTTCTTCCTGGTTATATTCGTGTTGAAATGATGTTATGATGTTAGTCTTTGTTTCTTTGGGATCACTACTTCAAAAAACTCTGTGTTCCATACGTCAAATCAGTAGATGTGAGAACAGATGCATGCGCTGTCTCATTACCGAGAGGATAATGTGATCAAGGTACAAGAGGGCATCCTTCTTCATTCTGGAGGTCTTTCCGAGTGTACATTTAGCTGCTAACTTGCACGACGATTATATCTAGTTAATCTTAAGTGTTTCAATCAAGTTGACAAGTGATTGATAATCTATCTTATTATGGGTTCTTGGGAACTATCGGCTCTATTATAATATACAGCAATTAACATAAAGAATATTAGTAGAAATCCGCTTAATAATTAGGTGACAATGGATGAACATTCTCTCAGGGTTCTTATCTCTAGGTAAAATGAGAGTTCTGTCTGATTTGACGTTATAAGAGGTAATCTGTGGTTATGATGAGCAGTCACGAAGGCTACATCTGATGTTCCCCTCAAGGTACGTGTTTGAACAGTTCTTTAGGGGTTATAGGCTAATTTAGGCCGAGTGATTACTGGGATCATCAGCGTTTCCATAACTGCTTTTAGCAGGCCAGATCATATGAAAAGTGATGACTTCACCCAAGGAGTTTAAAATATGATGTTCGTCATCGTGACACTATCTACTAACATGAGTGAGGGAAAATGGAAAGGCTGAACATCAAATATGCCTTGTCTGAGAATTTTGTCCTAAGATTGTCAATTTGCGCATGTCGAGCAATATTACTTATGTGCCATTATCTTGGAGTTTTGTTTTTATGTAACAGTTTGATATCAATTTGTCCACACTGGCAAGGATAACTTGATCCACTGAAATGTCACATGTTATAAGTTTCTGGAGTTGCTCTACTTCTAGTTCTATGAGGAAAATTCCAATACATATAATTTATTGTTACCTAATTCTCCCTGTATAGTTGTCAATGATTAATTAGGCTCTCTGATATGTAGAAGTTTCTGAAAGAGCGGAGCGAATCTTATAGCTTTGTCCCCCAATTTATCTCCTAATTTGGCTTTTAAGTGGAAAAATGTTGTGTCGAATCCTTGGCCATCTAATGTTTGTTCTATGACATGGTTCTTCGTCTCATGCTTATCATGGAGTACTTCCTTGGACCAGTGCAGGGATAACAGAAGGATTCTCCATGTGCGGTGGTGATTTTGTTGAGGTTTACAGTGACCCCTGCCAAGTAGGTAGGAGAAGCAGAATTGAACTTGGTCCATCTTGTATTATTCTGGGTGCTATGATAATGAGATGGGAAATGAACTTTTTTTATGGTTGTATCCTCATCTTCCATTCTATTTGAAGCATGTTGATCTTCCTATTAACTTCACACTGAAAACCTATATGGAACATGCAGGAATTTGGGATTCAGTCGTAACATGCTTTTTTATTGATACGGCGCATAACATTGTCGAATACATTGAAATCATATCGAAAATTCTCAAAGAAGGGGGAGTAAGCTCTTAAATACTTGGGATAAATGACTCCTTTATTTTTTTTTCCCTTTGATCATTTTCTTGGGTCTTCATATTGGATTTCTAATGCGATTTCTAATCATATGACTTGCAGGTGTGGATTAATTTGGGACCTCTTCTATATCACTTCGCTGACATGTGTGGAGAAGACGTAAGTTCTCATTTGTTACCCGAGTTTTAGTGATTTGTCACATGGTTTAAGTGAGGATGGCTCAAAATGTCGGTTTCATTTTTCCCTTCTCTTTCTTATACTTTTGAACTTCTTGCATCAACGTAATGCAACTGCAGGAGATGTCCATTGAGTTGAGCTTGGAGGATGTAAAAAGGGTTGCTTTGCACTACGGTTTCGTATTTGAGGTAATTCGGGCTGACGTTTCACTTGCAACCCTCAAACATCTATTCTATTTTTTGGTTGCATATAAAGTCAATTCTCATGTTTCGCGAATGCAGAATGAGAAAACCATAGAGACAACCTACACCACAAATCCCAGGGCAATGATGCAAGTGAGCTTCTGAACCCTTGCGTAGATCTTTTCATCTGTTAATATGTGTGGCTAATCTTTTTATCCATTATTTATAACCTTGATATATTTCTCTGGAAAGTATTTGTGACACTGTGAACTTATACTCTTTTAATCTGTTGTATGTAAGAGTGCCATCCATAGTTATAAACGGTAAGGTTGCTTTTAGCAGTTCGAGATGGTGATCTTTGAACATGACATGCATTAGTATTTATGACGGAAATATTCAATGCTAAGCTTTGCATATAGTCAAGCTGACATCTTTGAGTCGTAGCTTGCAAGTCTTTTCCTTACCAGTCCCATTAGTCGCGCCTAGTGCCTCACAAGCTTCCTACGTTTGTTTGGAAAGCTTTCAATCGTTCATATAGGTGGATATTTCTCAAGACATGTTTCATGCTAATGGTTCTTCTGTCTATTGCAGAATCGGTATTCCGCGGCTTTTTGGACAATGAGAAAGAAATCAGCTGCTGCTAATGTTGTATCATCATAATTGTTTACATGATTGCAAAAATAAGAGACTCCTCCAGTTTTTACCGTCGGTGTTGCCTCCATTTGACAGAAGCCGTACTACTTTGTCTTTCAATTTATGCCATAGTACCTCTGTAAGGACATGGTGTCAGCCATCTGACTTGAAAGCTTTTCATGTCTGTTTGTTTTTCCTTTTATGGAACTGTGACAACAGAGTTTATTAATCCGTATTAATATTCGCCTTGCTCTAAAGATCCTTTTGTTTTTGGAATTTGACATACGGATACAAAAGGGTGATTTCAGCACTACAGCCGAGGACGGCTGTTTCGCAATTGTTACATGGTTCCTGGTAACGTGGAGAAGTCATTTAAAATGCGAACTGACTCTTCAAACACGGTCTGTGCCCTGAGATATAATGCGGGCTGTGTGGTAATTGATCGTCTCCTTCTAGTTTCTGCTAATCCACGGCATTTTTCTGAAGACAAAAATGTAGAGCCAAACTTAAAGTTTGACATAAATAAAGCTTTGGGTAAGTGAATACAAAGCAGGGGAAAGATCCATGTGCAGAATCGTTAACATGAATCAGACAAAAGCAAATTATGAATATGCTCGTGCTTAACGTATAAATTTCAAAGGAGGGAAAACTCACGCCTTTAGTCACGCGCTGAGAGTTTACTCTGACCATGTCTTCATGTCCATTCCCAGGACAAACTCCCTATACTTCCATTGTCAACTATTGCTGGGAAGGAACAACATAGCTGAATGCAAAGCCAGACACTGAACCAAGGACAAATTTGTGCGACTACTAGTCTACTGAGACGTTCATCAGTTGGAAACATTACAGAGTTATAAAACAAAAAGAAAAAATAGAAAAAGCTGAAATAGCACATTAATAGGAGAGTCGTGAGCTGTTTCCCAAGACTACCATTTACATGTTAACATTCAGTATCCACTACATTTCAACTTTCCTCCCGGACTTTTTCAACGTGGAGCAGCAAAATATAGCTCCTCAGAGGAAACTAAGATGCCACCAACCCCCATCAAGAACCTTCTTAATGCACATTCATCCATACGGTCATGGAAATGACATCACTAATCCTGTTTTGATTGAACAGTAAAGCGCGGAAAAATTAAAAAAAAAAAACGAAAAGAAGAAAGAAGAAGGGATAGAGCTGTTTCCTAGGATTTACTACAATCGAGGACTTCATGCCTTTTCTCCCCCAAGCATCCCTTTATCCACATGATTCAGTAAACGAGAGCTTCTCAAAAGCAGCTAGATTCAGCAACAGTTTCTTGATGACGCCTGAAATCACCACGTTGTGTCTTACTACCCCCTTACGGACTCGGAGTTTGTTTGGCTGCTCCCGCCCATGCGTGCATTAAATGCATTTATGGGCATGGATCGTTGAGCGAAGTCCAACAAGAGCTTGCGCTGGTTCTCGTCAGTGTGAGGGAGACTAGCACGCAAAAGCTCCACAGGCATTTCCCGGTTTATTGCTCTTGCTGCCTCTGTACCAATGATTTCCGAGCCAACTTGGCTCTGGGTCAAGATTGATTGAACTATAGTTTCATATTTCGTAAGGCAGTATTTTGTAAGGAGTGCAAAGAACTCATTGAAGGAAGCTTGCCAGAGAGCACGATTGGGCATGCTACAACTGTTTGAGGCATGGGTACCGGTCAAAAGGTCGGTCGCCCTTTCAAGAACGGATTTCAGAATCACAGATGCCCCATCTCCAGCTATGCTTCCAAGGGGCCGAAGTGGTGGCTGCTCAGATGAACAAACAACAGCAACGAGACATGCACTCAGCGCACGAAGGTCCATTCCACTGACACACCTTGAAACAGTATTGGCTAAATTCATGGTTGTCTCAGCTGCTCCAGGATCAGAAGGAAGGCCACCATAAAGAAACCTCAAGTGGCGGAAAATGGTCATGCATACAATTCTAGCGAGCTCACTACCCGGGAAGAGAAGCTGGAGGTACCTGGATAGGAGCTTCCTGCCCTTAGGAATGGAAACCAACCGAAGAAAGACAATGTCGTCCTTCGAGCCCAGACCAACTGTGTGTCCACTTTTGCCCAGTGGGTCCACAAGCTGGAGTGATGCAGCTAAACCTTCCAGAAGAATCTGCCGCTTCCGCCTCAACTGGGTGCCACCATCTTGGGGCTGAGTAAACTGCAAGATGCGATCAATGTCATCAACATCAAGGAGGACGCAGAGGCTGTCCTCGATGGTAATTCTGGCAGCAAGCATCGGTTCTTGTTCCAGAGGCTTCTCCACAACCTTCTGCTCAGAGTTGCCATCAGCAGAATTAGGTGGGGAATCAACCTCGAGGAGGGGGCGAGGCCTACGAACAGAAGATAATGGAACCCTCCCAACAGCATCAGCAGTGAGATGAGAATGCTGTTCCGAAGAACTATTGCGAGATCGAGAAGGGAGCTCTCTAAGATGGGAAGGACAAAAACGCTGCTTCGATCTTGACCCGGAAGATTTATGGGCAAGACGTGCTTGGTGGTAATAATCATCTATGTAGGGATCATTGCTGTGGGTTGCAGCATGCTGCATTTTAAGAATACTTTCAATCTCCTCAGAAGTCATATACTTGGACCTGAACTGTATGGAAATGGTATCACTTTTCTGGCTACTGAGATCGGATCCTTGTTGAGAAAAGCGTACACTCTGTTTCCCTCTTTGTGATGATTTGGGTCTGTGATCTCTAACATCAGACAACCCTAGCATCATTTTATGCGAAGGTGAAGGATGAGTGCTGTAGAGTGGAGAATGCAGGGAGGCATAATGGGCCAAAGACGACTGAAGGGAATGGTGAAGCCTTTGATGTTGGAGCTGCTGATGAGGTGACATCAGATGCGGGGAAATAAACCCATTTTGATGAGATAATTGTTGTTGTAGCATAATGTTTTTCAAGATTCCAGACTGACTACCATGAAGTACACCAGCTTGGTTGACCCAGTGGCTTTGTGACCTGTTACTAAAAGGAAGGCCAGAAGGGGTGAATTGAGGCACATTATTACCATATTCAAGCCCACGGGATAAACCAGCAACCTGAAGATTGTTGTTAGATAAAGGAGAGAATATTGGTGCAGAGAAAGGCAACTGTGATCCACCAGTTAAAGAGGGCATGTTTGGATTTCGAGGTGAAGCCTGCTGAGATCTGCTCCCAGGAGGAGGGAATGATGTGAATGCCGATTTAGGCACCAGAATTGGTTCACTTGAAAAGTGATGGAGATGGGGTTGCTGCTGAGGATAGGAGGACGTTCTGTACAAAGGCTTTGAATCCGCATAACGAGGAGAAGGTTGTGATGACCATCTCTTGCCTTCTTGAGCATTTTCTGCATCAACTGAAAAAGGATCCAACCAGGTGGAAAAGTCTCCATCTTGTGCCCAATCAGTGGCTGATGAACCTGCACATTCACTTCGATAATGAATGACTTAAGAAAATGCAAAACATAAACAGACTCAGTTTTAGGAACATGAGAAACTTAGAAAAACTGTTATTCATAACATCCAATTGAAGGTACTAGGTATGGCCCTAATCCTATATCTCCAAACCTACAGCGATGCTTCTATCACAAACAAAGGCAAAAAAAGGCAAGCAGAGAATCTGATGGGCAAGCAAACTAGGAACTAGATCTGTCAAACGGATGGGTCGGGTCGGGTCATAAATGGTCTGATCCAAAATGACCCATTAACTTATTTATGACCTATTTATCAGTAATGTAAATTCCTTGATCAATACCCAACCTAGCCCATACCCAACCCGACCCATATTGCTAAAACACTTCTATATTTAATTAAAAATCTAAGAAAACTTGTTTTTTATGATTTATTTTTAAAAATTATATTGCTAAAACAATTCCATGCAATACAAATCTAATGGACAATTTTTATAATTTTTTTCTTTAAAAAATCGATTTTTTTTATTTTTATTTTTTTCTTTTAAAATTATATCACAAAGGCCATGCCTCACCAGATCGGCGAGCTCGAGGCTTGCCGACGCTTGCAAAGGCCAGCGAGCTCGTGGCCGGCCACTGGTAGAGAAGAAGACAAAAAAAAGAAGAAGAAAAGATACAATAAAATATAAATATTAAAAAATCAGAAAATGGCTAATGGCCAATTTATGACTCACTTAAATGAGTTAGCATGTTTAACCCATTTATGACCCACTAAATTTTTAACTAACCCATTTAGGACTCACTTAAACCTTTAAAGTAACCCATTTATGACCCATAATCATTAAATATGGGTTGAATATGGGTTTGTGACCCATATTGCCACCTCTACTAGGAACTAACTCCAGCACGTTACAGGTGTGCGTACATGCACACACACACAGAATCAACATGAACATGCATAGAAAATCAGGAAATGTTAAATATGGGAGCATCCGCAAACTAGCAGGGCCCACTTCATCTTTCAAGTGCATATAGAAGCTAAGAAAATTACAACCAATAATACAAGAAACTTGAAAATAATGATCTCTAGTGACACAATGTGATCCCTCCACATTTTCTTCACAAGTTCACTCAGCAAGCTCATACGCGACAGAGTCTGTTGCTCCTCAATTATGAGCAAAACACATCTCTCCAAATGGATTAAAATTTCCAGGGCATAAATGCTAATGCAGTTGACCAAGGGGTTCTTTTTGTTTATTATTATTTTTTACACATTATACCAAAGGAGTTGTGAGCTGTAGTTTTATAACCAAAATACCCCATGTAGTTCCCTTTACAATGACATGATTACAAAAAAGACAAGCATATTCCACAGAGGATTTGGCATTTAAGCATGAACGTCGAACAGGAGTGGACGTTTTCCAACCTCCAGGGCTCAGCTATAGACACAAGTCTATCTGTGCTCGTCACTTCAAAGCCAAGAATATCAGTTGAAGCAAGGTAGTTAAACTCACTTTTTCACCCAGGATCGATGAGGTCCCCACAAAGCAGTGCTGTGGGTTCTCAGACCGTGGAGTAATAGAGATGTAGCCAAAGCAGTATGCAAACTAACTTCTCAAAAAGATGTAGCCAAAGCGGTGCTGTGGGTTCTCCTTTCCGTGGAGTCATAGAGACTATTATTTGGAGAAAGAAAATAAAAGAGCCAACACAACCTTAGCCAATTTTGAAGGGTTGGGCTTTTAAAACTTAGCAACAGAGAACATTTTCAGACTAGCAGTATCAGAAGTGAATGTGAAACCATAATAAAACATCTATCCACCATAGACAAACAAGGATCGATAAAGTCACTGGAAAAATTTCTAGACTTTCAATATGATTGTGGAAGGACCCTTCGAGAACAACCAAAAAGACAAGTAGCTTACTCACTTTCCCTGGAGAAAGATCCCGATCCTCTATCCCCGATGACACCTGGGTTCCTTGGTCCTGTGACTACTCGGTTCAACTGCCGAAGGAACAAAAAATAATTGAGAAATCAAGAAAAAAGAACTTGAAGTACCAGGAAAAAATTTTAAGACCTAGAAGGCAAGATCCTCATAAAATATATCAGCAAGACCAACCCATCAGATGTATGATGAGGTGAATGGAAAAAGATTAGATCAAGTCATGAAGCAATCTTTAAAGACCACGCCACTGGTATCTTTCTCTTTGCTCAGTTCTATGGAGGCAAGACTTCAAATGGGAGCAATGATGGTCCTATGCCAAAAGTACTTCAAAATCACCACTGGGACTCTCAAAATAATGTTGTGGTGGATTAGGACTTGCAATCTATACCTCCCTTCCATTTCTGGTTAACAGGGAGGTTTCTCCCTCTCCAATCACGATGAACAATTGAAGATAGCACTATAAATCATCATCCAAGAGTGGTAAATGAGGCACTAAGGGCAGGCTTAAAGTTGGGAGGAAGCAAAAACAGGCTGTCGCAATAATTAGCTTGAGATACATTTTATTGTACTTACAGCATGTCAGAATTGAAGGTTAATCTAGAGCAAGCCCTACCAAGGAAACTGTCATTAATGAAGCCCAGAGAAGGACAAGAGTCAAATGGGCAAAAACATTATGTAGCACTGGGGATTTTTTTTTTTTGGGGCCTAAACATTGGGTATATTGCTCAGTTTGAGATCTAATACAAGGTTGCTCTCTCCTCTGTCTCTTCAAAACTACTACTAACTCACAAAATCACCTTTTAATCCTACTCCACTCAAAAAAGAAAAGAGAGACTATAAAAACTCACTACCTAATTGTTCAGATTAGTGAAACGGCATCAAAGGTAATGGTGGGAAATATCATCACAATGAGAGAGAGAGAGAGAGAGAGAGAGGGAGAGAGAGAGTTAATAGCACCATTTACTTTTTAATTATGACTGCATTGGGTGAACAGCACTTATCAAAAAGGTACAAGTCTTTTGGTGTTTTGACTAAGCTTTGGGTGTTTTAATTGACACCACAGAGCTTAAATTATTTCCTCAGACACAGACACAAGTGAGAAATAGAAGAACTCTAGGAACTCAAATAACGACTTAGAACAGCCATAGAAAGTGTGTGACCTTAGCAAAAATAGTGGCCAGGTCATCCACTTCAGATAGAGATCCCAGACCGCCACCCTGAAAATGAAAATTGCGGCTATAGTTTAAGAGGGGAAAAGCTACTACAATCAAGAAAAAGTGAAAATTCTAAGATAGAACTTAAGTTTGTTCTCCAGTAAGGGAATATAGAAGGTGGAGAAGGTGTTCACAAACCTCTTCCTTATCAAACAAATGATACTCATCATCTGCAGGTCCGAAAATGGGGAAGTCTACTTTGCCATCTTCTAGCCCCCCCAATTCCATTTCTTCCACAAGATTTTGACCAAAAAATGCATATTGGGATGCATCAAAGAGCGCACCTAAATTACAGTAAACACACAAATTAGAACTCGTAAATAAAAGTGACATCTAAACAGTTTTAGAGCATTGGGCAGGAATACCATTCGTGAGCGGTACTACGGCAATTTAAATTTACAGAGGAACAGCAGAACTAGTCGCAAGCACAGAATGTGACATTGAAGAGCAATAGCAGCAACCAGAAAAGAAAAGTTAGCTTAGATAACCTCTGGACAAACCATTCCGGACCCCCCAAAAAAAAAAAAACCTTTGCAGCCCAATGTGGTTTGGCATCAAAAGCTCAAAAGTAACTGAGACGGTCACCAAAACGATACTTTGACAAGTAAATGGAGTAAGCATAACTAACCCTTCACTGATCGGAGGTAGGAGTCTCCGTCTAATTATTAGAAATCGAGATATTTATTACCAGATATCAATCACTTAAAGTCAACCAATAAGCAACGAATGCTAACCATTACGCCTACTTAAAAGATCGCTGCGAAGGGTTAACAAACATCAGAGATAGAACTCCTAACACTTATCCGGCCCAAGTACAACTGATAAAAAGTTGAGTCCAAACTAAACATACATAAATCATCCACAACAATCTTTTCGAAACCGCTCTAAGATGTCTCGCCACATCAAAACCGGAATCTCATTCCCTCGGCAACCGCCACAAGATTCAAGCGCACCAAACCCTAAACCCTACCAGCTTCGCACAAATTGAATCTCTCTTAACTTCGCCAGAGCAAAAATTCACGGCTTCAATCTGCATACCACAGGAAGCTCACCGAAACCCGACGAGAGCGAAAACGGCTCAACAAAATCTTACTCCTCCCCAAGCGAACAAACCCCACCCCCATCCAAGCTCGAAAGAAGGCACCGCAATCTTCCCACAAAGAACAAAACCAACAATTCAAGCTCAAGCGAGACCGAATCTCGGGGGAAACGAACCTGAGGAGCCATCTAGGAATTCCTTCGAATCGTTGGAGTGGGATCTCTCCATATGTGGGGCGAACGACCGAGCTCCGCAACCCTAGAACCCCCAGAGACCCACGAGCCTCTAGGGCAGGAGGAGAAGCAACACCGAGAGAGACGGGGCCGCCGCAGCAGCGAGCATGACAGCTAGCCAAACGGAAAACGAACCTAAGGGAAGCTAAGCTCAGGCCTGTATCTGCAGAAGAATGAGGGAATCGCTAGGGTTTCGGAGCTCCTCCTAACTCCCGATTATCGAAGCTGGAAGAGAAGATGGAAATCAAATCTCTCTCTCAGAGAGATCGAGCGAGAGAGATGTGATTTGTTTCTCTCGAGTCACCATGTTAGGTATAATTTTATTTTTTTGTTCTTTTTTTTTACCTGAAGGAATGGGACGGTGATGACGTGGCGCGACATGAGTGGACAGCAGCACGGAGATACCGTGCACCGCGCGGTGTGGATCCGCGCCCCCCTCTCTGAGATATGCTCGTCTCGCTGATCCTGATTCCCATCGGGGTTTCGGTTGCGTGCGGCCTCACCGTTGACTTGGGGCGCCCGATCGGACGGCTGACGATCGGGACGAGACGGTGGGCGATGATCTAACGACGGGGGGGTTGCCGAGATTACACGCGTTGGCCAATCGGGTTCGGGTAAGACAACAGCTAATTACGGGACGGGGTTTTGTGGCGTTTGAGGAGATGATTGTACCTGTCGGTGCCATCTCAGGGCCTCGCGCGATATACGTGGCAGGCGGCGATTCGGGTCGTGACGTCAGCCGTCTTCGGTTTTGGATGGACGAAGCCTTTTCCTTAAGCAAAAACGATTCAGGATGCACCCTTGATTCAGGCTATGCGCTTGTAATCTTTTATTGTGTTTGGTCATCTGAATTTCTAATCATGATATGACTGGATAGGATAGAATAAGATAAGAAATCCTGAGATTTAGTCATATCTCATCTGTTGTTTAGTGAACTACGAATTTAAAGTCGGATATCTTTATAAAACAAATCGAGACATTATATCAGGTACTTAGTGAGCATTCAAATTAAATTTGATAATTCTCACTTCTCAAAGAAGAGGAAGAAGACGGCAATGGCAACTCTCTGACCAGAACAAAAGCTCCGCAAACGAAAAAATTAACGCAAAGATAATATGGCTTCTCCGGCAGAGAGAGAAAATTAACAGGATCAACATGAAGCATCCACTTCGAGTGCTCCAAGAATGCACATAATTGATACATTTGCAGATGAGAATCGGTGGGGACATCAGGAGTCCACTTCATTTTATTCCCCCCGCCTCCACGCTCTCCAAACCTTTCTCCTCCATCAACTCCAAGACACTCCAGCTCTCCAACCTCCACCAATCCACGGATCTGTTGTAACGCACCATCTGGTTCCTTCGCTTGTCCAAAGAGCTCTGCGAATCGGATTCTGCGGATTCGGACAAAGAAGGTCATCTTGGTTGTTGCCGTTGCCGGACAACCACCGACAGCCTCACAGCTGCCAAAGAGGCTGCCCTTCAGCGGCGGCTAGGCGCGGTGGAGAGGCAGCTAGGCATGGCGGAGAGGCGGTGGCTTACGTGTGCACTTTTTAAAGAAATCCTATCCGGGTCTATCCCACCTCCTTCCCTAGGATATTTTTATTCGGGCTATATCCCCCTTATATCCTTCTTTGTTCTGTCTTGGAAAACTACCAAACATAGGACATATCCTATTTTGGCTTTTATCCCGACGACTAAACACAGCCTTAGGTTGCATTTGGTGGATTTCTGATAAGAAGAAATCCTGAAATTTTGTAATAACCTATTTACTATTTAGTGAACGATAAATTTAAAGTTAGATATACAACTGGACATCTTGGGGATGAACAAGTTAATGTTACTTTTTTAGTTTTCATTTCCTCAGAATAGCTGACAATGAGGCTTCAGTGGTGGAGGCTGGACAGCGACGGCGGCAAGGAGGAGGTTGGGGGGAGAGAATTCTAGTTAGAGGCGAGCGGTGATGGCAGGCGGCGACGTGGAGGTTGGAGGGATAATTTTGGTTAGAGGCGGGCGATCGATGGCGGTGGCGGTTGGAGGCGGGTGGTGGTGACGGGCGCTAGTGGCGGTGTGGAGATTGGGAGGGAAGTCTGGTGAAAAGAATAGAAATAAAATACTATCTCACTTTATCCCACATTCTTAGGATAATTTTATCCCTTTATATCCCATTTATCCTATCTTGGACACCTACCAAACACAAGATATGATATAACATATCCAATCTCGACTTTAATCCTGATGACCAAACGCAACCTTAATGGTTCGACTCATTAACTAAAAAAGTGCCAAATTATTCTTCTTCAATTACACTCAACAATCAACAATCGACCCAAAAAAAAAAAACAAATTACACTCAACAACCCTTAATTCTCCGTTACCTCGCCCTTAATCATCCACAAATCTCAATATCTTCGTCGCTTTTCTCGGTGCTCAATCGACCATGGTGATGTCATTGAAGTCGCTGGCGACCACGATCTAAGGTCGTAGGGGCATTGAGAAACGTTTTTGGCTTAGGAAGCAGGTAGACTCGACTATTGAACTTAGGATTTTGCCAAGAATTCCCAAAGCCGTTACCTTTTATGTTGGAATAGGTCGTGATGTATCATAAGTATGGAGAGCAGGGGCAGATTGAATTTCCAAATCCGTTACCTTCTATGTTGGGTATACTTCTACCATTACTTGTTAATGATCAATTTGGAATATGCAATGTATACCGTGCAAATTTACCTTATTAGTTTACTGCCATTAATCAATTTTTGGTTTATTCTTTTTCTACTTTTTTAATTGACGCTAGTACATATCTAGTTGTATGTATCATAAAATTTTCTTTATTTAATTCTATGAATTTTGCAAGATCTTACGATATTAAAATGTAACGTTATATAGGTCCCATCGAGCCATCGATCTCAAGTGAAAAAGCGAGTTTAGCTACCTTGCTTGATCCTCACTAATGACTTTGATTTCCTTTTTTTTTTCTAACTCTCTCCCACTCTTTCTTGCAGTCTAATGCCGATTGAATTTGTCGCCGCTGGCAGACCTCAATGACCTATTGAGCATCGCCCCTTTCGACAGTAGCATTAGAGCTCGAGGGTGTGGTTGAGATTCTACTTTCATGGAGGAGCAGCGAGCTCGCGGGCAATGATACTAAAAATATAGAGAGAAAAAATCGATGAGCTACTTGAAGTTGAGGCCGGTGAAGGCGAGCTGTGTGGAGGTTGAGACGATGATGAGCTTGGCTAGGTCATTGGCGATAGTGGTGACAAGCGGTGGCAATTGTAATTAGGGTTTTGTGGTCGCAAGAGTTTGGAATTTACGATCGGGTATCTAGAACTGTGATAGGGGCAATTTGGGTAGAAAAATGGCTCCATAAATAAAGGTAAGATATTGATTATGTGAGCTGTAAATTGGTGTCGATTATGAAAACTCAGGATGCAAAATAATAATTTTAAAAATAGAAAATGAAAATTGGAAATGGTGTGAAAAGTGAGGATGGTTTTTTGAGTTTTCTTTATCCGTTTTTTGGCCAAAAGCAATTTGGACAAAAGGATGCCAATTTAGATAAACTCAATATCAATTTATCAAAGCGCGAGCCTTTGATAAATTGATATTTTTTTTTAATGAAAGGCTCGCATTTTTTCTATCTTTTTTTTCTACTTTTAACATCCTTTGTAGATCCTAACATTATTTCTTATCTATTTTTCTTCTTTTTCTTTGGTTTCAATATTATTAAAAGGCAAAAGTACCCCTACTCCTCTCAAACAACTTTTTTCACCCTAACCACTTCTTCACACCCACAATATTTCAACATTTCATTCATGTTAGTCTTCTTCTTAACTTACCCTCTGTTGTCCAATTGTACGAGAGTTAAACCAATTGTTGTAATCTGAGCAAGCACTAATCATACATGGGAGTAAAGAAAGGTTAGTTTTATTTGCACGCTGTGTACTTTATTTCCTCTAGGTTCTCCTTATAATCATAAATATTTACGACTTTGATTTCCATTACAAATTTACGATAATTTGCTCAAAGATTGAATATTGTGGTTGATGTATGCATTACACAAAATTTACTCATCTTTCATTGTATTATTATTGTAGTGCAATCACTATGAAAAGCAATATTCAAGAGGACCAAGATTGCTTAAATGTATCTATTAATGATGAAAATGCGAATAGAGAGAGCGTTCAATCATATCAACAAGTTCATTTGAAACTTTGCTCGGTAATTTTCTAACTCGAGAGGATCTTTTGAGTAGTCTGCAGAGCCATCTTCTTGCTTGATATTATGTTGTCTCTATAAAAAGGTTAAAGAGAGACAAATATATTTTTCTTGGTTGCGATAGAGGAGTTAATTATCGTGATCGACATAACATTTTCTATTGCATGTCAAAGAAGAAAGATCGATTCTCGTTTGATTAGCTACCCTTTGAAGTTCATTCTCATAAAAAGAACAAATTATGGTCAATCAAAATATTAAATGCATCACATAATCATGATCCTTCAAGTGATATATCAGGACATTCTACTTGTCCTCACTTTCTGAAGTTGAAACTTTACGTGTGAAAGAGATGTCTAAAGCCGATATAGCCCCTCACCAAAGTCTTTTTTCCTTGAGACAAAGAAATGCCAACATTCAAGCTATTGCTAAAACTGTTTACAACTTTGAAGCGATCATAAATATCTGAATGGTCGCACCATAGTTCAAGCTTTATGGATAAGCTTAGTGTAGATGGATTCATCTACAATTTTCAACATGATTCTAAGGAGCACTTAATGCATTTATATCTCTCTCATTCTATCTCCATGGCACCAATAGCAAGTGTCTTTGTAATGGATTGTACATACAAGACTAATGAAAACTAAATGCTTTTATTGGAATTGTTCGAGTTTCCAACTTTAATGCTTCTTTTTCCTCATGCTTTGCTTTTTTGAGAAAGGAAGAAGAGGAAGATTATGTTTGGGCTTTGACAATGTTAAGCATCACATTGAGTGCCAATTGTCAACCTTCAACTATTGTCACTGATAGAGAGTTGGCATTGATTAATGCAGTTCAATTGATTTTTCCTAGAAGTGCGAACTTGTACTTTTGACAAATTGAGAAGAATATTGCAGTAAAATGTAAATCTCAATTTGAAGAGGGAAGTGATTGGGATTGGGATTTTTTTTAATGTCTGGTTGTCTAAGAATCTGAACTATAAGGGTGAAGTGGAATATGATAAAAATATTTGGCAATTTGAAGAATGTTATAAGGAACAGCCATCGCTTCTTAATTGTTAGAAAGACATAGCTTCTTTTCGAAGAGCTATTTGTGCCTGTTTGGACAAACTTGTAGATACATTTTCGGAATGGTGTTACTTCAAGAGTTGAAGGGGCGCATTCAACTTTGAAAGCATATCTACAATTTTTAGCGTGGGATTTAGTTGAGGTGAAAAAGAAAATATGCCTTGTAGTGAAGAATTAGTTTCGGGAAATTAAAACCAAATTGTCAAGTGAAAAGGTAAGAGTTTCTCATCATCTTCATATTCCTCTTTTCGGGAACTTGATTACTCATGTGTCAGTATTTTCTTTAAACAAGCTCTTCAAGCAATATGAGATTGCTAAAAGTAGGGTTGAGCTACCTGCCTGTACCATACATTTTATGTGTTCCATGGGCCTTCCATGTGCGCATGAGATGAGATTTAGGAATTTTGATGGTTTGCCTCCGGATATAATTAATCTGCAATGGAGGCTTGATATATAAAGTCATTTCTTGATTGTGATATCACTCAAAATAATGAAGAAGATTCAATTCTGCAACTACTTCTTGAGTTGGAAAGGAGGTATCAAGAGTGGCCACTTTCCAAAAAATAAGTTAAAAATCAAATTGAGCAATTTGTATGAGCAAGTGATCCTTTCTTATATGAGCCCTTGGCTACATCTCATAAATGTCGTCTTTTCGGTTCAAAATCTAGAGGACAAGCAACTTCGACATGACGTGATCCTTTTGCATGTGAGATTGTTGAAAAGGGAAAGAGATGTGGTACTTAGGTTTATGGCCATAATAATCGGACATGTAAATTGAAAGGCAAAATTCTTAGATCGACACATTCAAGAAACATTGGAATTCATGGTGTTGAAATATAATGGTATAGAGGACTCAAGCATGCAACAATTCAACCTGAAAGAACTATTATAAGATTGGAGCTTCTTGCATTATGACATTGAAATTTATTCCGACATATTCATTTGTTTTTAAGTAAATAATGAGTCTCTTATTGATATAATTGAATAATTTTATTGTCTGATTCATGTAAATTATTATTTTCCAAGCGAGTAATATTTTTTCCTTTTTTTTCTTCCCTTCTTCTTCAACCTCTAGCTAGTCGCTGAGCTAGCAATCGGCCTCGAGCAAGGCTCGCCCCCACTTGCCACTAGCAAGGGCAAGCCTCTTCTCGCCGTCGCTGGGTGAGGTCCATCTCGCCCTCACTAGTAGCTCACCCGAGGCTGGGGAGTTCGACCTTGCTGACCCTTGCCTCTGGCCGGACTCCAAGATTTAGCGATCGGCTAGAGGTAGAAAGAGGAAGGAAAGACAAATAAAAAAACAAAAAAAATTGAAAAAAATATTAAAAATTGTCAATGTCAGCGTCGATCGGTCAAATAGATTGAATTTGCATAATTATGAAAAGTTTATGGCTCAATTGATAAAAAAAAGTTTGGAATTGAATTAACACGGTTATAATAAATTTAGGACTTTTTTGATAATTTTCTCAATGACCGACAAACTTAAAAGAGTTCAACCGGGAAATTAGACATGATGTAACATAAATAAAACAAGATAGATATGTTGAATTCTAGATGGAAATCAAATGACCCATAAGGAAACTAAAAACAGACAAGATGCGAGGGGAGAATCTCGCTTATCGTGTCCCCCACCGTCTGTACTCTTCGAAGTTTGCCTTAAGAGGAGGATGCGAAACGCAGTGACTGGGTCCCCCACTCGGATCTTGATCTTGAGCCAAGAATGAATGAATGCATGCACACTTGGCACTCGATCGAACCCTGGAGTGATTGGTTTCGTGGGTCGTTGACTTTAACCGAAAGTTGGAGCAAACAAGCCGCCTGCTGATCCCTTTTCTTGAATGGAAAGCACATGAGTCTTAAGTTGGAACGTTACGGTTTCATTGGAAGTGACGACCCAGAAGACCAGGACTTGGTCCAAAGTCTCTCTCTGTTCTCCTCTCGTTCTCTTTTTATCTTTCCAATGCACGGAGTTTCGTAGCTTCCGAGGTTTCTTGCAGCA
>BCNH02000011.1:7308235-7324167 GCA_001662345.2 Metrosideros polymorpha var. glaberrima
GTGGGCGTGAGGGAGAGAACGGGCAACCGCCTCTTAAACCGACCCACCGGGAGAGGAGAAAGCGAAACGGTTGAGTGTCTCGAATTGAAGCCAACGAAGAAGACGACAAAACTGGCAGCAGAGAGAGAGAGAGAGAGAGAGAGAGAGGTGTCGTCTTCTGCAATGTTCTAATGGGTCTCCATCGTCATCGTCATCGTCATCACCAACGGAAGAAGATCCGAGACACTGTGAGCGTGTCATGTGTTTAGCTCGTATTCGTCTGAAACATCTTTTCACAATTTCCATGTTTTGCGTCGTGTGAGACTGAGAGGCTGACAGCGAGTCAGGTGTTTGACTAATGGTTTGACTATGGTACGTCATTCCATTCCCAACTACAAACACTCCCCAAGATTGGTCGAGGAAGATTTGGAGTTTTTAGCCATTAAAGGAAGAGCCTTTCTCTCTTTCCCTTCTTCTATTTAATGATATTCTCCTACAGGAGAAGCACTGTATATTCCAAACGTATACACAACGCTGAATGGTCCATATACGTATTCCAATACATGTCGACGCTCGCTGATAATGCTTTTTGCTGTCGCCGGCTGCGTTTCAGACTGGTTCGACAGCAACAATTCTTTGGTCGACGAACCCGAGATTTGCGTATATACAGAATGCTTTCGATGCATGAGGATCTAACTAGACTTTCAATTTGCTAAGCACATGTGCTATCCTTTCTTAAAGTGAAAAGCGGGTACCTGAAGGCACCTACACGAAAAGAACAGATAGAAAACTCCAAACAGAAAGGCATGGACAATAAGAAAGGTCTCACAGCAAAGTGAATGCACTTGCAAAAGCAAAAGCAGTATCCACATGGATGCGAAGATCTCCGTCCAAAATATTCGATTAAAAAAGCTTTCGAGGCGTGATGGATCGTCCCGTCTTCGCGCATTGGGTGAGATCACAAAAGGGCGTGGACTCTAATTCACAATTGAGAAGCTTATTCTGCTAAAGTGTGCAACAACAACATGGGGATCGACCCGTGATTATTGGGTTGTAACCTTGTATCAGTTCTCTATTCACATAATGTCCTTAAAGTCCCCTTCAGTCCGCAATATCTGTCTCAAAGTATAACTACTGTTGTCTTGGGTTTCTGCTACCATTGAGGCATCTTCTTCAGAGAAAGGCTCACTCAAAGTATATCCTTTGAATCTTCCTTTCTTCTCCTGTAGCAGTTTGTTGCTAGGCTATGGAAAAAGAACGGCTCTCGACACCCAATCATCGCAGAGTCCTTATGAAATCCTGATTCTGATTTCGCTACGCTTTCTTTCTGGTTCGACTATGCTTTCTAGTTCAAGGAAGGAATGAATCTTTGCAAACTCCGGCTTTATTGCCCCAACTGATAAGATAAGCCACAACAATGTTGGATACCGAAATTCTCTGAATGTGAGATACATCGGCCTCTTTGAATCTATATTTCACTATGCTTTCGGCTAAAAAGGTAGAGAATCGGCAACAATGCCCTCATGTCTTTGGGACATTTGCGAAACACTCGGTTTCATTACCCAACCCTGTCAAAATGCCCGAAACTGGTCCCCGATACTGACCACTCCATAGCTTTATAAGAAGAAATACAATGCCTATAATATAGAAAGGACGACCTTTCAATTCTCAATTCCTTCAAATAACTTAGGGTCTTTAGTTTGCTATCTTCCTCCAATATAATTTTTGTCCAAAGAATGTAAAAACAACCAGAATGGTAAACAATGAAAGTAATTTCCGCAAACTCTCGGTCTTGATGTGTACATGAGTGTCTGTCTTCTTCGATCTAGGACTGCTGTTATGTACAGAAAACGATTATCTATGTATTAAGTTTTCTCGCCAGTTGAACTACCACCGATAGCACAGCACTCGCAAACAATGGATTCCACTAACAGCTGCCATTGCTGCAGGTTGACCTCCTGATAACATCGACTCTTCAGAAAAGCCAGTGCTTTTTCCGGGGCTTTTTAGCAGGGACATCTGCAGAAAACAAAGACCACCAAAGAGTCTTTCGTTATTTAGGGCCAAGAGTCAGAGATATGAGAAGTGACCGTATGCAGAAGAACATCAATATGAAAAGTTGCGCATCTTCACCTCCTCTTTCATATAATGAATTGTAGTGTACTTCACTCCAAAAGCTAAGCCACAACTCTGGAGTCACAAGAAGGCCGTGATAAGCCAGCAGTTATAATTAAGCAGCACTTCAACCAGGTCTCTCCCATAAATTGCCAAAAACAGTACAATATGGCCGGCAAGTATCATGCAGAGATGGCCACTTTAGTGGTCCATCAGCGTTAAGAGCTACCAAAGTAATACTAACATATATGTCCCACAATAACAAATGTTAAAGTCAAACTGAGATAGTCTTCAGAACACGCTTAGCCAATAAAAATCTGAAATGGAAGAACTTGTTTCAACATAAAATAGAATTTTTTAGATGTCGGATCTTTATTTAGAATGAAGAGACATCTACTTCAAAGATGAGAACTTTTGAAAACCACTGAATTAAGATTTTCCAGCAAAAAAGAAAGGGCCACTGCAGCAGTTTTGGTTGCTAATTGAGGGTACTGCTTGTTGTTCAATTTCATAAATTTCGTTGATATTATGTCATCAGTAGCTTTGTCATGAAGGCAAAGAGGCCATCCAAATCCACAGAAATTTGACAATGTTATGCACAATATGCATTATTAAAGTAGACATGTAAAGTCATAGGCTCATAGCAGTTCTTTATACCAGTAGAGAAGCAAACCTTGGGTAGACAGATTACCCAAGGAATGGGGACAACCAATAGGCTCGAACACGCAGGGAGGTTACTGAATTGTCACAATATTTATTATTTACCTTTTGTAGGATTCTTGCCATTTGGAACGATCTCAATGTACGAAGTGTCCCTAAAGGAGGTCACCAAATTAATTTTTGCTGCAAACTACAAATATTACCGAACAAGCATGAGTAAGTCAACAATTCATCATAGGAAAGCATTTCAATATACTAAAGAGGCGAAGAACTAAGACCGCGATAAAGAATAGCACGCCAAATTGTAGTCAAATATAATGAGAAATTGACCAAATTAGAAACACACACAAAAAAAGCACATAGAAAGCTTAGGGCTGGCAAAATGATGCAACATGTGACAGAAGCTACAATTTAATTTGAATACAGTGATGCAGGAGAAGCTCTGGATAATATCCAGACTCGACAAGATTCGCCATTCAATTGGTTATATGCTTCAAACTTGGAATTTGATAGGATTATATTATGCTTTCCTTATTCAATTGAGTTTGACTTTGGACTCTTTAGTTATCTTGAAACTATATAGTTACTATTCTTATTTTTGGTAAAATTTAAATGTTATCGTGACTCAGTCATTCTGAAATAGATAGTCCGACGGAAAAGATGTCTTTCTAAAAGTCAATTTAAGGCAGTACATCTGAAAGGTTGAGAATAGTTTGCATTGAAGATAGTCGTCCAATTAGAGCTGGAACAAAACTCGTGTTTGCAGATTGTTCCCTAACAAAGTTTTGAATGCTTTGACAACAAGGTCATTCAGCTTAAGATGCTACTAACTCAGGATCCTGCATAAGTTAACATGCTATGAAAGATTTTTGCAAATTATATGTAACTGATGTCAGAAATCGTATCCCAATATACAAAAACTGACGTCAGACACAGTTTTGGTTTATTCACATCACAACAGGGATGGTTATTCGTGTCTACATAAAAATAAACTGGACAGCAGCAATGCCACTTGAAAAACATTAGGCCTTTCACCAGGTATGTTCACTTGACCAGAAAAAGAAAATGTCCAACAACAAAACTTCCACTCACACAGTCTGCAGCTGCTTGCAACGTGACATGGTCTCCCCATTCTCCAGATCTGGTGGCATACAGAAGTTAAAAATAAAACCAGACTCATAAAAATCACAATTAGCATATGGTTAGCAAAATAAACAAAGCAATGTTACTGAAGGTATCTAACTTTTTCATCTTCTTTAAATAGCTCTTGTACTTCATGGGCACGTAACCCTCATACAATTTCCTCTCGTGCTTTAGCTGGAAAAACATGAAAATTGGAATCAAACCAGACAAGGACATAAGATGGAAACTTCTAAATTGTAATAGACAAGAGCTACATAAGCAATCTTAGAGGCATTTGACTACATCTCTTCCAAAAAAAAAACCCTCTGAAGAGGCAGAAGAGCAAAGGGGAAAACAATTAAAAACCTTGGGATAACAGTATCAATCATACCTGCTTTATTATTTCCTTCCTAATGATTTTGTGATGGTCTGAATTGCGAAATAATTGATCAGCTAATGCTCGAAACTGCGCAATTTGAAATAGCATCACAAAATGGCTTTCCATAGTGATAAACCATGAAAGCATTATCTCTAAAGCCAAACCTGGCAATTCCCATCACCTTCAATTTGCAGTTCTTCTAGATCATACGTCACTAATCTGAGAGAAGGGGAAAAACAAAACCATCATCCAGCAATTAAAATCCCACAAAGAATGCATCCCTAAGATGCAATGTATTAGACCTAAGAATAAATGAACATGCATGGGATATGTGACCTCACATCTCAGCATTTCCATATTGAGTTGATAACTATCATAGATAGAGGGAGAGGGACAGCAGTTGTCATATCAAAGAGATGTTTTAATTCAGGCTTCTCAGTATTATTGCACGATACAAAGAGAACACATAAAGCAAAAAAGAAGAAGAAAAAGGGCCAAGTAGCTGGATATAAGGGACACGAAAACAAGCAATTAATCTTGATGACAATCTTCAGTTCAATAAAACAAAATTAGTTGATGATAAAGAGGTTGATACTAGGAAAGTGGAACTGCATAAAGGGGACCATGCTGAACCCAACTCAGTCTTAGCATAAAAGTATTGGTATATTCTAACTCCAAACACGATCGACCACATTATAAGTCACAAAACCTCTCAGAGAGCCGATCATGATCCAATGTCGCATCGTTTACGTCGGGAATCTCTCCAATTACCCGAGGAGTGTGCTGCCAACATAGTAAACTTGTAAATCACCTGCCCCTTGTAATTACTATCCACAGATCAAATCAGCAATGTCATAACAAGCTACTAGGTATTTTGCCTAATGGCAGTGACAATGAGAGTGGAGACGCAGGGTACGGGGTTTAACACTAATGAACTCAACATTAATAAGCAACGGTAAAACACAAAAACTGGTGCTGCTTCTCTGAATTCTTATGAAGCCATCTGTCAACAAGTAAAAGTTTTAGGATGTAAGCCCCACAATAGGTTAATTTTTTTGCATGGTGCCTACATCCACTGTCTTCAAGAAAACCAATAACTACTCTATGCCAGTGTGTCTTCTCATATTTTGGAGCTGAAACATCAGAATTAGATTTGCGTAAGATACGGATTAACCTCCAGTAGTCAGAGAATCATTTAACTTCAACATCAGCTAGCACTATTAAAAAAAGGTCAAGTTTGAAGACAAAAAATAATGTAACATTTGAAGATGTCATGAAGCCTACACTGGATGAGAAGCAATGACCATCTATGAAGTGAATCTCTAGGAATTACAATCCAAAAACATGTATTACTCGATGAATGAGTACAGATTTCTAGCAAATGCGTAGATAGCAAGTCAAATTGTAGCTATCACGTCAGCGTAATTGATGAAGGTTAGTGTAAATAATACTATAATCAAACAAAAAGCAAAAAAAGAAAAGAAAAAAGGACCTCCTTAATTGCCTCAAGGAGAGTGGTAGACATGAATTTTCTTGTGAAATAAAGGATCCGATAGACATATTTGGTACTATAACATAAAGTAGGCAAGAACATACTGGGATGGAATCTAAGTGAGATAGTCTCTTTCCAAGCTTCCCATCTAACTTAGAGCTCTCCTCTTCTGCCAAGATGGCCGCGATGGTTTGGTCGTCCTCTGTGTCATCACGGAAGCTGCTGTTCAAGCTCGAGCTAGAGCTCGGACTTGCATTACTACAGCTTTCTGTCATGCTACAAAGAAACCACGCTCCATATCAAGCCCACAAGAGGATAAGACGAACCAGATCATCCCAGAATCGCCCAAACATGCAGTAAAAACCAAAAAGATTAACAGAAAATCGTCCAGCAGGTTCGCACTTTCTAATACAGAACCCAATTCACCAGAACGAAACGGAATGACCCACATGAACAATCATTCTGAAGGCAAGAACAGAGGATCCTAACCGGATCACCGAAAAGACCCTGCGCGCGAGCACAAACATCACAATTACACTGTTCCTAACCGCATCAAGCAACCCAACAGAGCCCAACTTGAGAGGAGACAAAATCGATAAGAGCATCGATTCGTACAAGGAAAGCAAGAGCAACGCGAGGAAATGAAACGAAATCGCCAAGAACGCGAGCTCCCACATCGTAAGTCAACCCGACCCAATCGAAAAACCCCAGCAAGTCACAACCCAACCGGAGCATCAACTCACCTCGAAGGAAAGGAAAGGCTCGCGATGGGATTGCTTTACCCAGCTGATACGGAAACGCAAGGATCAGGAAGGAGGAGGAGGGATCAGTAGGAGAAGAAGAAGAAGAAGGTGGCGTGAGGCGTTCCCTTCCTTTCGGGGATATGCGTCGAAGACCGCGAAGGCAAGCTTCTTCCAAGACGAGACGTCATCGTTGGGTGCCGCTGCGCTCGATGGGTTATATCTCTCCGACAATAAAACTCGGACGCAGGCGACGCCGCACATGACACGGACGATGACGACGATGACAGACAGAACTGGTCGAGGGAAGAGACTGGGCAATGAGTCAACGCGCCGCGTCAGCTTTGAACCTTGTTACTGCATGGTTTTTTTTTTTTTATAGTTAGTTACTGCATGGTTAGAAGGGCGAACAATTAAGCTTTTATGGACACCAATTTAATTTACACGTGTCCAAATAGTACTTAAATTAATTTTTAATAGATGTGCCCTTTTTCTGTCAAGACAATTGAAGAATTCTTTTGGTTTAGTATCTTAAAAAAACTCCAACTTTAGGTACGGTTCTGATTTTATTATTAATTTTTTTATCTCATAAAAATACAAACTTTAGGTCTAGTTCTAATTCTACCGTAAACTTTTTTTTTTATCTCATAGAACCACCGACTTTTACTTGAGCCAAAAAATTATCCCCGTTAACCCCCATCCAAAACTTCTTTTGACAATTGAGAGGTGGAAAACTCCAAAGCGTAAGCTTTTCGAGTGAATTATCTCCAGCGTGAGCTCTCCACCACAAAATATGGAAAACTCCCGATCACGGGAGATGGAAAATTGAGCACAAAATCAAAGATCTCCGAGCGAGATGGAAAGAAGATCACTTAAAAGTAAGAGCAATTGAAGAAAGTCAACTCTAATTACTCCAAGCTTTATCCAAATTTTCAACATCCAATAAGACGTCATTTTGGTTGATATGACATCTAAAAAAAAAGCCTTCGTGGATATGAAATTTGGGAAAAGAACTAAAGCAATGACGTTGAAATGCCACATCACAAAAAGCGATTTTGGACGGAGGATTAAATGAGGCAGACATGAAACTTAAGTAAAAGTAAGCTCTTTTTTTTAAACAAAAAAAATTTGGATAGAATTAAGATTGGACCTAAAGTTTGCCCTTTTTTATAATATAAAAAAAGTTTATGATAGAATTTGGATTGGACCTAAAATTTAGGTTTTTTTATGAGATGAAAAGTTTAGAATAGATATAGGACTTGACCTAATGTTGAGGGTTTTTTTTTTTTAGATTATTAGACCAAATTCTTTTCTTATTATCAAAACGAAAATAAGTAGGGGTGAGCATGGTTCGGTTCAATTATCGGGCAGTCCAATCAACTTTTGATTCAATCCCAATTTTACCATAAACATTTTTTGTCTTATAAAAAACCTCAACTTTATGTTCGGTCCTAATTCTATCATAAACTCCTTTTATCTTATTAAAACCACCAACTTTTATTTGAGTAACAAATTTTTCCCTGTTAACCTCTCGTAAAAAATTTCTCTTGACAATCGAGAGGTGAAAAACTTCAAAGTGCGAGCTTTTTTAGCGTCCCGAGCCGAGTGTCTCGAGCATGAGCTGGAAGACTCTTGATCACGAGGGATTGAAACTAAGCACAAAGTCAAAGATCTCCGAGCAAAATGAAAGAAAGATTCCTTTAAAAGTAAGAGCAATTGAAGAAAGGCAACTCTAACTACTCTAGTTTTTAACCAAATTTCAAATCCAATAAAAGGTCCTTTGGGCTGTCATGAAAATTCATCACCAAAAAACTTCTTCTTAAATATGAAAGTTCGGAAAAGAACTAAAGCAATGACAGGCGTTGAAGGAGACAGATATGAAACTCAAGTAAAATTAGTCGTATTTTATGATACAAAAAAAATTTATAATAAAATTGAAATTAGACTTAAAGTTAAAGGTTTCTTACGAGACAAAAAAAAGGGATAAAATTGAGACTGAACCCCAAATTGCGAGTTTTAAAAGAATATTAGGCCAAATTCTTTTCTTATTATCAACACGATAATAAGGACAATTCGAAGAATTGGGAGGGAAAAAAGTAACGAAGAAATATTCTTGTCCACATGCAATTTGACTGTTGACGCCGACTCATTCAAAACGGCCCCGTGCGCGCACATCAATCCTTAATTTACTCCGAGGATTGAATTACTGAATTATGCCTTGCTAAATCGATTTTATGGAAAATCTTTTGACCGGTGAAAAAGCAATTTTAGCACGAAGTTATGATTTGATTGAAAAATTGACTGTTATCCGGAACGGGACACCGTAAGTAAGAGGTGTCAACAGGTTGGATCGGATTTCATGCTACTCGACCCGACCAGAATAAGAAGAGCTTTGTGTTTTCGCGGACCCGAACTGGATATGACCCGTAAGTGAGTCCGAACTCGTACCATCAAGAATCGGCCCATCTATACGAGCTCGGTATGTCCTAGCATTTGATCTTAATGGGTCTCACGTGTAATTCACATGATCCGACGGCGGAGATGCAAACACCGAGGTCACGTGCATCCAATGCTGCCACGCGTCTTTCGTTTATCCACACGAGACGTGGCGCGGCAGACACGGTTCGTCATCGTCTTCCTCCTCTCAACTGCGCAAGAACACGATCGATAACGGAGAAGAAATGGACGCGGCGATGCAAATAGCGATTCCGGTGGTGGGGATCGTCGCGGCCGCCGCCGTCACCTTCTACGTCGTCAGCTTCTCGGAGCTCAGGGAGGTAAGACGAAATAGAGGAAGGCCTCCGTTACCCGTCAGTTTTCTGATTCTCTCGATTATCGCCATTGGAGCTCGGGATTTCAAGCTTCTGCGTTTTGCCTTCTGCCTGTGCGCGCAGAAATCGTTCAGAGAGGTGGATGAATCCGAAGAAAGCGCCCGAGGCTTCGAATCGTCTCTGAGTTCCAGGAAGCGGAGAGCCAGGAGGAAAGCCGTTAAGCCCGACAAATTCTGAACCTTCTCTGGTTCCTCTTCGGTCTTCGATTGGGTGCAGAACAATGCGCATCACATGAAACGTATTAGCGTTTGTGTTCTTCTTCTTCTTCTTCTTCTTCTTCTACCTCATCATCTGTAATCTCAATTCTCTTCTGTCGAAATACGCGTGAATTTCGAGAACGAAGCAAGAGTTTCTTGAGCTCTTACTCCGATGCATCTCCCTGAACGTGAAAAAAGATTGGATTTTGCATGTCTCGAGTCTTGCCCATTTGCAGAATCGATTGGGGGTTCGCTCATTTTGCGCTGTTCGAGAGCACAAATGCTTCTTTTATCCATAACGAGACGCTCGTTGACAGAGTCAAGAGGAGCGGCATTGTTGCTGGCTGGTGATTTCCTCCTTTCGCAGGTTGCTTGGTCTCGACAATCGCGAAGAACCATTCCGTTCGAGATCGCAATCGAGCGATCTTGTGCCCGAATCAAGAGAGGAGGTTCGTATTTGCGCGGATCCAAGCTCATCTGGACCGTTCAATTCGACGGGAATCGAGACCCGACGAATTCGACGGTTCATATTGGGTACTGAATTCATGTTAGCAATGCAAGGTTGGAAGTGGTGCAAGTAGGGAAACCCCAAAATTTCCACACCATGATGAGAGGAAGATGATCCAGATGCTTTATTTAAATACCCGTTTGTTTCCGATGTCACAATGCCAATGGATCTTACATTGCCAAAGACTCCATGCCGGTTTTGTCGCCATCGTCTCTGCTTCTGCAAATCATCTACTTCTGCTGAGATTTCAGCTCCTCCACCCTCTGCTCCGTCGCCTTCAGTGCCTCCCCGTAGATTCTTATTAGCTGAAACGAGGATCGAGTCAAGCCCAACGATAAAATGCTTTGAGAGATAGATGGTGTTCATGATCATCATCTTCATCTCACTATGAGAAGCTTAACAGGAACCGGGTACAAGCAATATTCTGCAGTTCCTCAGGCAGTGGAAAACAGGAGGAGTGCGGCATGTGACCTTACCTCATCGACCTCTTCGGGAGTGATTATGAAAGGCGGAGACATCATGATGTTATCGCCAGCTACACGCACCAACATACCACGCTTCTCGCACTGCGCTCCGAAATATGCACCGACTCCTGAGGAATACAGAGCTCACTCGATCAGAAGTCGAATCAGAAATCAAGAACAAGATGCGACAAATCTCCGCTTGGTAACATAAAACTAACTTTGAGGCACTGCACGAGTGACTTCGAACGATTTATGAAAGATGCATCTTTGTATTAGGATTAGGCAGCATGCAGAGTGCGTGGGACTTTGTTTGCCTTTTGTCTGCATGGTTATAATATAACTGGTCCAACAACACGAAATTCATTTTCAATGTTGACCTAATTTTGCTGGATGAAAAATGAATGAACAAAGAGCATGGAGAAGAAACGGGGACATTTTCTCTGCTGTCATTCATCAACTCTTCCATTTCGTGTGTAGCAGTGAATTTGTGAAAAGAGACAGAATTTAATATAGGATTTACCCCATTCAGGAGGAAACGGATCGTTAGGTGATTTATTGTCCGTAAACTCGGTACCAAGAATCAGCCCAGTTCCTCGAATCTGCAGAAGAGGACCGCATATCGACTGAGATCGAGTTGTTGGGACTATCATGTGCTTTAGTTATGCAAAATATGAACTGGTACCTCTCCAACGATTGGACTGTCCGAGAAGGCTTTCAATCCATCCTGAAACCTCGGAGCAATTCTATTGACTTGTTCAGTAATGTTTCTTTCCCTGTTAAAACAGCAATATGGAATTTAGAGATCTATCAGAAGAAACTAACAGATCTAAACAGACACTCGGCCCGCATGACAGACAGTCAGTGGCATATTGCTTTTGACTACTAAGAATTAGTATAACTCCCACAGGCTGAACGAAGGTCACGCCCCAACAGTTAAGATGATTTCTCCAAAATAAGCTATGAAGTTATGTTGTCAGAACAGAGAATCGGACCCAATTTGGAACATATGAAAATAGGAACAAACTTGTATATCTTGAGCGCTTCTATTGCAACAGCACAGGATACAGGATGTCCGGAATATGTGAATCCATGGGAAAAGTTACCTGCTAAAAAGGAGATTCATGAGAAGAAACACACAAAATGCAGAAGGAAAGAAATAATAAAGAAAGAGGAACTGACATACCGAGTTTGTTGCTCTGAGAGTGAATTACATCCGAAACTTCAGGGCTCACCATTACAGCTCCAATGGGCAAATAGGCAGAAGAAAGGGCCTGAAGAATTAAAACATGAGGAAAAAAATATCATCGATCCTTAAAAGGCAAACACTTTCTTCTTAGGAGATGGGAAGAACAACTTATCTAGAGTGAGTTTTCAGGCCTAACTTGCCAGAAGTACGTAGAGTCTCTGAATCTTATACCTTAGCCACAGATACAAGGTCTGGTTTAATATTGTACTTGTCACATCCATACATCGTTCCCAGCCTTCCAAATGCACAAATCACCTAAAAAAAAGGAAATTTAAGCTGAAATTTGAAGGTAGATTTAAAGAGCTCACAAAAAGTTACCCGACACATAAGGATGTGGAATAACCTCATCTGCGATAAACAGAATATCGTATTTCTTGACAACAGCTTGAACCTACAACGTATGGAGCACAAGTCATTGATGAGAAGAAACAGGAAAAATACATTTATGATCTCCAATGTGTAGGCGAGATACATTTATGCCTGTAAATTATCGTCTGATAAGCAGTGTGAGTGGGAAAATTCATGCAAAGAACAAAAACCAAGAAAGACAGGCATTTAAAAGTCCAGCTTGAGCACTGGAAGCCTTTATATATGAAATTCTTTTTGGCCCCCACTCACCTTCTCAAAATATGTTGCCGGAGGAGGTATGACACCTCCAGCCCCCATAACAGGTTCGGCAATAAATGCAGCAATCTGCAAAGGAACCACCAGAGTTTCATCAGGAAAGATCAGGGCATTCCATTCAATTCATCAAGAAAGATCAGCACTCTAGTGACAGTATGATTTGCAAATGGTTAGCACACTATCATATTATGGCCAATAATCAGAGGTCAAGTGGATGACCAATTTACACATGCCGCATGCCCACCGATACAAATTAGATTGCCACTCTGCAAAGGCATGTGCAGAGGCAACTGAGCGAGCACTTACCGCACTTGTACCCTTGAAAACTACTAAGCTGCGCTTGTGTGTGTGTGTGTGTGTGTGTGAGAGAGAGAGAGAGAGAGAGTAGTTACCGTCTCTGGTCCTTCTTTGAGGATAAGATTCTCCAAGTTATTGGCTAATCTGGACGAGAACTCCTCTTCCGTCTCACCTAAAAATGCATTTGGCCAATTGCTGAGTAAAAAGTTCACAGAGTAGCAGTTATTACCATGGACAAACTGTCCAAGCTAGAACCTGGAAGATGATATCTCCAGTAATGAGGGCAGTCAGTATGCAACACGAATGGAGCCGGCAAATCAAACTTCTGATGCAGTGCTGGTAGGCTGTTGAGAGAATGTGCTAATTTGTCAGTTGATTAGAGAGGCTCCTATAAGTAAAGGTTTTTGTATAGCAAAGTATAATTAACTTACCCAGAAAGACTTGCTGATATCAATGTTGAACCATGATAGCTATCAAAAGGCAGAAATAACATGAGGACCAATTTTATAAAATAGAGAGAAACCATGAATACTAAGTGATAACACCTACGATTTCGCACGAGCTATAAACTTCTTCTTTTCAGGTCTTCCAAGTGCATTATTGTAGTACCAGACCAACTTCACCTAAAATCACATCGATCAAAGTAAAAATGGTTATAAGACATTCTGGTAGTGACCTGATTATTGTACTGGACCAGTGGCCGTAGATATTGCAGGAAGCTTCGTGAGAAGAACAACAATACTTTCAACAAAAACGATATCTCACTTCAGATATGAATGAGCAAAAGTATGAGCAGAACACAATCATCATGGTTTGTCATTGTGATATTTTCCTCTCTTCTCTTTTCTCTTTTTCCTTTTTCCTTCTTCTATCTGTAAATCTTCTTTGCAGTCATTTACAGAATGCTTAAGAAAGCAAATATCTCTCTTTATGCACATCCTAACTGGACTAGCAGGCAATTATGAGCGACATCAATCCTCTCCAACCTAGCTTTCTTGCTTTCTACATTTAAACAATGTCAGGATTTTTATCCGATGCTACAGCTAAGCCATAAAAGAAGAGTTTCCTCACATCACTAAATGCTTCATATTACTAACACAATCATATCAAGAAGACTGCACCTGAGTATCATTGGCTTCTGATCCACTATTGGTAAAAAACGCCTTAGCCATTTTCTTAGCAGTAAAAGTTTCTAGAAGTTCCTTAGCAAGGTCCTGAAATATGAGAGAGTACACAAGGAGTCATTAGAGAGCCGTTCTTCGTTGTCTGTTTGTTCAGAAATAATAACTGACAAAGCTGTAAAAATCTAGGAGGGACATCATGATTAGAAACAAGAAGTTGGAAACACCAGAAAGCAACAGAAACATATTGTCTAAATATGTACCATCATGCAAAGAAAACGAGTCCTGATGTAACTATCATAGCAAACTAAACTAAAGAATCATCTTGTACCAGAGATGGTTTGGTAGTGCGATTCCAAAATGAGTGATAAAATGGCAAGGTGTTCAACTGTGCAACAGCAGCATTAACAAGTCGTGGTTCATTGCCACCTGCAATTATTAAACCACTGATCAGAATTTAAAGTGATAATTTTCACTGAAAGAAACATTATTGCCATTTTTCAGTAAGTTCTACACTTGTACAAGTCGTGATCAGAAAAGAAAGCAAAAGACAGAAGTATTGTAGGATTTCTACAAGGTATGGGCATGCGACTTATCCGTCGTACATCCCTGGTCAGAAATTCTCAGGACAAAAAGTTACAAGTGACAGATCTGTTGGCAATTTTCTCTTTCCTTTCCTATTTCTGAGTGAGGGGGCTGTGAATAATGAGATTTCTAATCTTTCAAGTATCACCAATATCCAAGGGGGGAAGGGGGGACTTTGATTACAGAGGAAGTCAAGAATACCTAATGCCGTGCACCATAGACCCGCCAGAGAGTCAAGATATTTCTTCCCATTAATGTCATACACGTAGCTACCCTGAAATCAGTCATTAACACGAGAATAAGCTCCAAATTTTTTAAAAGAATGAATCATATTCAAATAAAAATTACCAACAACAGGTAAGGCTTCTACCAGCGAGTGGCGTCAGCTGCATGCTTCTACAATGTATATACCAGATTCAATTTGGCAATATGAAGAACACCTACCTCAGACTTTTCAATCACCAAGGGATGCAAGTCTGTACTTTGCCAGCCCGCTGTAAAAGGAGCCAGCATATCATGGCCCTTAAACCTAGAAGTATCCAATTATTAAAAATGTTGCATCAGTAATGTATTGGATGGCAGTCCTGATGTTACCACGAATACATCAATCTGACTCTAATTATGCTATAACCGGGTGTACAATATATAGGTAAATACCATCAAAGGATGCCTCAGAGCTATAGAGTAAGTTAGACAAGAAAGACCATGTACCCTTGACCATCTTTGGATTCAGTTGATTCTTCCTTCTGTAAGGATGCCCCAGAGCTATACAGTCTGGCAAGTATAGGAACTTGTATGAGGTGCTCCTGGCAACTTTTTGAAGATGCGTGTCTTGCATATGAAGAAAGCTAAAAGTAAAAAAACACGGGTTACCATCACACAATGGAAAGTACGGCCAGATATAAAGCAAGACAACAGAAGACAGACGCAATGCACACTCAACTGCTTTTTTTCAGTTTTAGATATTCATAACCTCATCCCATATAAGAACATCATTTATGAGACTAAAGAGCAAAGTTTAGTTGCTGTAGTAAAACAAGAATAAAAAGTAAACTGTGCTTAATAGTTTCAGTTCCAGATCTCAGCACAACTTAATTGATTAACCTCCAAATTCAATCAATTTCAAAGAAAAAAGGGCCCTCATAGTTTTCGGCATAAGAGACTACTGCATGAAAGGAGCAGAAGAAATAAAACAGAGTTCTGAGAAGAACTTGTGCAGTACCGTTAGTCATTACTCTCAATCAGACATGGTTCAGCTAATTAATTACATGCATGGAACTCAACCACAAGAAGTGTCCAATGAATCGCTAAAATCATAAGCCAACAACTCATGGAGGTTGCAGTGGCCATAACGAAGCACGGAATGAGAAATTCAGCACGGTCGAATAAATAAGTCTTCTTTAAGAGAATGATTCACACATCAGTACTTCCAAAATAACCAGGATGGACATTTCCGTAAACCATCCTCAATACTTTCCTAGCAAACCATGAATTGATAATATCTCGAGCTGTATTCACCTACTGGTCTGAGCTACTTAGGAGGAGTAAGTCATCATTTTCTTCCCTGAAAAT
>BCNH02000011.1:7324329-7349648 GCA_001662345.2 Metrosideros polymorpha var. glaberrima
ATGAGCATAAAGAAATCAAGTAAACATGGTGATGTGTCTAGATACTCTCATCCAACTTCTCTGTAGGTGAACCAAGAAACTAACTAAAGCGAACGGAGTAACCCAAAAAGAAAAAAGCAAAAACCGCGAATCGATTTAGAAAGAAATGAAGAATGTAACCCAAAAAAAAGAAAAAAAGAAGGAAGTAAAAAAAACTGAAGAAAACACCAAGCACCCGACACTGATGGAACCCAAGCTCGCCCTCCTCGATCAACAAATCGAGAATCTTTCCGACACCAAGACGAAACGATCAAGAAGAAGCAAAGAAACCAACTTTGAAGGTAACTCAGTCTGGACCAAGTTCATTTCCCCGACCCACCAAAACTCTCTCGCAATCGAAATGAACCGTCGGCAAGAATCAAGAAACCGAGAGGCGACGATCATGGCCGCCGTTTGAAGGACACGGACCTGGGAGCGGAGGGAGGAACGAAGGAGCCGAGGGATCACCATCTTCCCGTTTGTCTGGGGCTCCACGAATTCATGCAAGAGCGAAGACTGTAGAGAGAGATAGAGAGACTGTGTGCAGAAATTATTTATGGATGATCGAGATTTACATGGAGCCGAGAGCTAAGGACAAAATCAAGATAACGACGCCACCCTCCTTCGATGCAGACGCCAAAATCACTACGTCAAGATCCTTTATTTTCTTCAACTAATGAATTAAAATAAATTATCCTGATTTTTTTTTTTTGGACAAAAATAAATATTTTAGATTTAATTGCTGAATATACCCATTTTCTTATGCAAATATCAAGGTTTGTCCAGAATTTTTTGCTGATTATCCGTCTCGAGTGGCTTTCGTATCTTTTGTTTCCAAAATTTAGGAAAATTCCAAATAAGGAATTGAATAGCCTTCATTTTCTCAAGGGATATGTGTATTACAAGTTTAAAAAATTGTCACGAAAATGCAATTAAATCCTAAAACTTATCAAATTGATGCAATCGAGTCTTTCTGTTAACTCTGTCTAATTAAATTAATGAAAAATGGTGATGTGGCTTATTATTATTATTTTATCTATTTTATGTTGCGCTAACGTTTCAAAATCCGATTTTTAATATTACATTTATTTAAATTAAACAAATAAAAAAGATAAATTTAAAATATATATAAAAAAAAGGATTGGTGTCTGAGGGCTTGCAACCCTTGTCGGCGATGGTGGGGGAACGGTCTGGCAACCCTCGCCGATCGCAAGCGATGGCCGGCTGGCCTTGGGCGAGGGTCGCGGCCCTCACCCATGTCTGGCCAAGGGTCGCCAGTGGCTGGTGGGCTGGCTCTCGCCCGAATTGGGGGAGGGTTGCGACCCTCGTTTACAATCGATGACCCTCGTCAACTGTTCCCCCACCATCGCTGGCCTTCTTGGCAACGATGGGGCAATTGTGGTTCTCGCCTGAATCTGAAGTTTGTTTGTTTTCTTTAGCTTATTTTTTTAAATTTAATTTAAATAAAAATTATATTGAAAATAGATTTGGATCAAAACAATGTCGTTTTAGCTACGTCATTGCCATGTAGGAGAGAGAAAATATTTTTAAAAAATGCCATGTTAGTATTTTTCATTAGCCAAGTTAAACGGAGTTAACAGAAAAACTCGATTGAATCAATTTAACATGTTTTAGGATTTGAATGCACTTTTTATAAATTTTAGGACTCAATTGAACTTTTGTGACACGTTTTAGGACTTCTAGTAAACATATCTCTTTTCTCAAATAAGGGCATGAAATGGACATAGTTTTAAATAAGAACATGAAGTGACTAAATCGTCTCGAATTAGGGTATGAAGTGGATTGTATTTCAAATAAGAGCCTAAAGTGGCTATATCAATTTCAAAGAAGGACCTAACATTGTTGGCCAAAGGGTATTTTCGTCAATTTTCTTTTTTCTTTCCTTTTTCTGTTTTTTCTATTTTTTCCTCTTCACTCCATCGGCCATCGCTTAACCTCGACAATGGCCGAAGGAGGTCGCAGGCATCAAGGGCCACCCTCACCTAAGCTAGCAAGGGCGACCCTCGCCGGAGCCAGGCTGTTGGCCATTGACGAGGATGGTCGGGGGGAGAGAAGGGAGATACTAGAAAAAGAAAAAAGAAAAAATATATATTTGTAAAATTTTTTTTATTAAAATACCCATTCTCCGACAACCGGAATAGTCGCTGACTGGCCAGGCCCTTATTTGAAACGATTTGACCACTTCCGACCCTTATTTGAAATGATTTGGTCACTTTAAACCCTTATTTAAAACAATGTCCACTTAATGCTTTTATTTGAAAAAATGAAGGCACTTCGGGGCCTTAATGGAAATTTCCTTCCAAATTTTTGCTGCTCCTATTTTATATTGTTTATTGTGAAATACATAAAACATCTTAAATATATTTCAATATTGACATATGAAATTTATAATCGCACATTTTTGTTATTAAATGCCCATTGACCGAGAGATCATGGGAGCAAAGAAAAATCAGAAGCTGAAGAGGCCGACAGGACAATTATTGGCAGGGCAATTAGTATTCGGCCCCGTTTGGTTCAGTATTTCAAATGGGTTTTGGAGCTGTAAAGTCCCTTGGCCAAATGCAATCATGTTTGGCAATTGCATTTGACTCACTTTGGGGAAATGCAATTGCATCCCCAAAGCTCCCTAAAGTCTCTTAGCCTAAGATAGGTCCAGAGGTACTTTGGGAAGTTGCATTTTTGGAATGCAAGTTGGCACAATTTATGAATTGGACGGAGGCTGGCAACAATTGTCAGTGGGTCGCCCAACTGCTGGGGGTTCACTCAAAACCAGCGACCGCCGCCAGAGGGTCGCCCAAAGTCGGTGATCGCTGCTGGAGGGTCGCCCAACGTCGCTAGAGGGTCACCCGATGCCGGCGACCGTCGCCGGAGGGTCGCTCGAAGCCGGCAACCGCCGTCGGGGGTCGCCTGACGCCGCCGGGGGGTCCCCCAAAGCCAACAGCCGCCGGGGGATCGCTCAATGCCAACGACCGCCGCCGGGGGGTCGCCCGACGTCGGCGACCACTGTCGAGGGTCGTGCGCCAACCAACCGCCGGCGACTGAGCTAAAAAAATGAGAAGAAAAAAAAAGCAAAAGTTCTTTACAAAGTGTAGATTTTATCAAACAATATTTATGTCAAAGTAGCTTTTCAATGTGTTTTTAAAATGTAGTGAACCAAACAGTATTTGTATTTGTTTAAATCCCTTTAGGCTAAAGGCATTTGCATTTTCTCAAGTACATTTCCCAAATACTGAACCAAATGGAGCCTTCAACCCCTGAGGGAAAATTGCCATTCCATCAAACCCATCAATACGCAAAATGCTAGCCAATTTCTTATATAACAAAAGCATTTGAAATACTTTGCTAAACTTAGTAAATTTTAAGTAAACCCGAAAGAAAATTCTATCTCAAACTTTCGCCTAAAAAATTCCATAATATACCCGTGACAGCTAAAAAAGCAATAATGATTGTGTATTTTTAAACGACAAATGAAATAGTAATTTAAAATGTGAACGAGATTATACTGTCATTTGAATCAATTTTTCCTGCGTACATTCTAAATCGAAAATTTATTCTAAATGAAATTTTCTCATCCTACAGCGATTTAGAATAAAATTTCTGAAACATAACTCAAAATCACAGTTTTCCTCTAATCATTTTCATACTTTGCACACACGTTGTGGGTGCCATTTTTGCTGGAATGAAATGATTGAGTTCATAAAATATTACTTATCAGAAGATTCTTTTAATTTATATTAAAAAGGAGTTACTTAATTTAATTCATTTTATATTTTACAATTTCGTGAAGTCCGATTGGGATCTTCGTCAGCAACAAACCGGGTCGACAAGCCCACTAAGGAACGGATTTTCTTACGCCAACAGTTCGGATCATCCGACGATTTTATGGCACTCGTCTGGTGGATGTCATTTTCCCCCCATTTTCCAAAGCAAGAATATTGCAAATTGTCTTCTCACTATAAAACTACACACTATTTGCCGCAAAGGGCCCTAACTCTTTTAACTTTTTATAGAAGCTCCCTAAATTTCCAAGTTCGTTGCAAATGACTCCCCCATTTTCAGATGCATGCAGATCAGCGCCTTTCTTCTTCTTCTTTCCCCCATTGATGAGAACTGGAGTTTCATTCTCGAACACGGTTACCAGGTACTAAGAGAAATAATCAACAGGAATGGGACTTGAAGCTTGCTTGCATGAATAAGTACTGGTATCTATTGTAAGAGTTTTTTAATATGGACTACATTAATTGAGATTTGTAATTACCGTTTTTACAGTATAATTATTGTTTTACGTGGTTGGTATAATAAAGTGAGATATAAAGTTTTTTAAATAATCTAATATAGGCTTGGCATGTGTGGATCGAGTTGATTCCAGCCCGTAATGAAAGGGTTTGACTGAAAACTCTATAAATAACCCTCAAGTCTCTCTTCTAACCATACACACTAAAAAACAAACTCACATAAGGATGGACTCGTGATGGGCTATCTCATTGAGCCAAGGTTACATAGGGTAATAGAAGAGAATGACTTGAACTTTGGATTGTCGCTATTTCGCATCATGAACGATGGATTTCAAATCAGATGCATAAATCTTTTTTTTATCCCATATGCATTTTTGTTTCTAGCTATGGTAATCTTAGAGTACTGTTCATCGATGGCCAACATCTACGTCACCTAATCATTTGAATTGATGGAACAAGAAAGCGTAGCTTCTTCTTCTTCTTCTTCTTCTTCAAGGAAACCCTCGAACCCTCGCACCCATCAGAGATGACATCTCAGATATCAGAGTCTGCAAATCTTATTGGATCATCTCTTAGGCCTTGTTTGAAAATCATTCCTGCCAAAATTTTTTATGAAAATCTTGACTGTTCTTCCTCCAACTTCTGCACTTCAGTAACTTCTGCAGTCCTCTCAGACAGACACGATGATGATGATGATGAAAATCGGTTGGGAGTACGCATCCCCTTCCCATTCGGTCGAGTCGAGTCAAAGGTCTCCTTCGGATCCCTTTTGCTATGCAACAAAATGAAATGAACAAGAAGAAAGCACCTGCATGTTTATTTGCTGGCCCTTCTGTAAAGCCCAATTACTGGCCCAATTTCCGGTCAATTTTAGATTTCTATTCGTTTTTCAATTGCAATTTGCACGTTCCACGTAGAACATGGGCTATCTCCTTCCTTTCCTTGGCCGCATACCCGAAGCCGGTGGAGGCCCTTGACCTTTGATCGGAGGTTTTGAGTGTTGGAGAGAGAAAGAGAGAGAGCGCGTGATCTAAAACTGAGAACAGTGGATGGCCGTGGTGCTCAGGAATGAGCAATGGTGGCGACGAGCAATGGGGGATGGCAACGGTGCTCGATCGACGACCGATAAGGAACGATGGCAATCCTCAAGGGACGAGCAGTGGCGACAAGTCGTGTCGCCTGCCTGGAGCTTCGCGGGCTGTGTTGGAGTTTATTTCACATTGTTACATTTTGAGTTTGAGCTAATGATCTAAATGGGTCGAATATGGTCCGGTGCAAACTCACAAAAATCCATATAAAGTTGGGTTTTTATGTTGTAATTTTGATCTGTTTTTATATTTTAAGTGATCCATATTCAATTTGTCCCACCAAAACTGAGTTGAAAAGGGGGATTTCCGATCGATATTGCAACCGCTTGTCATCACCGGATCATCAGCTGAATGGCTGGATCACGACCCCCAATGTCCGTACCTTTCGTTCATAGGGCATAACTGTGGGCCGAAGACAATGCATGGTTTGAAATTTCATGGTTGTATGAAGTCAAGACATCCAAAGGCAGGGTTGGTAAATTCTCTCATGACAAGTTAACATACAGACGCTTTAGAATCTCACGTGCTTACTCTTTGGAAAATTTCTGTGAATATTTCACGAATTGGATTTGGACAAGTTATATTACACCGATCAAAAGTCAACATGGCTTAGAAGTTCAAAACCACTTGTTCCATACAATAATGTGGTTCCGAAAGCAGCAATTTTTCATTTCCCTTTCGCACTGTGGTTTCGTGCGCCAAAAACCTATCTTCTCGGTCCAATCAAAACATTAGCCATTCACCCCAACTTAGACTGGAGCCTCCAGCACGTCATACTAAAAGGCAGTCGCTCACATATCTCGAGAGGTTTTTCTCTAATACGCATGCCAGTGTCTCAATCGTATTTAAAAATAAATATTACAAGATGTTCAGTCACGATTAGACATGTCGAACGAGTGGTTTCATGCGCCAAAAACCTATTTTCTCAGTCTGATCGAAACATTAGCCGTTCACCCCAACTTAGGTGACTGGAGCCTCCAGCACATCGTATTAAAAGGCAATCGCTCACATATCTCAAGAGGTTTTTCCTCGATATGCATGCTAGTGTCCCGATCATATTTAAAAATAGATATTAAGAGATGTTCGGTAATGATTAGGAATGTCGAATGAGTGGGTTGCGTTGAAAAATGATCCAACCCAAATTGATCCATATAACCCGTTTTGACATATTTTCATGCAATACAAATCTAGCACCCCATACACGACCTAAATCTTATCCAACCATACCTGACTCGACCCATATTGCTAAAATACTTCCATATATAATCCAATTTAGGAAAACTCATACCAAACTAAGATGAAAGTACAAAGTGAGCAAGCTAGGGATCGAATGAGGGCGAGAAAGAGTCATAGAAGTGGGTTGGGTTTAAATAAGTTGTAAACCCATTTAAAACTCATTTATAATCGATAGAGTTGAATTCAAATCAATTTACGACATATTTATTGAATGTAACTAACTTATATAACAACACAACCTCAAATATGCACTAAAAAATGGATTTATGACCCACTTTGACAGGTCCAGTGACAATCAAGTTACTTCCAAAGGCACTTCCTCTACGCTTTGGAATTTAGAGGCCGGTCCAAGAAATCAGACGCATGGCCTGGCTTGGCTCCCGAAGATTAAGCAAAGAAGAGATGGTCATCAAAGAGGAGTCCTTTTGTTTAAAGTGGTCAAACCCACGTGCTTTTGAACCACATAAATGAAGGAACATACATCACAATGTGTGTGTGTGTGTGTCACATCGTATGTATCCTTCTTTGACTGACTCTGTACTGTACCTCGTTCATGGGAAAAAAACCAAAACTCCATTAGAAAGGTCGCATATGATATATGCCTTTCATACCAAACAGTGTGCCAAACTATATGTGATGCAAATAATAATAATAGTACTTTCTTGGGGCACAAATTCAGTCAAAGAAGAGGGCGCATGTCTTCTATACATTAATTAGACCAATGAAGCTATTCATCGGATACCCACTATAGCTAACAACTTTGCAGCGTGTGAAGATGCTCATGGCTCCGATTAGTTCTTAGGGTTGAGCTCGATTCTGATCATCAAACCGGTGTCGATTTCGTCCTCCAACTTTTTTTCTACGCAATCGAGTCTTCTAACTTTCTTGATTTCTGTAGTTAAAGTTTCTCTTTTTAGCTACAGCCGTTGGTTTAACATAGCCGATGTGAAAAATAGTTATCGACAGACATGCGTATACGTTACGTGAATAGTTTTTCCTTTGAAGATGGATCAAGGTAATTAAATCAAGCACGATGGAATTTCCAACATGTGTATCTTATAACAGGGACTTTCGCGCAGGGTTGGTAGTAGATAATCTAGGGGATTGCTAGTTAGTGGCTAAATAAATGAGAGCACAGTCCACTTTATTGTTTTCTAAGGAATGTGCGCAAATGAATAAGGTACATATTTGATCGAGAAACGACATGCCACTCGTCACATTAATATTTATCATGCATGTTAGAGTTTATTCTCGTTCACACCGGTCAATCATCGCATGTCAAGTATAATTAATTTCTTCTTTCCTTCCAAAATGATAATACTTGAAAATACGACGATTGATTTGTATAAAAAGGAATATCGGGTTTCGCGAGCACCTAGACAATTCTCATGCGAAAAAATATATTTAAACCGAGATATCTATGTCGGACGCTCAACATCAACACCGATTCAATGTATGAGTTTGGATGTTTTTCAGTTGATAATGCGCCATGTTCATTCCAAGATTGGCGTGAGAATGAGGACTAAATATTTACACAAATGACCTTAATCTCAAAGAGATGACTTGTATGAAAAAGTCTTGAACGACCTACATACTATATTTAAAAGTTAGGTAAAAGAACATGTTATGTGTAAAATACGTTTTGGATCCCTTGTTACTCATGTCATCACCATTTTCTTAGTAGATAAGTTTCGCGTGATTTTTAATTGGCACGACACTTTCTTGTGTGACCTCGTGAAAGTTAGTATGTTTTATACAATAAGGCTCAATCTAGTCTTTATCTATTGTTACCTTTAGTTGTAATGAGAGAGAGAGAGAGAGAGAGAGAGAGAGAGAGAGAGAGAGAGAGAGAGAGAGAGATCCACCATATCGAGATAAACGTGGCATCAACATGAGTCGAACAAGGATGCGCAAAGTGTTAAAGTTAAAAGAGACAAAGTTAAAATACACGAGCTTGTAGTTAGCTTAAGTTAATGAGGAAAATGCAATTTATATTTCGTGCATCGGAACTTATTATTATTGTTTGTGAAAGTATAAGAATCAGATTCGAAATCTCAGGCTCTGATATTATGTTAAGTCTACTAGGGAAAATCAAGCAATTGGAAGAAGAATAAAATCAAATTTTGAGGCGTGATAACATTCTCTTTAAGGAATTATTTACCCTACCATGTTGCTAATGGTTACCGGAAAAAAATGCTCCAAAATATAACAAAGTCTTGGAATGAGAATAACATATAGCAAAATCAAGCATCGGAAGAAGAATAAAATCAGAATTTGAAGCGTGATAACATTCTCTTTAAGGAATTATTTACCCTACCACGTTGCTAATGGTTACTGGCAAAAATCATCCAAAATATAACAAAGTCTTTGAATGAGAATATCATATAGCAATTCTGGTATTTCTCCAAGAACTCTAAAAAAAGGGAAGAATTGGAAAGAATGCTGTATATCTTAATAAGAAACGAAAATAGAAGTTATCCTGCCGAACAAAATCGTTGAGTAATTAATAATGAAAAATATGTGTGAACCGATACAACCTTTTGAAGGTTGTAAAAGCGCCTAACAACTGTTAGGCAGAAGAATCAAATTCGAAAATAGATAAAAAAAAAAAAGTAGCCATAAGTCCTATGTGAATAGTCGCCCCCGTTTCAATAAGACACTATAATTATTTTATAATAGCAAATGCGAATTCCAATAAATGAAAATAATAATCATTAATGCAAATTATGAATCTAATAATCGCGCACCCACATGCGAGTAGGTAGGGTCCAATCCACTAAGCCCATCGTCTTCAGTTGTAAAAATAGAAGACATCCATATTTATATATTGGCTCACACACTCTCATTAGTTTTATATGAGACAAGGCACTTTCAAATTTGTTTTACAAATAAACTTTCAATAAAGTCGAGCCATCTACAGAGACTTCTCTTTAAAAAAGAGTGAAAAATTGTAAGATAAAGATAACGACGTGATTCGCATTTCACATCTTATAAGTATCAAAGTGCACAAAACTCTCGGACCAAAGCACGAACATCTCTCGAACGTGAAAGGATGATGTCCTTGTTACACCGTCAATCTCTCACAAAAAGAGGGAGAAGCTGCCTGGTTACTTCCAAACGACCACATGTATGTCTTCATCTTGAAAACTCCAAGTCATAGGAGTCGCCTAACTTGAACAAAAAATAAATGAAAGGGAAAAAGAACCGTGATGACGTGGCCACTCGACGCCCGTGACGTCACCGTGACTATTGGCCACGGTTGCTTCCTGGAACGGGGCTCTCTCTCTTTTCACCCCAGCATCATGCCTTCCAGAAACCGCACTACCAGCCAGACGTTTTCAACACCACCCACCCACGTGACGCGTCACGTGCGATCGCGGTTGGACCCATTTGAAGGGTTGGGATCCTTTGACCGGTTTCATCCGTCCCTCCATATATACCGCAACCCTATGCTTTACTCCTTCCTTCTTACGAAAGTTTCATAAAAAAAAGAAGAAAAGGGAAGGGGGGGTTTTCAGAGTGTGCGGAGATTCACTCCTTGGGGGCACATGTTCTTGGCAATGAACAAGACCATGTCCAACAGCCCCAATGACTGGATGCAATTCTACCAGCAAGACTTCCTCTCCCAAGTCGCGCCCTCCGGCCGTGCCGCCGCCTCCGAAGCCGTCTCCAGCGATCGGTCCCCGTCGGACGGCGCCGCCGGGGCCTCCGCCTCTTCCGTCCCGGCCGCCGCCGCCGTCCTCTCCGTTGCTGCCCCGGGCCATGCCGCGCTTGGCAACTTGGGCCCCCCCAGCCGTCTGAGCCCGGAGGGAGGCGTCGCAAAGCCCACCCGGAGGCGGTCCAGGGCGTCGCGGCGGACCCCAACCACCGTGATGAACACGGACACCACCAACTTCCGGGCCTTGGTGCAGCAATTCACCGGCGGCCCCAGCGCGCCGTTCGGGTCCGGGCCAGGCCCGGGCGTGCTGAGCTTCAACTTCGGGCTCGGGCCGGGCCAGGCGGGTGTCGGCCGGGCTGGGGGCATGGGGCCGTCGGGGTTTCACGTGCAGTATCAAGTGCAACAGCAGCCTCATCATCAACAGCAGCTATACCAGCAACATCAAAACCAGCAGTACATGCTGTCTCTAAACAGCAACAGCCCCGGCGACATCTCCCTCCAACACCAAAGGCTTACGAGCTCGAGATCATCGGGAGGAGCCGCTTCCGACGGGTTCGGCATGGAGGGTGTCCCTCCGCGCCAGGTCTCTTCAAGGCCTCCTTCTTCCTCCTCCGATGACAACAACAGGAGCAACAACTACATCTTCTGAGAAAATTAATACGGTACACGACCGATTCATCGGAACAACATCGGAAGGCGCTCTCGATTCGATGCCGCGGCGGTTATCACGTGCCACACTAACTCGATGATGGGCTTCTTCTTCTTTCTTTACTCTATTTTTCCGGTCGTAGTCCTCTTCAAGAATCATCAAATTGTTTAGGGTTACTTCTGTTGCTTCGAATGAGAATAGGGTTTTTGGCTCATGAGGCAGCGTAGAAAGTTAGGCACTGACTTTGTGTTTGGATTCGGAGAGAGAGGTTGACTTTTGCATGTACATACTGTTTGAGCGACCAATGGGTTGGTTCCACCTGTTATTGTTTTTTCTTTCCCTGAAATATTCAGCATTTAACTATCAATTTATCAATACAATGTCAATAATGGTGACCGCATGCATTTTACTTTTGGACTTCGATTGTACGCACAATGCCCAAATTCGCCATCTTTCCCGGACGACATGGTCTACTCCGAATGAAATGCCACCATCTATATGCGTTTGAATTGGCGAAAGAGCAAAAGATTAGGTAAAAATTAATTCCCGGACATTCGAATTGGTGAAAGTGCAAAAGATAAGGTAAAAATTAATTCCTGGAAAGTACGTAAAAATTTATGCGCTGATCTTTAGATATAGACTATAGTCTTGCGGTAATATTAAAGAAACGTTCGATATCGTCGTAGAACATCTTGACTCTTGAGGTCGCTTGTAGAACATCTTGACTCTAGAGGTCGCTTGTGGAGATTTTTCGGTTCGCCGACGACATGCGCTGATAATAATGCTCATTTGAATGAGGTATTTGGTCAACATCTCGGGCATAAGTCGTAATCGATGTGCTGGCGGCTAAAATACTGAAATTTCCCTTTTCTTTTTTAAAAAAATATAAGCATTTTTTTTTATTTCTTATTCCACTATTTATGCGGCATTAGCACCTCAAAATGCGCTACCTTACTGCCTACCAGAACTTGCAAAGATATTAGTCAAAGATGGGATTGTCCTCAAGTTAAAATTACACCAAAAATGGAGGGGGGTCTCTCTTTTTTTTATGCTAAAAATGGAGGGTGTCTTTTTAAATTGCGGAAAATAGTGAACTTTTTTTTGGGTCGAATGGAAAATAGCGAACTTGCCACGTGGAGCATATTTCTCACATTATTTTGCTAAAAAAAGTCGAATATATGTTGGGAAGATTGTGCTGCAATATACAAATTTAGGCAAAATCTGGGAGGAGTCCCCCATAAAACGTGTTATATTTTTTTATTTTTTATTTTGCCACACATCCAACGTGGTTGACAATTGCCTATCAGGACAAAAATTTGCTGTATTTTGATAATAATAATAATAATATTGACCGACAAGACTTATTTAAGGAAAGTGTAATCTATATGTACATCTTTATAATTTATTATTTCACAAGAAACGGTTATTCTTCGAGCAACTCAGTATAAACGGTTGAAGAGAATGCAGTACCTCTTTTGTCCAGACTAGATTATTATTTTCATAGAAAATTAATTTCTTTCGTGGTAAAATTGAATTTTTTTAGATACTTTTGCGGGCTAATAATGATTTTGGAAAAAAAAAAAACAAGTTTAATGTAAAAGTTGAAAGAATGTAAGTTAGAAAGCACCCTCGAATACTTGTTAAAAACTAGATGTTAAGTATCAATTATTTCCGATTTCCTATATTTAGTTTATAAAAGGTCTTTCTTAGAGCCGTTGCAACTTTACCTCAGATCTATAAGTGCGCATAAATCATTTCAAAACATTTGTATTTTTTTAAATGAATAAGTTCTCTTAATTTTGACGAAAAAGAAAATAATTATTTTATGCTTATTTGTTCCAGCTTATATAAAAGCAAACAATAAGCCGAAATTTACAAAATTATTCAAATTTGAATTTAACAAAAAAAAATTTATATATGAATTTATGTACCAACATTTGCATTTTGTGAACTAAATCAAAACAAATCAACATTGTTTATTAATTTTCGTTTTGATTCGATGACTTCTCAAGTGCATAGATTCCGAATAACTTTTTGTTATTGTTCTAATGCAATTTACATGTCACAAAATAAGTAATTCAAGTACAGAAGAATTTACTTTTTCGACTAATATTATGTTCTGCATGAAACGGTAGATTTGTCAAAAATCTATAAATTGAGCAAATTGAGCTAAAACAACGAATGCCCTGCTTATGAATGTTTATTTTGCAACTCCGGTTTTGTTTAATTGCTTATTTGTTTAACGGTAGAAGTACATTTTCTCGACTTAACAATACTACGATCCTTGTCTATAAAATCGGATATGAACGCGATCGGGTTCGAATTCGAATGAACCTCGCAGCCGATCGAATATTCGATTCGAATCGATGACAGAAGCTCGATTTGGGTTGAAAATTCGTCCAAACCGAAGCGCGAACGTCTCTACGATGCTGACCTAAAAGGGTACATAGTACTTTCACTTGAGAAAAAGTTTTCTCCGAAAGAGAGATGGAAGGTGGGAAGAGGGGATGAACGCGAGCTCACCACGCGGGGCCCCATCACCATTCGCAAAAAAGGAGATAATAAGGCACATGTCCTAAAAGTCAAGCATGCCCATAATACTTAATTAGTTGTTTAAGCATGTATTAAGTGCCCTTTGATTTTTTTGCCAAGGCTAAGCCGTTTCTATTGGTTGAGGGATTCATAATTAGCTATTTGAAATAATTTGTCCATAGTCAATGAAATGGAGGGAAAAATGTAATGCGGGTTTTCAACTCTCTCTTTTTCTTTTTCTTTTTTTCGCCCGCCTTCATCCATCGCCACCGGCATTGCGAAACCGATACGAAAGCGGCCTTATCTTGTCGAGACGTGGCATACAAGTCGATATGGCCAATAAGATTAAGGGCGTGTTTGTTTCGCGAAAAATGAATGATTTGAAAAACATTTTCCTTTAAACAATCACTTGGATTTCTTTAAAAAATGAATGAACAATGCGCAAAATTAAAATTGCTTATGTATAGATGAATCAACTTATGTCGTATCGATTAAACCCAAAAAACAAGAGAATCTGAATGGCTTCTCGTGCGAATTGCTAACCTTGTTCTGTGAGCTCTTTCCCGCATCACTTATAGATGTGTAAGTCAAGGGGACCGGCGATCACAACTTGCTGTCATCTCGTATCAACGGGAGTTGATTTAGAGTATGAAGATAATGTTACCCTATGGTAATACAAACTCGAAAGGCACTTTCAATCCCAAATTAACGTGATTTGCTTCTTTATCTTTGGTAATGATCCTTATCGAAACAAAGATGGATATGGATTGATATTTATCACATGTCTCAACTTCAAGATCACTTGACTTTTTACTTTTCACTTTAGTACTCGCTATGTTGTTTTTTCAGTTGATTTGTTTCGAGATCTCTATCGAATAAAATCAATAAAACAAGTATCTCGAAATACTTATCAAGCAACCGCGAAAAAAGTAAATAGTGTTCCAACCACTATTTTTTTCGTATTTTATAGAATAGATACTCTGAAAATTGAAATATTTTCTTTTCATAGTTAAGAAGTACTTGGGGGTATGCTTAACAAAAAACAACAAAAGTTACCAGAACCTGATTGAAACACTGTTGGTTTGGTCTGAAAAGTATCGAGCTTTAAATGTGAAGCTTCTAGGAAACACATGCCCAGCTTCATTCAAAGAAAACAAATCGACACGTGTACCGACCGCCTCCCCTCTCTCTCTCTCTCTGTCCAGATCCATTCGCGTTCAGATATGATGACAGCGTTTGAGTGGAGGAGGAGATGAGGAGCTGCCAAGTCAACCTCGTCCATCTCGAGCATTGAACGCCACGTCATCCATTACGCTGGTCGGCTCTCCACGATCATTTTCGCGTTTTCCCACGTGTCAGACCTAATTGGATGTCCGATATATCTTTGACCCTTAAACTTGTCGAGTATATGTTTGGGCCGCTGGTGCCGACGGCTGATCTCCCACGAACCTTAAACTTGCACGAGTTTTAAACCGGCACAAGCTCGTGAGCCGCAACCGGAGTAGACAAATATCACTTTGGTTCGAAGTCGATGGGGCTGCCTAGCTAGCAGAGTGTGGGTATAACAAACGTTCCAAAATGTTTATGATATTGCGTTGCCTACGTCAAAAATAACCTTTGATCATACGTCGATTTTGTTTGGAATGTCGGTGCTCGTAGATGATCTCTCGGGACCTTGAACTTGCATGACGACGGGTTCTAAAGCCGACATATGCTAGTGAACCCTGACCAGAGTAGACAATATCGTGTAGGCATGAGGAAAATTTCGCAACAAATAGTAAAACTCAACTCGTTTGATTCTATGCCGAACCTTTACCAAAAAATGCAATCAAATTCTAAATATTTTAATTTGATTCAATTAAGTCCTCAACCTTTATTCAAAATACATTAAGTCCTAAACTTATGTTGGAGAGTGCAATTTAAAGATGTTGTGTAGGAAATTTTTTAAGTGACACGTAGGTAATATTAAATATTGTTCGTCGAGAGGATGCAATTTTTAAGAAACATTTACTATTTAATTGAATTAATTGAAATGTTTAGAAATGTTTTAAGAAACAGCCGCCCTAGTTCAATTCCAAAGTATGATAATGAGAAATCAAGTGAGGAAATTTCACGTTATAAAATTCATTTACCTCGTGAGGTGTTATGCACGGTGTATGCAAGGATGGCTCACCAATATCGGGGTTCAATTTCAATATGAACTCATTACGATGACGATTGACATATTGGCTTAGTTATAGACACAACACTTGTTTATCTGATGATATTCACCAACTAACATAATACTTACTTATCCTAAAAAAAATAAGCTAATTAGTGAAATAATTGAACTTATTATTCCATTTATTTAACAAGGAATTGTGATATTAGCCTTAAAAAACGTGATTGAAATAAATAGTACCATATTTTCGCAAGATGTATTATGTACACACGAAGTTGATTTGGTTGCCGAAACGAAGTTCGTAAGTTTCGTGATTGATGGAATGCTATCGATGCTAGAGTTTTAATAAACCTTGTTTCAAAAGCAATGCGGTAGCATATTATTTGAATTGGTATAAATGTAATATTTCAAGTCACGCGTTGGATGGGAGATGCTCTGTTGAATGACATATAAACTAACACCTGCCCTCAAATGGTCATCATTTTATTTGATCATTTGAAGTATTCATTTTGAGAACTTAGTGCCATGTGGATTGAGTTGGGTTGTTACATATGGTAGCATGGCAGAAGCTCCTTCAGTAAATGCATGGTTCGCGGACAGACTAGGCTCATATTAGATCCGACGAGGAAGCGGACAGATGGTCGAGGCGAAAGGGCTCGGACAAGATGCGCCTCCTAACAAACTCCCAAGATATTAGAAGGGGGGAAAAATGAACCGGACCACATCTAATAAGGGAAGGGAGGACGTCTGTTCTTTGAGCAGGAGAATCGGTAACATCTAAATCCCACATTGAAAATAAGAGGCCGCACCTCGTGTGATCATTCGCAGTACTCCTCCCAAGGGCTTGACCCATATAGACCAACATGGGTCGTTAAACCAAACAAGTTAATTAACCGGTACGCGTTAATTGGTCTCGTTATGTCGAATGAAGAATGAAAGCTTAGAAAAAAAAGCAACGAATCACATGGAACACAAGGAAAGTCCGACATTCTGCGGTGTAAAGGGGCTTGATAGGATAGCCAAGCGAATAAAGATTAGACCGACCTCAGAAAATTCACAAGAATAACCCAAATGAGAAAAGGTAGCAAGCAATAAAGAGGGGACAATAGAAAGAAATAGGAACCAACCAACCAACCAAACCTACAGAAACCCAAAATAGAAACACGTAATAAGCCCATGAAGGCTACGATCATACCTTCCGAAAATTACAAAATCAATCGGCCCAGGAATTTAGATCGGCCATTGAAACCTCCGACAAGCCCAAGGTCTCTCAATTCATCCTCAAGTCCACTTCAATCACCTCTGTAAGACTGTCTGTGACCAAACGCCATCGATTGATGTCGACGAAAAGCTATTTCGAAAAGATGGCCTCGTGGTCATGGAGCATAGTAATAATGAAGGATTGACATTGACAATCATGAAGATGAACAAAGTCGCCGCGAAAAATATTCGCCGGCTTCGGGACGTTACAATGGACTTTATATACACGTAGTTTGTTTATCTAATTATCGGAGCTTTTAAATTGAAATTTTCTATCAAGGCGAACCGTTCGACTTCTTGTATATGTGGCTCTGTGCCTCTTCCCGAGCTCATCCAAAGTTGGATAGTGCGATCGATACACCTCTAGATCTTCTACAAGCTCTCGTGGCCTATGCCGGCATGGGTTTTCTTTCCCCCCTTTTTCAGTCCCCTCCAAACATAAAGGTTGATTGAATTCTCGCGAACCGAAAAAAAAATTTAAATGAGAGAGTTTTAGGTGTTCTCGAAACATCACATGACCATCCATCCAATTCATTACTGTCGCGCATCAAGTTCTATTGGAACGTTCTTTTCTTGGAGAAAAAGTGGGCAATTCACTGCCAGATTTTGATTGGGTGGATGATCGTGCGGTGCTTCCACTGTGCTTAGAAATTTCACCGAGGCAATTGGAGAGGAACCTCACCATTCCCGACTTGCAATTCGTCCCTCCCACTGGACCAAGCATTGACCTTGACTTGAGATTCTTTTTAAGTCAATGCACAATGACACCCTCCGTCATTGTTGATGATGAGTGATGACCCACAAAAGCACGCGGATACCCACGATCCTTCCGGATATATGCAAGTGTGGAAAGTGGTCTAAGGTCCAAGGTTGGCGAGCCTATAAAGCAGGGATCGATTAGAGATTGCTAACGGCAATGGCTCGAACTTGCGATTTCGTGGAAGACGGAGTGGACACGCAAACGCCGATGCCTCTTTGGTTAAAAGTGAAGAGGGGGCGGAGAATGGGTCAAAGTCAGCTATTGTGTTCAGATAACAAGTGCCCAAGTCAATGATGAGGAGACACTGCGTTTTCTTCACGGCGGCCTTGCGGCGCACCACGAAGTGAACACATGCATTCCTTCCTTCCTTCCACAGGGGAGTGGACCGAGACAGGGACGGAGAAAGTGGGGCTGAACGACGGTGACCGCGAGGCCCCTCGACCATGTGTCTCTTGACCACTTGCGCTTTTCCCACAGTGGAAGATTCGACATTGGATAGATTCCTGTCGAATGAATGATTGAGTGGGGAAGGTGACATTCTGCCTACCTCGTTATGTGGCCCCCCCTACTCGTTACGCTCAAATCACTTCACGCGGCTCCCGGACTTTCTATGGCGCGAATTCGATCTGGTTTTGCCTATGTTATTGGACCACCGATATTTATCTCTACCTCGCCGGTAAGAGGTGTAAAAGAAAAGAAAAGAACAAAAATCAATAATTAAAACCAATAATTCGAATATACTAAAACTTTATTAAAAATTATCCACCTCAACGCCGGTTGTCCTACGTGACAAGCCTAGCATCCATGTTAGCGATTTCTGGGCCAAAATTTACCAAATGGACTCAATTGGTAAAACGCGAAAATGTTTAAAACTTAATTAGCAAAATTAAAAGGTTTAAAATTAAATAGGCAAAATTGCAGTAGGTTTAGATTGTTTGGACAAATTTTGCCACATTTACACTCTGTCAAAGTTCACTCAATGAAAACCATTAAAAATCTGCCTAAGTAAATATCGAAAGCAAACGGTGTTGACATGGCACCTACGTGACTTAAGTAAAATATAAAAAACGACGTTGTTTTGGTTAAAAATCATATGACGGAACCTTGACAGAAAGTAAATATGTCGTATAAGTACAAGTTTGGGATTTTTTTACGTCATAAGAATAAATTTAGGATAACCGTGTCACAGTAAGCATAGTTGGGGATTTTTTATGTCACAAAAATAAAGTTCATGGTAAATACGTCACAGTGGACATAATTTAAAGATTTTTTTTTATGTGTGACATTTACTCAATCTTTTAACTTCTCAAAATACTTGCCCTATTTTTTTATTTCTCTCACATCAAATCACTTTGCAATTTAAATTTTGATTTTTGAAACGTAATGCGCACAAAAACAGGCTGAGAAATTAATAACAAGTTACTTCATTTGGCCCGATACGACTGGCCCCTTTGGTGGGTAATTCGTCCGTATTTCCCGTTTGACGCTTTTACTCAAGGTTTTTCAAAATCCAAATCATGTCGACATAGTATCGACACGCTCACTCGCCAATTACCTCAACGTCATCGAACTGTTTGTCACCATTCTTTCCGTACATTGCCGCCCATCACTGTTTGTGCAACTATCCAGACATCCATTGACTCCAAATTCGTACAAGTGAATTCAAAATGACCTCACTGTTTCTCCAGTAATCTCAGCCACACAGCTATATACTGAACCTCCAAGACAACCTTAAGCTATCAGAAGCCCAAGGATCAAAACGATTGACGCAGGTGACACCTTGCAACCCACCGGAGGCACAAATTTGCTCGTTCAATCTCAAGTCATGCGGCTCTTGTGGCTGCTCGCGTTGATCCCGATCGTCGCGGCGGATTGCCCGTGCGAGAGCGAAAGCGAGGACCGCAACAAGAGCCAGGCCCTCAAGTACAAGCTAGCGGCGCTCGCGTCGATCCTTGTGGCGAGCGCGATCGGCGTGTGCCTCCCGATCCTTGGGAAGACAATCCGGGCTTTGCACCCCGACAGGAATATCTTTTTCATCATCAAGGCCTTCGCGGCCGGGGTGATTCTGTCTACCGGGTTCATACACGTCCTCCCGGATGCCTTTGAGAACTTGACCTCGCCGTGCCTAAGCTCCCCGTGGAGGAATTTCCCTTTTGCAGGGTTCGTGGCGATGCTCGCCGCCCTCGGGACATTGATGGTGGACACTATCGCCACTTCTTATTATAAGAAGTTGCATGCCGACAAGGCCGGACCGAACAAAAGCGTTCGAGATGAAGAGAAGGCCGGAGAAAACCAAGGTCATGTAGATGGGCACACGCATGCAACACATGGCCATTCTCACGGTCCGATGTTGATGGACTTGGACTCAGATCTCCTGCGGCATAGAGTGATATCTCAGGTTAATTCCATAATTCGAAATTTCGGCACATTAATTGTCTTGACTTGTTTTCTATTACGCATGTTTATCAGTTGGTATTGATATCAAATTAAAGTTCGCATTAACCCTATTAATTCTTGTTTCCTAATATTGTCAGGTGCTAGAGTTGGGGATTGTGGTGCACTCAGTGATCATAGGGATATCGCTGGGGGCTTCAGAGAGTCCAAAGACGATTAGGCCTCTTGTTGCTGCCTTGACTTTTCACCAATTCTTTGAAGGCATGGGTCTCGGTGGATGCATCACTCAGGTACTTTATTCTCCAGTCCTCAAATCTGCTTTTGAATATAATAATAGTAGCTTTCATTCCTATTGAAGTTTATGTTCTGACTTGAGCCATGTAAAATCATTGTTTTTGTTCAATTGGGTAGCATTAATTTCGTGAATGCATCTGAAGCATATGGTTTTTCCAGTGTCAGCTTGTCAATTCTGGGTTTATAAAGCCTAAAATCTATTCACAAGACGATAAAATCTACTTACACATGAAGCCATTTAACAGCTGACGCCATTGAACATGCCTTTCATATTTGAATTCGAAATCAATCTCTATTATATTGGGAATAACTTCTGACAAAGCATTAGTTGTCTTCTCATACGGCACGTGACATAAAAGGAATTTGAATTGAATCTCTTAACTCAAATCATGTCAGAGCTAATCTCTGTTTTTTTTTTTGTCTTTTGCTTTGTGTAGGCCAGGTTTAAGACTCGGGCAGTGGTAATCATGGCACTGTTTTTCTCCCTCACAACCCCAGTTGGGATTGCTATAGGATTGGTAGTCACCAACGTGTATGATGAGAACAGCCCGACGGCACTCATTGTGGAAGGCACCTTCAATGCTGCATCAGCAGGGATATTGATCTACATGGCCCTGGTCGATCTTCTTGCTGCTGATTTCATGAGTACTAAGTTGCAGACCAATGGGAGGCTCCTGTTTGGGACCAATGTATCTCTTCTTCTCGGTGCTGGTTGCATGTCTCTCTTGGCCAAGTGGGCTTGAAGCAAAGGAAGCAAAAAAGAAAAATGAAAAAAAAGAAAGAGATCAAAGAAATAATTTAGTTACTTGAAAGGCTTTGGCTTTTTCTTGGTCCTAGGCATTAGTCAATGAACTTATATGATTGTTCGAAAATTTCTTGCTGTTTGAGCTCATAGGAGATGATGATTCTTATATGGTCATGGAATAAATGTCGGAATCTTCTGATGACTGAACCTGGTTGATATCCACACAAGAGAAGTACCTTGACATGAGTGTAATACAAAAGGTTTTTCTTCTCGCACTACTGATTTCATAGTTGCAATTGTCATTTGCCCACTTCATTGCAAGGAAAATAACCAAAAAAGTCCTAAACTCATTACACTTTTGCCAATTCAATTATAAACATTTTAATTGTGCCAATTGAGTCTATTCAGCCAATATTTATTGGATTTCACTGACATGGACACCGGTAGTGCCTCGTAAGATGGCCGGTGATGATGTGTACAATTTTTATAAATAATTTGTTTATTTATTATTTTTCCTTTTCTTTTTCTTTTTCTTTCTTTTCCTTTTACTTTCTACTGAGTTCGGTGAGGGTCACGGCGGGACCCTTGCCTGTGGCTGACGAGGGCTTCGCGGCCCTCACCTAGTGGCCAACGATGGTCGACCGGGCCTAGCCTATGATTGGCGAGGTCGATCGTCTTGAGAGTTGGCTAGCCATCCTTGCCGGGCTTGGAAGAAAAAAAAAGATAAAATGGATACAAAAATTTAGAAAGTTTTAAAAAAATTATAAAAATTATCTACGTTAACATCGATCGTGTCACATAAGACGACCAACGTCCATTTAAGCAATTTTCTATTAAAATTGACATGATAGACTCAATTAGTAAAATGTGAAAGAGGTTGAGGACTCAATCGACACAATTGAAATGTTTAGAACTGAATTGACATAAATGCAAGAGGTTTAGAACTTTTGTTTTGTAATTTCCCCTTCATTGCATGTTGTCGGCAAAAGGACATAACAAATGCCAAAACTTGTGTACGACACTCACTTTAGTGTCAGTACTTTTTGCCAGCTCACTTAAATGTTAAATAAATAAAAAAAAAGATTACTTACGTGTCAACGACGAGAAATTCCGAGAAAAATAATACATGGCATTTATAATAAACATAAATGCCAAGTCACTTTTTTCTTTTTCTTTTTTCATTTTTTCTTCTTCTTCTTCTTCTTCCCTTTGGCCACCGACCGCCCAAAGGGGAGGCCGGCAGACTCGACCTCACCGGCCTTGGGCGAGGGCGGCCTCACCATGACTAGGCGAGACCTTCGTCAAAGTAAGAGGAGGAATCGTTGATCACCTCTTTGACCAGATACACGAACGCGAACCCACCTTCCCCAAGCTACTTTAAGATCCTAAGCCTGTTCTTGTTGATCCATATGTCCCCTCCCCCATTCACGGCGTCGTATAGCATGCTCAACCCAGAAAATGTACACCCCATTCGTAGAAACTCCTCTCGTTTTTTTCTTTTGTATCGATATAATCACAACAAACGTTCATAATTCCATAGGAATCCGAAATCCCTTCAAACTTCCAAAGCTCTTGGAAAAAAAAAACAAAATCGATGATTAAGTTGCTTCCACAACACACTTTAATATTACATGGATGACAAAAAAATGCGCAAGGGATTTCTGCCCTCAATTTCCTCCATTTGCAGGGTCAAAGTCAGCTCCTAATAAATTTAGGGAAAAAAGAAAAAAATTTTAAAAAAAAAAATCACGAGGGAAGAGTCCTCCCCCACACTGGTCCAACGTAGGACGCTTCTGATGGGAAAGCCCGCCTAACTTTGTCTTTCCTCGAAACTCGGGCCTTTGACGTGTCATGCTATCGAGCGTGAGAAAACAGTCGGCCACCAATTTGGAATGAAATCTGTGAACCCGATTGGGTCCACCGGAAACGATTTCAAGATTCCCACTGTTTCACCATTCAATAGAAATGAATCGGGGGTTGACCTGTTGCAATTCTGCGTGTGTGCTTCGTGATAATATATTTTTGGGTTTGCTAAAGAGCACTTATGGTAACATTTTTATTCTCGAGAATAATTTTTTAGTAGAAATAATTTTTTTTTTCTCTTGTTCTCGATAAGAGTTTTTGAGTAGAAAAATATGTGTGATAATTATACAAAATTTCTATTATCGAAAAAGAAAAAAATAGAAATGTATTTGATATGATTCTAAAAATTTCTATTCCCAATGTTTTTTCATCTAATTATAAAAATGTCAATAGAAACGGCGGCGGGCAAGAGGCCGGTGGTGGAAAGAGTGGTGAGAAGATTGAAAGTGAGAGAAATAAATTGATTCTTTTTTAAGTGAACTTGTTTCTTTTTTTTTTTTCTCGGGAACAAGAGGCAACTTTTTTTTTTTATTCTTGTTTCTGTTCCAAATCTATTCCTGGAAACAAAAAATCAAGAATAAAGAATCTGAGAATCTGAAGCGTTACCAAACAGACCATATATTGCTGCAATCTCTCGTTTCCTTTGTGAGCATCATGTCCGGGATCCCTCAAAATTACCATCGACCACATGGGTTTCTGTAGTTTATGGTCAGTCACATAATACATGGCAAGGCCGTCCTCTCCCTCCCTCTGGCCGAAAGAATAAGAAGAACAAATTTTTTTTAAAAAAAATATTAAAAAATTATAAAAATTATCATGTCAACTTCGCGTGAGCTACGCCAGCTTAAGATATTATTAAAATAAGGCAATGTCGGATTTTCGGTAAAGTAGATCGGAGTTGACATTTAAGTATTCTTTTTTAAAAAAAGTTGACATTTAAGTTATCTAAAAAAAAGTTTTAGTACTAAAGTCAGTGCCGTACACAGGTTTTGACACTTCTAGTGTCCTTTTTGCCGCATGTTGTCCAAAAAAATCTTACTAAGGAGCTGACCCAGAGAAGAGTATGAAAGCCCACCTTCCATGGCCTGCCATCCTACGTTTTGCCTTCTTCTCATTCACCTTCTTCATTATCTCCATTTCACTGCCGCTTTCCATCAAACTCTTCAGCCCTCTCTCTATCTCGTCTGCACAAACCATTGATTCTCTATTTACCCCTCACATATCTCCTGTAATCCATCCTTCTCTCGACACTCAATCCTAGCTCCCTCACCATTTCGGAGACATTGAATTGCTGCTCCAATTACAGCGGCCACGTGGCGATCAACATGCCGCACCATAGGCTCTTTAGGGTGGAATTCCACCGGCAGTATGACAAACCCTCCAACTATTGGATGGGTTAGGACCGTGGTAATTGACATAGTTGGTATCTGTAGCGACGCGGGGCTTGTAGATCTAGCCTTTGTAGAGCCAGCGAGTGCTATAGTTGTTGAGTTTGACAAGGTGTTTGTTTGATCTCTTGATGTAGATGCAATTTTATCTATGATAAAGAAGGTTGTGTCTGTGAATCCTTGTGGAGCGATTGAAAGTGCAAGTACGCTCAGCATTTTGATGAGGTCCACTGTTTTGATGAAGTTCTAGCGTAACTTTGGCTTGGAAGATCTTTTTACGGTTGAGCCTGCGAGGGGCTGTAGGAGAGTAGCAATATCATCTTCTAGCAAATCATTGTAATTTGACTCAACTTCTAGCAAAGCCATTGTAACTTACTCAAATATCAAGTGAATGTGGAGATCGTTGATAATATGTTTCAAGTTTGACCCCGTTAAAGAAACTTGATTCAAGTAGAAATTTAAATCCAAATAGCACTAGGGCTTGACACTCAAACAAGCAATAAATTATTGTAATATTTTTCTTGTTCGATTTGGATTCCTAGTTTGATTAAGTTTCTAATTTGAGTCGGCTAAAAGGGGTCCCCAGTTTTAATTCGAATATTATATATATTAGGAGGTGGATTTTGTTGGTTTTTGCCCAAGCAGAGGAGAAAAGTTTCAATTGCTCCGCGTGCCTGTGAACATATTTAGAAGAAATTTTAAGTATTTTGAAGCCAATATATCTTGTGGTAAGATCTATAAATTCCCTTGTCAGATTGAGATATTATTTTGCGAGTCATTCTAAAGGCTAAACATTGCGTGGAGAAAAATTGGAGAGTGTTTGAGAGGAAAATTACCAAAAAAGTCTTAAACTTATTGCAATTGTGTCAATTCAATCATAATTTTTTTTTTGCCAATTGAGTCCTAAACCTTTTACAATTGTGCCAATCAAATCTATTTGACTGGCCTATACTGACATGAACATTTTTTTAATAATAATTTAATATTTATTGAATTTTTTTCATTTTTTTCTTTTAT
>BCNH02000011.1:7353031-7382790 GCA_001662345.2 Metrosideros polymorpha var. glaberrima
GATGAAAATATTATTTATTGACGAATTATTTTAAGCGATTGAAACCATCATTTTAAAAAAAATATTTTTCAAAATTTTCATTTCCCTCGAAACAAACGAAACGTTAATGCCTTTTGATTTTTTTGCCAATGCTACATAATTAGCTTCATAATCCGTTTTTGGTCAAAGAAAAGGATGCAAAATTTCAACATGCTTATCTTTCCATGTCGGGAAAAGTGTTAAAAAATATTAATCTTTTTCCATTGATATCTATTTAGTACTAAATCTTTCAATTGTGTCAATCTAATCCTAAACCTTTTACTTTTTTCTTTTTTTTTCAATTGAGTCCATTCGATTGAAAATCGCTAATGTGGACATCGATCGTCTTACGTGGCTTGATCAGAGTTGATGTGAATATTTTTTTAATATAATTTTATAATTTTTTTTGGTTTTTTCTTTTCTTTTCTTTACATTTTATTTGTTTGGACTGAAGGCTGGTGACCCTCATCCGCACTGGGGTCTAGGTGAGGGCTGCACCGGCGAGGACCACGGTGCCCTAGCCTCGTTGTGGCCCTCAATGGCCAATTCCTTCGGCCGAGACTCCCTCCCGGCTGGAGCTCTTCTTGCCCAAACCCGCTGCTGCCGGCCACCATTGACGCTGCTTCCTTGCTGCCTTGACGAGTTGCTGCTCCCCCTCCGATCGTGACGCATCTGCCTCAGCCAGGCACCGTGACGTTGTCGCCCCTCTGTCGCTGCATCACAGCGCGACCTGCTGTTTCGCTGTACCAGCCCGCAAGCCACCATTCCTCCAGCCGCCAGAGGCTCCCACTGACGCTGCTGCCTCTGTTGCACCACCACGCCAAGGCTGTTTCCACACCGTCGTCGACGCCGATCCGACGAGCTGCTGCCTTCACCCTGTGACGGTCCCTGCTGCCTAGTACCGTCCCTCACCGCCAAGGCCAGCGGCGACCATCGTTGCTCGCTGCACCAACACGTACTGTCCCCACGCCCGAGCACCAGCCGTCATCGGTCGAACCACCCCCGCGAGCTCGTCGCCCGCAGCCTGCACCGGGCGAGAACCCCACCGGTGTGCACCATCGAGCCCTCGCCATAGTGGTCATCAACGACCACGAGGTTGCTGTCCCTGCCGTAAGCCCATCGGCGGCCAGTTTCCCCACGACCCCAGCCGCGGATTGGCTCCACCGATACGCACCGCAAACCACCGCGAGCATCACCGTCCGATCCGTGTCCATTTCGGTCCATTTGGAAACAAGATATCTGCAAAAAATCTCAATCCAACTCAATTCGAATATTACATTGCCTAATTTTGAGTAATTGACATCTAAATGTGCATATCTCCAAGAAATAAGCAAGTCTCTCCGTGATATTTTAACTATGCAAACACTATTTTTTGTGACTTCTCAAAAAATACTTTCCCTTATATTTTATTTCTCTCACGCCAAATCACTTCTCAAATTAGAAATTCAACCCGAATTTCCAATTAAAAGATAAAGTTTCATTTTAAAAAAAATTAATAACAAGCATTCAGCCAGATACGAATGGCCCCTTTGGTGGTAATCTGTCCGGATTTCCCGTTTGACGCGCTCAACTATTTAAGGTAACTAAAATCCGAAGCATGTCGACATAATGTCGACACACTCTCTCGCCAATGACCTCAAAGTCCTCGACTTTCCCTTAATACCTTTTTCAAGTTTGCGCAACAACCCAGACATCCATTGACTCAAAACATGTATAATTCGTCAACGATGACCTCACTGTTTCTACAGTAATCTCAGGCCCACAGCTATATACGGAGTCTCCAAAAAAAAAAAAACTTTATACAGTCTCGGAAGCCCAAGGTTCAAAACGATCGACACAGGCGACACCGTGCAATTCACCGGAGAGGCGCGCACCACCTTGGCCAGCCCCCGTTGAGAGCACGAATTTGCTCGTTCAATCTCAAGTCATGCGGCGGCTCTTGTGCCTCCTCGTGTTGATCCCGCTCGTCGCGGCGGATTGCACTTGCGACAGCGACAGCGAGGACCGCAACAAGAGCCAGGCCCTCAAGTACAAGCTAGCGGCGCTCGGGTCGATCCTCGTGGCGAGCGCGATCGGCGTGTGCCTCCCGTTCCTTGGCAGGACGATCCCGGCTTTGCACCCCGACAGGAATATCTTTTTCATCATCAAGGCCTTCGCTGCCGGGGTGATTCTGTCCACCGGGTTCATACACGTCCTCCCTGATGCCTTTGAGAACTTGACCTCACCGTGCCTGAGCGAGACTCCGTGGGGGGATTTCCCGTTCGCGGGGTTCGTGGCGATGCTCGCCGCCCTCGGGACATTGATGGTGGACACCATGGCCACTTCTTATTATAAGAAGTTGCATGCCAACAAGGCCGGACCGGACAAAAGCATCGGAGACGAAGAGAAGGTCGGAGAGATCCAAGGTGATGTACAGGGGCACACGCATGCAACTCATGGCCATTCTCACGGTCCGATGTTGATGGACTCGGACTCAGATCTCCTGCGGCATAGAGTGATATCTCAGGTTAATTCCATAATTCGAAATTTCGGCACATTAATTGTCTTGACTTGTTTTCTATTACGCGTGTTTATCGGTTGGTATTGATATCAAATTAAAGTTCGCATTAACCCTATTAATTCTTTTTTCCTAATATTGTCAGGTGCTAGAGTTGGGGATTGTGGTGCACTCAGTGATCATAGGGATATCGCTGGGGGCTTCAGAGAGTCCAAAGACGATTAGGCCTCTTGTTGCTGCCTTGACTTTTCACCAATTCTTCGAAGGCATGGGTCTCGGTGGATGCATCACTCAGGTACTTTATTCTCCAGTCCTCAAATCTGCTTTTGAATATAATAATAGTAGCTTTCATTCCTATTGAAGTTTATGTTCTGACTTGAGCCATGTAAAATCAATGTTTTTGTTCAATTGGGTAGCATTAATTTCGTGAATGCATCCAAAGCATCTGGTTTTTCCTGATGAAGCCATATAATTGCTGACACTGTTGAACAAGTCTTTCATATATGGTGTCATTAGAGCTAATCTCTGCTTTCTGTCTTTTGCTTTTTGTAGGCCAAGTTTAAGACTCGGACAATGGTAATCATGGCACTGTTTTTCTCCCTCACAACCCCAGTTGGGATTGCTATAGGGTTGGGAGTCACCAACGTGTATGATGAGAACAGCCCAACCGCACTCATCGTGGAAGGCATCTTCAACGCTGCATCAGCAGGGATATTGATCTACATGGCCCTGGTCGATCTTCTTGCTGCTGATTTCATGAGCCCTAAGTTGCAGAACAACGGGATGCTCCAGTTCGGGGCCAATGTAGCTCTTCTTCTTGGTGCTGGTTGCATGTCTCTCTTGGCTAAATGGGCTTGAAGCATCAGACATACATTTTTGTTACTTGAAAGGCTTTGTTTTTTTTTCTTAGTCCCAGGCATTAGTCGATGAGCATATATGATTGTTCGACCATTTCATGGTGTTTGACCTCAAAGGAGATGACGATTCTTATTTTTGTCGTGGAACAAACGTCGGAATTTTCTAGTGACTGATCCTGGTTGATATACACACAAGATTAGTACCTTGACATGAATGTGATACAAAATGTTTTTCTCCTTTCACTGTTGATTTGGTAGTTGCAATTGTCATTTGTCCGCTTCATTGCATGTTGTCCACACAAAAAATCTCACTAATGACCTGACCCAGAAAAGAGTACGAAGACCTTCCACGGCCTGCCGTCCTACATTTTGCCTTCTTCTCATTCACCTTCTTCCTTATCTCCATTTCACTGCCGGTTTCCATCAAACTCTTTAGCCCTCTCTCTATCTCGTCTGCACAAACCATTGAATCACTCTTCACCCCTCACATGGAATCAACATGACACTCGATGATAGAAAACAAGAAATACAAAGCTCAGCGACTAAGTATTGTATTTTATAAACTCGGAATTAACCTACATAAAGTGCTTCCTCGTCATGAAAATATGAATTAAAGTATAATATCGTAAAACACGTCATTTTCTATTTTGTGGCGTTTTGCTGTAATCATGCACATAAAGCAAAAACATCTCAATATAGTGTTGCATCATAGAAAATCTCTATCTCAAAAAATAGTTCGATCTCGACTGATTGACGTGTGATGCAAAATATCTTCTGCTTTTGAAATGAAGAACGAAATTAGAAGGATTGAGAGCATACACATTTAATATACCAAGAATCTCTAAGGAAGAAAACTAGACCATGGTATTTCCAAATACTTGCCCTAAATTTTATTTCTCTCGCACCAAACCACTTCTCCATTAGGAATTTAACCCGAATTTGTAATTAAGAAGGGTTTTTTTTTTTTTTGGGGGGGGGGAGGGGTAATAACAAGGGAGGCAAGGCGCGCATTAAAAAAGAGTTGACCTGAAGCAATTAATAAAAAGATACGAATCTGGCCAAAGAAATAAATGTATAATATGATACGGATGGTCCCTTTCGAATCTCACATCTCCCGTTTGACATTATCTATTTTATGTATTTAAAATTCAAATAATGTCGCCATGGTACCAACCAACACACTCTCGATTAGGGGTGTGCATAATCCGGATTGATTCAATTCCCAATCCGAGTTGGTCCGGTCCTCATATAGAATCAGGGAACGGACCGGTGATCCAGGTCACCAAATATTCGGGACCAAGGATCGAGAACAGGACTGATGATCCGGTCCGGCTCAATTTGATTTCGGTAGAACCGGCAAGAATAATTCCACACATATGAAAAAAAATCCAATTTCTTCAAAATTTGTGGACATTTGTATGATCAACAAATACTAAACTTGAAAAATCCAAGCTTTTCCAAAATTTATGAGTATTTGCATGCTCAACAAATACTATACTTGGATTTTACTCAAGAGGCCAAAAGGAATACGGTTTGTGTAAGCACATGGCTCAACTTATACACAAACTCTCTCACAATCTTTGCCTCCCACTTAATGTGAGATCAACAAGCAAGAGAGAACTTACTTCAAGTGAGTAATGGACAAACTTTTGAAGTGGGTGAGGGATGAAGAGTCTCACATTGGTTGCAAAAGAGGGTTAACAATGAGGTTTTCTATATAAAACCGATGGATTGATTGATTTTATGGATTACTCTTCTCTTTCTTATGACGAAGATGAATTAAAAATGATTCTATACCGTTGAAAATGAGAAAAGTCACATAAGTGAATTAAATTTAAGTTTAAGAATATATATTTGGATCAGTCCGGTCCCAACCCCCTAGAACCAGTGACCGGACCAGTACCCTTAAGGACGGAACCAAATCGGCCGATCTGATCCGATCCATTTTGCTCACCCCTACTCTCGGTCACTACTTACCTAAAATTCATCATACTATTTGTCACTATCAGGTTTTTACGTCATTTCCCATGAATTCTCTTTAAGCTTCTAAGTTTCGGCAACAATGTAAGACATCCATTGGACTTAAAAAAACTAGTTGTACTCGGACAATGACCTAACTTTTTCTCCACCAGTGTCCACAGCACTGCTACACATTAAATCTCCAACAACCTTATAGTCTCCGAAGCCCAAGGATAAGAACGTTTGACACCCTTCACATCGTGCAAATTCACCAAAGGCAAAACCTAGGCACCCCATTGTAAGCACCAATTTGTCGTTCAATCTCAAGTCATGCGTCTTTTCTGGCCGCTCACGTTGATTCCGGTCGTCCTCGGTGATTGCACGTGCAAGAGCGATAGCGAGGACCGCAACAAGGTCTAGGCCCTCTGGTACAAGCTAGTGGCGATCGCTTTGATCCTCGTGGCGGGCGTGTTTGGGGCGCGCCTCCCAATCCTCGGGAAGATGTTCCCGGCTTTGCACCCTGAGAGAAGTATTTTTTTCATCATCAAGGCCTTTGCGGCTGGAGTGATACTGTCCACCGGATTCATTCATGTCCTCCCGGATGCCTTTGAGAACTTGACCTCACCGTGCATGAGCGAGAGCCCGTGGGGGGAATTTTCCGTTCGCGGGGTTCGTGGCGATGCTCGCCGCTCTCGGGATGCTGATGGTGGACACTCTTGTGACTTCTTATCACAAGAAGTTGCATGCCGGACAAAAGCATCGAAGATGAAGAGAAGGCCAGAGAAAACCAAGGTCATGTACACGTGCACACTCATGCCTCTCATGGCCATTCTCACGGTCCGATGTTGACGGACTCGAACACGAGCTTCTCGGATCTCCTGCGGCATAGAGTAGTATCCCGAGTTAATGCCTTGATACGCAATTTCTGCACATTGCCGTCTTGACTTGCTTGCTCCTATTATCTTCTTTTTTTTTATAATATCCTCGAATCTTCTTTTGAATTTGATAAAAGTATTTTTCATGCATATTAAAGTTTATTTTCATGCTAAATGCCATGTAAAATCAATGTATTTTCCAGGAAATGGCGCTATTGAAGCAACTCCTGTCCTGGTTTCTGGTCAATAGGGTAGCACTAATTTCCCGAATGCTTCTAAAGATGATAAGGTCTATCATTTACACATGAAACCGTTTGACCACTGACACGGTCGACCAAGTCTTTGATATTTGAGCTTAAAATCAAATTCCCGTTGTCTGCTTATGTGGGAAACGACGTAAAAGAAATTTGAATTAAATCTTAATTCAATTATATGTTCCGACATACTTTTGCATCTCATCCAGATGTATCTAAATAATAACTTCACCTTAAAAAAAGACTCTTTTCTCTTAGAAATCTGTAAAGCAACTTCCGCCTAATTGTCTGTTTACTCTCTTTTGCCTTTGTAGACCAAGTTTGAGACTCGGGCAAGTGCAATCATGGCGCTGTTTAGAATTTTTGGTGGCCTTTTCCCTTTAATAAAAGTGTTTTTCATGCATATTGAAGTTCATTTTCTGATATGAGCCTTGTAAAATCAATGTATTGTTCATGAAGAGGGGCTACCAAAGCAACCACTATTTTTGTTTTTGTTCTATTGGGTAGCATTGATTTCCTGAATGCTTCCAAAGATGATAAGATCTATCCACACATTAAGTCATTTGGCCACTGGACCTGTTGAACAAGTTTTTGAGATTTGAATTTGAAATCAATCTCTATCATCTTGCAATAACAAGTGTATTCATATTTTGACTAGAAGTACCTCGTTGGCTTCTTATACGGACCATTGCATAATAGAACTTTGAATAAAATCATGATTCAATCATATGTTCCGACATCCTTCTACTGCTCATACAGGTGTGTCTCAACATCGATTTACCTTTAAAAAAGACTCCTTTCAGTTAGAAATCTCTAAAACAACCAAAAGGGTCGATCATTTCTCTCGGTGGTACTAAAAAATAGCAATTATCACCTTAGTTCTAACTTCATATAACTTTCAAAGTACATCGAATGGTGGCGAATCACCTAAGTTCTTAGCAATTGCCTATTTATAACTGTCCAACTACCTCCACTTCATCTCTCTTTTGCTTTTGTAGGTCAAGTTTAAGACTCGGACAATGGTAATCATGGCACTGTTTTTCTCCCTCACAACCCCAGTTGGGATTGCTACATGGTTGGGAGTCACCAACGTGTATGATGAGAACAGCCCAACCGCACTCATTGTGGAAGGCATCTTCAATGCTGCATCAGCAGGGATATTGATCTACATGGCCCTGGTCGATCATCTTGCTGCTGATTTCATGAGTAATAAGTTGCAGACCAATGGGAGGCTCCTGTTTGGGACCAATGTAGCTCTTCTTCTCGGTGCTGGTTGCATGTCTCTCTTGGCCAAGTGGGCTTGAACCAAATTTGGTTGTAATGATAGATCCTGTTTTATATACACACGAGAAGTCCTTGACACAAAACGTAATAAAAAAAGCAATAATCTTTGCATACAATGGCGATTTCGCGATAATTTTTGCATCCAATGCCGGTGGAAGAAAAATTCTCTGCAGAGGTCCTTTTTCCACCGTCGATTTGGTAGTTGTAGCTGTCATTTGTACACTTCATTGCATGTTGTCCAAAATCTCATTAATCAGTTGACCCAGAGAAGAGTATGAAGACCCACCTTCCATGGTCGCCATCCTACATTTTGCCTTCATCTCATTCAGCTTCTTCCTCGTCTCCATCTCACTGCCGCTTTCCATCAAACTCTTGAGCCCTCTCTCTATCTCATCTGCACAAACCATTGATTCGCTCTCAGCCCGCACATCTCTTCTGTAATCCATCCTTATCTCAACGCTCAATCCCAGCTCCCTCACCATTTCAAACGCATTGAATTGCTGCTCCGAGTACAGCGGCCACGTGGCAACTGGCACGCCGTACCAAAGGCTCTCCAGTATGGAGTTCCACCCGCAGTGCGAGACAAACCCTCCAACCGCCGGATGGGCCAGGACCGCCACCTGCGGAGCCCAACCGATCACTCTCCCAACTGTGGTCGTCCGTTCTAAGAACCCGTCGGGCAATGCGGCCTCTGGATTGGCGTAATCGCTAGGGTACCCCATCTTGCCTTTTGGCGGAGGCTGACGGAGGGACCACACGAACCTATACCCGCATTGCTCCAGCGCGCACGCGATCTCTCTCACTTGATCCTCGCTGAAGCTTCCCATGCTCCCGAAGCAAAGGAACACGACCGATGCCGGAGGCTGATCATCCAACCAACAGGTGAGATCCTCCCTCTGTCGATCGTCACTGGACCCCACGTGAGCATCGCCCTTGAGGTCTAGTATGGGTCCCACCGGGTACACCGACGGGATTTCACTCTTTGCAAAGGACTGGACGGCATGACATTCCAGCTCCAGAAATGTATTTACCAATATACCCTTTGTTTCTTTGAATCTCTGAAACTGATCCAGTATCACCGTGGACCAATCTCTGTTTAGCACAACAGAGGGCAAGACTTTGGCTGGAACTGGGTTGACGCAACTCGGGACTGTCAGCTCAGTATCTGAGTCTTTCAGCTCGGCGATGTCTTGGCTATGGACGTCACGAAGGGTTTGTAGATGGAGCATGAGACCAAGAGCGCCGGCACTTGAAGTGTAGAAAACATAAGTGGGGACTCCAAACTCATTGGCAACGTCAATCATCGTCGTGCAGAACATGCCAATCACGAAAGCTGTGAGTCTCGGCTCCTCAGGAACCGACTCAGGATTAGCGAACCGGGTGGCCGCCTTTCTGACATGGGGTTTCTGGATTTCTATTAGGGAGGTCAAGAAGTTCCCCTCCGAGGCAGGTTTCTGTTCGGGGAGGGTAACGAACTTGAGGCGGCCATCAATGGAGGAGGAAGAAGAAGCAAGAGAGTCGGCATAGGAGGTGATTTTATTGTCAAACGGCAATGGGATAATGAATATTGTGGCCGAGAGGCGGTGGTCTCTTTGGACAAGGAGCTTGGCAACTTCGACGGCGGGTACAAGTTGACCGATGCCGGGTGAAGGGACGAATACCAGCTCTCCCCTCTTCATGGTTATTGAGACTTGGATCTTATCTCTTCTCTTCTCTTCTCCTCTTCTCTTAGTTCTGAAATTGCCATAGAGTTTTGGTGTTATGGATAAGGAAGAGGACCAGAGAGCGCATGTGGTCCTGAGAGGTTCTGATCTGTATGGGGAAGATAAAGCTTCTGTAAGTCCAATAACTTGAAATGTTAAAAGACAGTTTTTTATTCTTTTGATTAAAACAAGCACAAGAAAGTCGCTTCTGCTGGCAGTTGTCATTCTATTTGAGATTGGGATATCAAGAGTTTCATAACTTTTGTACGGCGCTCACTTAACTGTCATAACTTTTTTTTTACGGCGCTCACTTAACTGTCATAACTTTTTTTTTACTCACTTAAGTGCCACATCAAAGTAAAATCAATCACTTACGTGCCAATTTTGGCAAATCATCATACGTGAAATTTTTTTATTATTTTTCAAATTTCTTACCTTATTTATTTGGTTTTTACAGTGCTGGTGACCCTCGCCGGCCTTACTTGCCCACGGCCATTGCTGAAAGCCCTCACCAGATTTGGGCAAGGGCGTCTCACCCAAGGCCTTCACGGCCCCACCGGTTGTGAGCAAGGGCAGGCGGGGTCACGAAAGCCCTCGCCAAATTTGGGTGAGGTCGCCTCGCCCAGGGCCTTCAAGGCCTCACTGGTCGCAGGCGAGGCGGCCCTTGCCCAGTTTAGGTAAGGCCTTTGTGGCCGGTGAGGGTCGCCATGGCCGGCATGAAAAAGAAATGGCAAAAAAAAATAAAAATAAAATAATAAATCATTAAAAATTTACTTAAAATTATAAAATAGTCATTTTCGGCATCCACGTATAATTTTCCGGTGTCCACGTCGGATTCCCGGCTAGGCAAATTGCCGATGGCACTTAAGTGATCGATTTTTCAAATTTGTGGCACTTAAGTGAGCGAAAAAAAAATTATAGCACTCAAATGAACATCGGACAAAAGTTATAGCACTTCTACAGTCTCCATTCTACTTTGTATCACAGGTAGAGAAAACTCACAAGCAAATAAATTATGAGAAGTGGATATTCCGCCAACTGACAGATCATGTTACAAAAGACGGTGCAATGAAGGTAGACAAATGGAGGAAGAAGAAACCTTTTCCCCAACTGCCTGGATGATAATTGTACGTCGTTTCTCACTTGGCTCGTAGATATAAATAACATGGGCCTCTTCTACTAACAACAAGATAAATGGAATGGTAAGATTATATTACACAAACACAGATCACGACTAAAGGATAAAGACGCCATTTATGGAAAACAAATCAAGCCTTTCCAGTTTACCTTTAGTCATGCAGGTTGGGAAAAATGTGCAAAGTCAAGCTGAAGGCGTCTCCCCTCTCTTGAAAGATACCAATCTATATTAACTGTATTTAATCCTCCCACAATATAGGAATGCACATAGTCGTTGATAACCAACCTGTGTTGTTTAGATGGCATTGACATTGTTTCTTATGTTGGCTCTACTAACTTCAAGCAGTTCATCTACCATTGCTTGCATTGGTTACATTAATCTTCATCAACAGACTCAAGGAGCAATAACTACGTAGGTTTCTGAAATAAAGCTACTCCAGAAATCTGAGTGAACCAAAATTCAGGTTCAACACTTCCAAGCACACAGAACACTCTCTCCCTTGAAGATTTGGCATAATGTTACGGGAGGCGGATATATAATAGGAGAATAAGACATCCAACAAAAGGTCCAGTTTCCAGTTGCCAGCTGTCCGCAGATTCATGGAGATAGAAGACCAAGTATTTGATAATCAGAGAATCTGGTAGCAACCTCTTCTTGTCACTTATTTTATTCAGATACCTCAACATGACCAGGATCGAGAGAAGGCCTATAACCAGCATTCCTCATCTCCATGGCTAATCCATCCAACATACTATACATCTCGTCACATTGGTCATGGCTTTGATCCCTTGATAGAAAATAGTTCACGGTACCTGCTATATCAATCCAACTACATCCAACCTCCTTTCTGAGACCCTTTTCCCTCATCTCTCCCCTCAACCTATCGACGCTCTCCCAGTTGCCTTCCTCCGCGTATATATTTGAGAGCAAAACCTGATAGCCTGAATTGTTGTTCCCTATCCCGAGTTCAATCATCTTTCTTGCAACACTTTTCCCCATTTCAGAATGTCGATGAATTTTGCAGGCTCCCAGAAGGGAACCCCAAATTGCCAACTTATTACCATCTTCACCCAACTCATTGACAAACTCAAATGCCTCTCCCACTCTCCCAACTCTCCCTAACATGTCAGCAATGCAGCAGTAGTGCTCAGTTGATGGCTGAATTTTATATTCCCTCTCCATTAACCGAAATATCTGAAGGCCTTCATCAACTAAACCAGCATAACTACAGGCAGACAGGACTGCAACAAAGGTAATTGCATCAGGTTCAATGCCAAGCCCTTTCATTGACTGAAATAACGAAAGAGCTCTCTCACCCATCCCATGCTGACCATAACCAAGTATCATGGTGGTATATGTCACCGAATTTTTCTCTGGGGTCCTTCTGAAGGCATTTTCAGCATCTCTGATGACACCCAACTTGGAGTATGTGTCTATGAGAGCAGTATCCACAAAGACATTTTGGTCCATAAAGTTGCGAACTGAGAATCCATGGAGTTGCTTACCGAAACTTATACTTCCAATTGAGCTACAAGCAGGAAGAACTGATGCTATTGTAACAGCATTGGGCATGACTTTTTGCTTAAGCATCTGTCGCAAAATCACAAAAACTTCTTCAGTCAGTTCATTTTGATTGTACCCAGAAATCATAGCATTCCATATAGCTTGATCTTGGTCATTCAGGTAATCAATGTTGAAGATTTGTTCTGCCGTCCTAATTAAGCCACATTTAGCATACATGTCTATGAGATAGCTACCCATTCCCTCGAATTCAATCCCATTCCTGAGAAGATATGCATGAACCTCCTTGCCAATGCGTTGATTCTTCAGATTCGATGCCACAGAGAGTAAAGCGCTCACTGTCACAAAATCAGCCATAAACCCTTGTTTCTGCATCTCATAGGCAAGCATCAAACCTTCATCATCCAGCCCATTTTGCACAAAAGCAGAAATGACTGTGTTCCACGAGACAATATCTCTTTGCAGCATCTTATCGAAAACCTTAAATGACGTCTGAACTGAATTGCACCTTGAATACATTACTATCACTGCATTTAATATGTTAATAGGCAATACTATGAACCTCTTAATCAAATAGGCATGAAGCTGTAAAGCTAAATCCAATCGTTGCATTTGTGAAACAGCTGTTAAAACCGAGAGAAAAGTTACATCATCGAGGTCTGTCTGCTCTGAAGCCAAAGCTTGAGCAAAGAGCTCAATCCCTTCAGCATGACAATCATTCTGAACATACGCACTAATCATGGTGTTCCACACTTCTGTGTTCTTCTCAAGACAATGATAAAAAATCTTCCCAGCAATATCAAGGCACCCAAGCTCTGCATACATAAATACAGCTGAACTGACAACAAACAAGTCATTCACAAATTCATCACCCAACTTTAGAAGAAACCCATAAAACACGTTGGCCAACTTTCTCTTCCCCACACCTGATATGGCAGGGAAGATATTAACGAAACTGACCGGACTTGGCCTTATTCCAGTCCTCATCATTGTCCGAAACTGCTTAACCGCATCCATGTACCTCTCAGTCTTCACATGCCATGAAACCAATGTATTCCAAGAAACCACATTTCTCCTGCGCATTGTATCAAAAACTCTCCGCACTGGATCATTCACGCTGTAGTCGAAATCCATCAAACAACCCACATCATTCTCCGCACTGTTCAAGCACGCAGAGTACATATTCAACAAAGAATTATACACGACCCTACTGGGGTTCGGTTGGCACCGGACAAAATGGCAGTGTACGGCCTTACCTACCCTCAAATTACGTGTTTCGGCACAGGCCTTGAGAGTGGAGGAGTAAGTGTAGGAATCGAACTGGACGTCGGGGGAGGCTCTCTTCATCCGGGAACAGAAGAGGAGGGCTTCGTCGGGCATGTTGTTGCAGATGAAGCCGATGATGATGGTGTTCCATAGGACGGTGGATGGGCGAGTAATTGTGTCGAACAATTGGCGGGCGAGGTGGGGCTGCCCTTCTTGGCAGAGCCTGCTGAGGCGAGAGCGGACGGTAGGGGTCTTGAGGGTCGGCCTCGGCGGAGAGAGAAGGGATTCGCCGCCGGTGGCGGTGGTTGTGGCGGTGGCGGTGGAGATGTGAGAGTGAGGAAAGGGTGGTAACAGAGGGAGTGCCGAAGTCACCATGATAATGCCTGGTCACACCGCCGGAGAGAGGTGGAGATAGTGTTTGATTGGCCGTTAAAGACTCCTTCGGTCCGTTTGTTTGTTTTTTTTTTTTATTTCTTTTTTTTTTCAACTTATCTTATTTTTCAGTTATCTCCGATGGCAGTCGATTTTTTATTTTTTTATGCTAATAGATTTAGCACCTAAAACTTTATGTACATGTTAATTTTCTTTTAGGGAAAACAACACAATTTGCCCTAAAACTTTAGTCAAGTGTGTAATGTCGTCTCTAAACTTTTAATTTGTTTAATATTATCCACGAACTATTGTAAATATTCAATTTAGTCCCCAAATTATATAAATATGTTTCATGTCGTCCTTTCGTTGATTCATGTTAACAAAATATGCCGATGTAACTTTCAATTCTTTAAGTTTGAGTGGTATGCAACAAAAAAAAATTATACGTGGTCGTAGATTGTCCAAAAAAGATATTTATCTCAAATTAGGATATAATAATTCATGCCATCAAATAATGATGGTCATAACATCCTAACTTATTTTCCTTTTCTAAAGTAAATGGATAAAAAGATTGAAATATTGATTCATTATTTTTAATAACTTAACTCAGCATATTATGATTTACATCATCAAATAACATCTAATTTGTCGGTTGAGTAAACGAAAGGGCTACATTGAACATTTATTAATGATTCAAGGATCGCGTGGGGCAGAGTATATGTCCAGAAAAAAACATTGCACATTTGGTTAAAATTTAGAGACCATTTATATCGATTTCTCATTTTATTTTCCCATGATGTGAAATTTGACCCTAGGCGAATTAACCAAATTTCATAAAAACACCCTACTAGGTACATAGTGGCCTAAGCATTTCGAAGCAAACTTATATTTGGTCGCTTTTGAATTATTTCATATGAATTACATAATTTTATTGCGGTTCTACCGAGCACGAGCAAGAAATGTGATCTGTGTGCGAGGAGAAATCGGGATCATGGAAAAAGTGACCTAGGGATGTTCCAAAGTTAAGGTCATTCCACAAGTTTCGCGACCCAAATTAGATGTAAAAAGTTGAAATAAATACAAATACCCCTAAAGGTGTGTTTGTTTCTTGCAAAAGTAGTAATTTGAGAAATATTTTTAAAAACATTTGTTTATATGTTTGAAAAAAATTAGTTAACGAAAAAAAGAATTCCATTGTCAATGAACATGTTGAGGCAAAAATTAATAAAAAAAAATTTCCGTTGACTAATTATTCTAAATCTAGGACACACCCTTGGGCTGGGACCAACGTAAGTTGCGAATAAATAGCCCTTTGCAATATCACTCGCCATGGACCTTTCAATTGTCGTCATGGAGATCATTGGTCTCTTTTAGTGGTTGCCATACCTTTGTGCGCTCTTTCTCTCTCGTGCCTTTTTAAAATTTTTGGATTGCTTATATGGCACGTTCTTGGTGCCACATGAGAAATTTGGACTAATTGTAATCTATCTCGTGTATCCTTGGCGTCCAGCTGAGCACTCCGATGTCCAATTCAACACTTTAGTCGAACACGTAAATCGAATGACTTCCCTCGTACAGTCGCTTCTTTCACAATATCTCCTAACCCAGCCGGCTAGATAGGCGAGTCACTCGATGAGGCTTGGCGAAATAAGAGCATCTTTGATCTTGTTGGCTAAGCATCTTAGAGCTCTTTTTTTAATAAAAAAAAAAAATAAGAGGAGTAAGGCCCTTGAGCTAGAACTCACAAGATTACCATAAAAGGAAAATGACATGAATAGTCTTTAAACTATGTAGTCTATAAATTTTTAATTTGTTCAATGTAATCCCTGAAATTTAGCCCAATATGCAATGTCGTCCCTGAATTTTTAATTTGTTTAATATAATCTCGGAATTATATGAAAATCTTTAATATTGCCCATGAACTTAAACTAATGGAATAATAATATTGGTTATTTTCGTGTAGTTTATGGATCATATTGAATAAATTAAAAGTTTAAGGACGATACAGTGGCCTAAAATTTGGAGATCATATTGGATAAATTATAAATTTGGGGACCACGTTATATACGAAGAAAAGATTCAGGATTTATTTGTGTCTATAAATACCAAGTAGAGGAATCATTTCGAGTTTCGGGCAAAAGTACAGCGGCCTGTACAGGCATTACCCCCAAAATTTTACTGGCAGCTAGTAAAGTAAATGCAAAATTTTTTAAGCCGGCCCCCACTCAACATAACTAAGAACCGCCACCGCTCAAGCCTCTCAAATCTACTGGAGATTGCTTCAATTACCGATATGCAGTTCCGGGACTTGTTCATTTATTTGTCAAGCTCACCGACATTCTAGACAAAACACTGTATAGTTGCCTTATGGCCATGTTAACGGAAAATCGCCAAAAAAGCTCAAAACTTATTGTGCGACACTAATTCAATTTTAAATTGCCGATTTCGACCTTTCGACGATTTATAATTATGTTCCATTTAATTAATTTTGGCTTAAAATTGTTAACATGAACGATCCTTACAACTATTTTATATTTTCCAAATATTTCCTTTTCTTTTCATTTTCATTTTTCCTTCGTTGGATCTCCGACTGGTGGGGTTGCCAAGGCCCCAAGGACCCTTGCTGGCCACAAGTGAGGGTGTTGCGCAATGGCGACCCTCGTTGGCCACAAGCTTTGCCAAGCGAGATGGCCGACGCTACCTAGACCGCAACGTCAGCGTTTTTTTAATCAAAACTGGCTGGATGAACTATATTAGAAAATCGTCAAAATGATCAGGACTAAATAAGCAAAATTGAAAAGTTTAAGATTGAATTGACCATTGTACAAAATATTTAGGGCTTTCTGGACAATTATCCCTTGATATAATTATTTGGCGATGTCTCGAAAGCTCACCCACATTCTAGATAAACACTGTATAGTTGCCTCGTGACCATGTCAACTTGATTGCAAAGAGCAGGTACCATAGATATTTTGGCGATCATTGCCGTGATAAGAGCCTCCAGCACCGTTTCTTTTCAATGGTTTACAATGGTTTCATTCTCATGCATGAAAAATGCGAAACCCAGAAATAATCCAATCACACGAAGAATCAATCTGAATGGTTTATAGTTGTCGACTTTGATTTCACGGATTTCTCATTGATTGATGAACCAAAAATTGATCGGAGGGCGAAGTTCCATCATATGTTCCGATGACCGTCGAAATTAGCAGAGTAGCAAGTCACGCGGTTTTCATGAGCCTCCAGGTAGTAAAAGATCTTCGAGCCCATAGACATCAATTATCCAAAGAACGAAATCGTGGGATGCGATTCGCTTTCATGTTTCATCTTGTATCATTTCTTTTATAATCTAGGGGCATGAGCACAAAGCCCGACTACCTAGAAGTTCATGAAATACTCTACAAGCCCAACGAATTGGCTAAATCTAGGCCATTCGTCTGTGCAGGGTGGTCGTGATCTATAGCGGCTTGCACACAACTGATGGGATGTGAACGGTGACCTCCAATTCATGAGTCGGTAATCTCTTCAATCCCAATCTGCCGCGTCGATCCCAAAAAGTGAAGTTTCAATCTTTTTTTTCTCCCTAAATAGAAGCTGAAAATAGGATGAAAATCCTTCGGCTCTCGAGTATATCTTCCCTCGTCTCATTTACAAGATGCCGATATGATTCGCATCATTTGGAGTTCACTTCACCCAATCAAAATCTCAAAATCCTAATACCATGCACAAGAGCGCTTCGATCGCATGCACAGGCTCAAGCGCCAATGGCTTGGTGGGGAGCAATGGTCGCCCGAAGACGCGACGGCTGCGGCGACTGGGGTCCGGCGCAGCGGGCCGAGGAGAAAGAGAGAGAATGGAGGAAAAGGAAAGTCGTGATTTAGGTGAATTTTCATTCTTAATAGATGCGGATAATGAAGAGGATATTCCTTTTATTGGCGGGACCAAGTGAAAAAAGGACATCAAGATAATTTGATTGTTTGGAATCATTTTATTGTCGCACGCACAATCATGTCAATCACACAATTTCATAAAATAATGGCCTTCTTAACGAGTTTCGCGTCACAAGCGAGATGTGATATCTCAACATCTCTTCTCACGTTTCTCTCGTGCAAACGTGATTAGAAATGAGCAAATGTGATTAGAAACGATGCGTGGAGTTCAACGAGCACGGTGGACACACTTGGGAAATTAACTTGGGCAAAATCGACTCTGATGCAATGTATATAAAGAGCGTCTAAATGTCATAGTAAAGCGACGCGATATATTTCAACACGACCGTCTCGTTGATGTCTACAAATCAGATGCATGTATGATATCAAGATTTTATTTGGATATCAGCAAACAATTATCCCCAACGTATCCTTCACGACCGTGTGCAGGAACCCACAAAAGTCAATATAGGTTAGTGCCAAAAATGATTATTTACAGCAATTTGGCGGGTGTAGGCTAGGGAATAGAGATATAGTCGACAAAGATGGGGCATAGAGCACGATTGAAGATTTCATTTTTTGACTAAGAAGAGATATGATGTACGACTAGCGTGAGAGGCCCATGTGTGCCACCGACGTGATTATACCGATCATTTTGGTATATCATGTTAACATGTCACATGATATAATCGTTTCACAATAATATATTTGCAAACGAGCCGTCTCATGAAAGAGCTACTCGAGATCGACCGGTTGAATACTCCATCTCATCTCGATTCTTCTTCTTCTTTTCCTCTTTTTTATAATTTAAGAGTAAAGATATGGAGTTTTGACTATTCGAAACATCACACAAGCTCCTGGCAAACCGGTTAAGTGCAAGCCTCTGGGCTTGTGCCAGTGACCTTGATCTAGAGCATTTGGCATGTAATTGGTGGATCTGAGCAGATAGCCTCTAATTCTCGAGCTTAAAATTCTCCAACACCTCAACTAATTGTATCAATTCCTCCTATTAGTCTCAATTCTTTTTTTTAGACTAAAACTTATGTTTAAGTAGTTCCCAAAAAGCATCAAAGCTATGCATCCACAAAACTATGTCCAAGCGTTTCCTACTTAACCATTCATGCGTAACTATTGGGAGCACGCAGCATATGTCCAATACCTTCACTTAGGAGATCGTTCAAAAGGAGACCAATTCCAAACCCGAATTCATCTTCGCTAAAATGTTTTAAATTAATTAATTATATGTCAATTATAATTTATTAATTACTTCACACAACACTAAGCAACGTTGCTTGGCTTAGAGACCTTCTCCAACTCTTTTTTTTTCTTCATACGTATGTAGAACTGAATAATAACAAATATTCTCACTATCCTTCATTGAGCTCTTGTCGGTGGTCAGTTCCCTTCACTCCATCTCGAGTGATGATGAGGAAGCTAGCGAATAAATTATTCACTGGATGCATTTTTTTAGGAAAGTGGAAAATCCATGAGGAAAAAAAAGTAAAGAAATTCAACCGTTAATTAAATTAAAGCATTTTTCAGGAAAGTGTAATATCCATGAGAAAAAAAAAGTAAAGAAATTGAACCGGTAATTAAATTAAATTCTCAAGTGAGGATGCCTAAGACACATAAAAGTTCTCCAATTAAGTTTTGACGTGAGAACGCTCGTTTTTATTTTCCTTTTTTCACATTTATATATAGTATATAATTGTGGCCTCACTTCATCTATCGTATTTTCAGTTGGATTTTCGAACATACGGTTTGAGTTGCATAGTGTGTAGGCAATTCCTCATCCTATTGCTTTCTTCTGAATTGACAAATTTAGGGTTTCGGTTTCTATTATTATAGGATAATTCCGCTGCCTCTTTATTAGGTTCGTAAGTACGTGGCCGACATCGCAACATCAACATCAGCATCAACTTTAACTGTTTGCTTTTGTTCTTGATAATTTACCAGACCCTTTTTATCTTTCTACTTAGTCTCTTAAGTGCCTAACGGCACTTCTCCTTAGTCGGGGACCTTGAACTGACCTTCTGGTTAAGAAGAAGTGTCGTTAGACGTGACAATCAATGGGAGTTACTTTTTATAGGAGTTTTCAACGGTAGTCTCCATTGCAAATAAAGGGGAACACCCAGCCTAAATGCATTTTTTTATTTTAAGTTAACGTGCCAATGCCCGCACGCTCTGCATCTTCAAGTTTCGAGGTCAATATTTTTCTTCCCGACCAAAGAAGGAATACCCTGCGTTTATTATCTCAAAGTTCGAACAAAGCCTTTTAAGGACTTACTCAAGTCCAACCCTTTCTCTTTATTAGGTTTGGAAGTATGTGGCCGACTTCGCAACATCAGCATCAACCTTTTTTTTTTTTGGTCAGTGGATCAACCTTAACTGGTTGCTTTTGTTCTTGATAATATTTCAGACCCTTTTTTTCTTTCTGCTTAGTCCCCAAAGTACCTCATATCTCAAAATTCACCCCCAATTTTCCCTCAAATTAATCTCCCTGGACATACTTCACGTTGGTCGGGGATTTTCTTTTTCTTTTCAAGAATCGACTCATTGCCAATGAATATCCATGGTCGTCGATGCATGTATTGCTAACGCGATACCTCATCGGGGACAAAAGGATATCTCGAAAGGGAAAACGCGAAACTCGGCTACTGCTAATTATGATGGAGATTCGGCATGAGATGAGGGTCTGGACAGAGACATACCCTGTCGTGTCGGAATCAAAGGATCGGGCGAGAACGAGATGAACTTTGCATCGACAACAAATTAGCATTAAAGGTCAATTGATAAACATTCGATAAGTTCGGAGGGTCAATTAATTGGGCCGAATTCCCTAAAAAACCTCCAACTTTAGGTCAAGTCCCAAAAATACCCCGAACTTTTTTTTATCTCGGAAAAAATCCCAAACTTTAAGTCAAGTCCCAAATCTGCCCCAAACTTTTCTTTTGTCTCAGAAAAAACCCTAAACTTTAAGTCCAGTCCCAAATCTACCCCGGATTTTGTTTTGTCCAAAAAAAAATCACAAAAATTCAAAAAAGTTTGGGGCAGATTTGGGACTTGACCTAAAGTTTGGGGTTTTTTTCGAGACAAAAAAAAGTTCGGGGTATTTTTGGGACTGAACCTAAAGTTTGGGGTTTTTTTTATGGAATTTGGCCCAATTAATTGGGACAAGAAGTGCACACTAGGGAGGCCCTTCGTACCCACTTTTCGTCTGGCATTTCGAAATTAAATTAAGGTTGCATTTGGGAAGCATTTTAGGAAAAATCTTTTGAGAAAATGCAAATACCTTTGGGTTAAAGGAGTTTTTCGAAATGTAAATAGTGTTTGGTAAAATTACACTTTAAATACAACTTTGGCTAAATGGTACTTGAAAAAATTACACTTTACAAAACCCTTTTAAAAAGATTTTTTTTAAAGTAAAAAATTACCACCGAAGAGACTCGCCGGCGAGCCATTGCTAGCATCGCTTGAGGTCACCAGACCTCAAGCGAGGCGGCCTAAGGTCGCGAGACCCAGGCGACCGTCGGCCTGGGTCACGCGACCCCAGGTTGACGCCGCCTGTGGTCGCATGACCTCAGGCGAGGCAGCCTAGGGTCGCGTGGTCTCAGGTCGCCTCACCTGAGGTTCGATGACACTAGCGGCGGCTTGTCGACCCGTCGACGTCGCCTGTGGTCGTGTGACCTCAGGCGAGGCAGCCTGGGGTCACGTGGTCTCAGGTCGCCTCGCCTGAGGTTCGACGACACTGGCGACAGCTTGCCGACCCATCGGTGGCCCCTCGCACAGCACCTGCAATAATGAAAATGGAGAAGACAATGAACAGTGATAAGCACGGCAAGATCGAAAAAGCAAAAAATAAATAAGGATATTTTGGAAAGAAAAAAAATCTACTTACCCTCCTTTGAGCATTCTGAAAAATGCTCAAATGCCCAAGATAGCCTTCAACCTGCCTTGGCATTCAGCATTTGGAGCCCTTGGCATTTGGCCAAGGTGGGTGAAAAATTTTCTCCAAACATCCAATATTTTTTCTAAGTAGCTTTTGACACTCAAAGTTACTTAGGAAAATTGTTCCCAAACACAACCTAAGAGTGTGCTTTTTTCAAGAAAATTTTCGTAATAAAAAAACGCTTTTCAAAAAATCATTTATGAGGAAAATATTTTCCTCTTTCCATATTAGGAAATTCACTTTCGTAATTCTAAGTACGCATTTTTTTTTGCCGTATATGGTATTCCGTTGCCCGACCATTTTCAATAAATCCGTGAAATTTCACAAAACTAATTCGCAGTAAACCCTAATTCTTTTCCTTCTTTGATTTTGGGGGATGGATTGAAAGATTGGGTAGTCTCGTGATCGTGCAAATTGCAGGGCGAAAGGCGACACCGGTGGTGTGAGAGTGAGAAATCCAACGTCGTTGGTTGTCGTTTTCTGGGACTCGGAGTCTGTGGTGAGAGAAAGTGAGGATGGGGCCCGCGTGGGGTCCATGGGCCTGAAGATCTTGTTCACGGGCTCAACAGTTCGCTACCCGTCAAAACCTCATCCGCGTTTCCTCGATTCTCTCTTGTCCTTCAAAAAAGTCGAATCCTTCGGCTCTTTCAATTATCATCTAAAATCTCGACAAAAAAAAAACTTTAAAATTAGAAAAAAAATAAAATAAAAAATAAATAAATCCCAATATTCGGTTCCAGCTTTACTCCACCCCACCTGATTAAGGGATTTTTTTTTTCTCGTGAAATTCGTGCAGGGGGACTAGATGCAATCGTGGCCGTTAAAATCTCGTAAATATTACGTCAGCACAGTGAATTTCAGACTATCCTTTTTGTGCTTTAGGCTGAACAATGATGTGGAAAGAAGCTGGTGGACCTACGCACTCGATTTAGCCAGACATGTTCCCGTGGTCACGTCCGAGTTCTTGACACTAAACCAAATCTCCGTATGAACACGCGATGGTGGAGAAGACTCACGAGCAATGCAACCCCGACATTCATGGGACAAAACCACTAGCATCGGACAATGGCACAAGTCACACGGTGCTTTTCTCGATAGTTCAACGGATCTCGACCATTGATTTATGAAAACGAGATCTTTATCGGTATTCATGGATTCGTCGAGGCATATGTAAAAGCACGTTATACGATTAGAGGATTTACATACAAAATTCGATGCCATGAATGTGAGAAGATTCGATCCAAAGGATTCAAGGTATTGCGTGGAGCGTGCAAGAAAATATTAAATAGACCGATCTTGCCACATATGCGACTAGACACTTCATTTATCGCTCGTCACGTGTTCAGATGGCTCCACTGGTCAGCCTCTTTGTCTTCTTCACCGTTTGTTCCTTTCCTTTTCTTTTTCTTTTTTTCCTTTTTCCTTTCTTTCTCTTTGGCCGACTAGTCATAGCCGGCAATTGGCCACAAGCAAGGGCCGGCGAAAGTGGCCTACCTAATATTTTCTTGGAGAACTATAGGCATACGATATTCATTTAAGCGATACTAGTAACAAAAAAAATGTAAAAAATAAAAACAAACGATCTGAACTAGGAAATTAAATGAAAAAATCCAGTTCAAACCCTAGCTCCACCCCACTAGGTTGACAGTAATATTCCAATGTATAGCTCCAAAGTCAATGAACCAAGACAAACCACAATAAATAACAAGATTTTGAAAAACAGGACAATGATCTCTCTCTCTCTCTCTATAAAACATAGTGACATTTGCATGAATTGCATTGCACTTCACTTGAAGTGGATCAACTCAAGTGCTACTTCTCCTCTCTCTCTCTCTCTCTCTCTCTCTCTCTCTCTCTCTCTCCAGCCATGGCAATGGCGAAGCATCTCTTGCTCCTCCTAGCCTACTTGGTCGCTAATACCTTCCTCACCTCCCTCGCCTGTCCCTATTGCCCCTACCCCTCCCCAAAATCTCCCACCACTCCGGTTGTGAAGCCACCCTACCACCCCAAACCACCCTTCCATCCCAAACCTCCCCACTTTCCCAAGCCTCCCATACTTCCCAAGCCACCGCACTTTCCCAAGCCTCCCATTGTCCACCCTCCGCACTTTCCCAAGCCTCCCATTGTCCACCCTCCCATATTTCCCAAGCCACCTCCCTTTCCTAAACCTCCCGTTGTCCACCCTCCCTACGGACCCAAACCTCCGGCCCTTTGTCCTCCTCCCATGCCTACGCCTAAGCCTCCCCCCAAGCCGAAGCCTCCAGTGGTGAAACCGCCCCCAATTCCTAAACCACCCGTGTACCCGCCGCCCAAGCCTCCAGTGGTGATACCGCCCCCAATTCCTAAACCACCCGTGTACCCGCCGCCCAAGCCTCCGGTGGTGAAACCGCCCCCAATCCCTAAACCACCCGTCGTATACCCGCCGCCCATCCCAAAGCCACCCGTCGTGCCACCGTCGCCGCCTTTCGTGCCCAAACCGCCGGTTGTCCTCCCCCCGCCGCCCCCACCCGTCGAGAAGCCATGCCCTCCACCGCCACCGCCACCCGTGCCGTGCCCACCCCCGCCGCCAGTGCCGCAGACGTGCCCGATCGACACGTTGAAGCTGGGGGCATGCGTGGACGTGCTGGGCGGGCTGGTGCACATCGGGATCGGGAGCAGCGCGAAGGACACGTGCTGCCCGGTGCTGCAGGGGCTGCTCGACCTGGACGCGGCGCTGTGCCTCTGCACCACCATCAAAGCCAAGCTCCTCAACATCAGCATCGTCATCCCCATCGCCCTCCAAGTGCTCGTCGACTGCGGCAAAACGCCTCCCCCTGGTTTCCAATGCCCCGCCTAAACCAAAAGATGAACCCTTGCAAGTGTACACAAGTACCCCTCCAACGAAGCAGCGACTGCTCCAATGTATTTTCTTTTCTTTTTGGGTTTATATTCATCGTATATCGAATGGGATATACGGTGATAGAAACCGTGGACTACATCTCGTATTCGTAGAGCTGTACCGCACCTGCTTTTCCCGTCAAAGATTCTCACAGCCTCATCAATCTTCCTTTAATAATTTCTGCATGTAAAGTTGATCCGCGATCCATCTTGTGGACGTTGCATGAGCTAACCACGTTAGACTCGTGGCAGAAAGTAAATTCTTTATATTATGGGGATAGTCGGATGTACAACCTCATTAATCTTTGTTTTAAAACGCACAAAGCCGTCCCGTCGACATCGTCGAATGGTGACCTAAGGCTTCACACTGATAGAGTGATTCATATAGTCTTTAAGAACATTATGAATGGGACGAATCCGAAATGATTCGTGCCGACAATTTGGTGAGCTGAGTTAAAATTTTTCCAGGCCCCTCTCAATTGAATATTTTCACGCTTTAGTACTAGGCAAAAAGACCAAACTAAGCGTGAGAGGGAGTGTTAGAGTAATTAAATATTAAATCAAGCCAGAGGAATATATTATTTTCTCCAATCGATTCGTTTCGCAAAAAAAAAAAAAATGAGCGATTTAAAAAACATTTTATGAAAAATGATTACTTATATCATTTAGAAAAATTATTTAACGAAAAATATTTTCATTATCGATAATAATTTATGCCTAACTATTTTTGTAAATATTTTATTCATTTTTTTTATAAGCGACGTAGTTAAAGACGGCATCCACAAAGCCAAAGGAAAATAAGCATGTTTAATTTGTTAAACATCTAATGGAGTCAGCTATTCTCATGGTTAGTACGTCAAGAACCTAATTAATATATAAATTCGTAGAGGTAGATCAAGTTTGATTGATGAGTCATGTGATTGGTGACTTTGGAGCTTCGACCCTTGCGAACCTCGAAATTCGATATATGCAAATAAAATAGATATTAAATATACAACATGATGAACAGTATCAATAATGATCTCAGAAAAACATGAAAAAACATTCCTCGTTCAATCAAGGTTCTTTGATGCGTGATTGGCGTGGCACGATAGTTTTGAATTCACGAATTTGTCTCATTTATTAGGGGTGTGCACGGTCCGGGTTAAGTCGGTCCTCGTATGAAACTCGGGACCGGACCGATAATCCCGATCCCCATGTTTTCGGGACCGGACCAGGATCGATGGTCCGGTCCGGTCCGATTCTAGTGGGATTGTTAAACAATGAACCTACAAAGCTAATTACGACTGCTTAACAGCATAACATAATTTTTTTCGTCCATGATGGAGTGCATGAATGAGAAAACCTCTCGTTTTAAAGGCATTTCTGCATTAGACAAATGATTTGTCACAAATCATATCGCATACCAAACCAACAAATACATTTGTAATTGTACGGAAACATAACAAGATAAGAATGTCGCCTTAGCAATTATTTCGTCCTAAGTTTCAAGAAGTTTGAAACTAAAAGAAAAACAAAACCAAGAAAAGTAAAGCCTTTTCCATTGATCAATAAGCAATGTTAGGATGTAATGAACATCTAATTACTAATTAACCCATTGACGTCAAACCAAAGACTGCAATAAAAAGGAAGAAACCATTTATAAAGATCCAAATGTTACATGTTAGAACTCAATTCGAAAATACAGAAAAGAGAACTTAATCTCAAAATTACCCAAAGCATGGATAACTTTTTTTACACACATCTAACTATTAAAAGCAAACAAAACAATACAATTTGAGCATCTCAACTAAGAAATTTTAAAAAAATAAATGTTTATATGTTATATAAAAACAGGTCCGCACCTAAAGGTCTGGTCCGATCTAATGACCCTTAAAACGGGAGATTAGACCGTCTAGCCACCGGTCTTACTTATAAAAACCGAGGATCGGACTGGTTTCCTAAAGAATCGGACCAAAATGGCCAATCTGGTCCGGGCCAGTTTACTCACCGCTATCATTTATCATGCGATTCTTCAGAGACGAGGCTGGCATGTCCTAACTTTGAGATATAATCTGGTTGCAATAAAAGAAAACGAAAAAGAAATGAGTTTATGAAAATCTAGAAGAGTTGCTCTTCCAAATAGGGAATAGAACCTTTTCGTGGTACCTAAAGTCAAAAGTGGTCACAAACTCTTAATTGACATTGCCTAAAAGCGAGGATCGTGCATGCATCCACCAATTTCTCACATCGAAAGGAGCACCACACAAAGGGACACGAGCAATAAGGCTAGAGGACAGTGACCTGAGTACAAAAGCATAACCCACCACGTCATGCAACCCAAGAGATACTCTCGACATTGTGACCCGTGACCGCGTAATTATCATTCCCGGGAAAGATTTTTCATTATAAAAGCTATAAATTTGACGTCTTCTTGAACTGAAATTTAGGCGGTCCACATCAAACTTTATGATCTTTTGTACTGTTTCGTCAACTAGCCTTGATGGATATGGTCCCCTTGTTTTAGCTCCACCTGAATTTTGCATATGTGCGAGGCTAAGTTTTCGTAACCTCGAACCCTTCTATAATTTCAGTCGAATTATCGATCATGTCTTCGAACTGACATTCCACGCGAAATCTTTCAATTATTTTCAATTGAAAATAATGAGAACAAATTCGGCATGGGGCGAAATGGCATCAGACGACAACATGCGTGAGATTCCAATTATTTCAGTCATAGCATGTCTAAGTCAGGGTTGGACCCTTCTTTTTTTCTTTTTTTTCTTTTTGTTATTGTTGTCAATTCGTTGTGCTTTGGCAAAATTGGAGAGACTAAAAGAAAGGCTAAAGATTAGAATGATTGAGCGATTCGTGAGTCTTATATGTCTTAGAGTGTATTAGTTGTTCCATTTTATTTTTTTTATTTTTTGGTCTACGTATTATTTGTTAATAAAGCAACAGATTCCTTTAAAAAATAGTCATTGACCGGTTCAAAACCAGTTCTATCCCAAAACAAACCTGGTTGGTCTGGTTCTTGGATGCAACTGGGGGGTTAGCCACCCGGGAATAGAGCCTGATCGGTTCCCAAGTTTTTCACCGGTGAACTTATTCCCATCTATCGAGAGCCGGCTTTGAACAGAACCGGCCGGGCCTAACTCTCCGAATCAAAGGTAATGGAGGCACATGTGTTGAAAGCAATTTACACAGCGACTGTCCATGTGAACTCCCGATTGCAATGATCAATAGGAGGAAAAGGAAAGGGGAAGAAAATGAAATTTTCTTGAAGGGCCAAAATCATTTCTATCCTATGTGTGACCTGTGAAGTTCCATGACCGAGTTGAATTGGGCTCGGCCACACGGCCCACAACCTAGCACGAGCTTTTAGATTGGTGAGTTCTGATGGGCTCCGATTGGGCCGGTAAGCCCCAGATTGGTATAGTCTCAATACAATACATCCAACCCCAAAAGGCCCATTTCATCAATAGCATATGGATCGAATCGAGGACGTTTGCATTGACAAACCTTGGATCCCACATATCACTATGATCTGATCTGATTTGATTTGATTGTAATGATAACCCAACTCGCACGTGCACGTCACGTTCCGCAAATTTGGGTTTGGGATGGCAAGCGCCGCGGTTCCGTAGATGGACTCTAGAAGCTCGATGGAACAACGTCGGACCGAAAGCATAACATAACGAGTAGTACACTCCCGTCGTGTGACATGCTAGTGTAGCGTTGCTCATCCAGTCAGGTATTGCAGCTCCACAATGGATGTTTGAAAATCACAATCGATGAGACCAGTTCATTGTATAATGTTATACGATTTTAGTACACTTGTGATAAATACCACGCAAACCCCAGTTTGAAGTCGAGTTTTGGTAGCTCGTTGAGGTCGAGATCTGAAGTCCAAGCTACGAAGAAGTCCATATCTGAGTTTGAAGTCTTTCCCCTCGGCAATTTGTTGCCTACCCTAAGGTCGAAGTCAAAGTCGAGATTTGGCAACTCGTCACCTAGCCTGAAGTTGAGATTGTCGCCTGGCTTGAGGTCGAAGTCAAAGTCGAGATTGGAGACTCATTGCGCAATTTTGAAGTCCAAATTTGGCGTGCCTGAGGTCACGCCGCCTGGACCTTGCCTCGCCTGAGGGCGCATGACTCCGGCGACGCTTGGCCTAGGGTCCCGCTTGCAGCATTCCGGAGTTGTCGAGAAGGGTTCCAAATATGGTTTTTTCTTTTTACTTTACGCCCTTGCCTGGATCTTGGTGAGGGCACAGAGGCCCTCGCCAGCCCTCGCTCGTGGCTAGCGATGGTTCGTTGACAACCTCGTCGACTAGAGTTGTAAAAACAAAAACAAAAACAAAAACAAAAACAAAAACAAAAACAAAAACAAAAACAAAGAAAAGAAAAGAATAAATAAATTCAAAAATATTTAAATATTATTAAAAATTGTCCACGTTAACAATTACTTCTGATCAAAATTGGCTGAACGGATTCAATTGAAAAAACATGAAAGCGTTTACGACTCAATTGATACAATTAAAATATTTAGGATTGAATTGGTAAAAATGTAATATATTTAAGATTGAACAAATTTATCACGACAAATGTTAATTGCGTACGGCTGAAATCGATACGACAACATGAAGTCCTAATTATTGTGAGGTGAGTCATATTGCACTAATGCAAACAATCAATGACAACTCATCCAATCTTTAATTAGATCGTCGACTCCGGATGATGGTAACTCAATTCAATTCCAATTAATTGAAGCCCAACAACCACAATTATGGACAGTTAGATTCGCACACGTTTTCAATTTGTAGGAAAAAAAGACAACAATCTCATTTATTTTCTCTCATCATATTCGGTTCCGCAATAACATTTTGACCTCATCGCTAATTAATTGTGATTTTTAACCCAAGAATTTTGCAGTTCTGGGTTTTCTCGAGAATAGGGTTGAGCACTGATAGAGGGTAAATCCTAGAATTAGTCCCGGCCGGCCCTACCCGTCCAGTTCTGATCCATTCCTGGTTCCAAATCAAGAGCTCCTTATTTTCCTTTTATTCTTAAATATAAGTGGGCCCCACAAAGAGTAAGTATTAAATTAACCTTCCAAAAGTAGGCATGTATGTTCACTGAAAATCCTAAAATTTATCATGAAAGTGCAATCAAGTTTTGGTTCAACCGAGTTCTTTCGTTAATTCCGTTTAACTTGACTAACGAAAAATATTGACGTGGCATTTTTAATATTTTCTCTCTTCTACGTGGCGATGACATGGCTA
>BCNH02000011.1:7382951-7400002 GCA_001662345.2 Metrosideros polymorpha var. glaberrima
GCCACATTAGCATTTTCTATTAATCTAATTGAATGGAGTTAACGGAATAACTCAATTGCACCAATTTGACAAGTTTTAAAACTTAATTTCACTTTTTAAAAGTTTTATGACTCAATTGCACTTTTGTGACAAGTTTTAAAACGTATAATACACATGTCCCAGACTTAAAATCTGAGTGAGCTGGATGGGAATTTTTACTTAATTTGATGATTGAATTTTTTTTACTTAATTATTTTTGCACGAAAGATTCCGCATTTATTTGCAAGCATATAAAAGGCCCACCGCCCTTTGCAGAAACTGCTGCAGAAAAAAGAAAAGAAAAAAGGATTAACTAGGACTGACTGAAGTGATTACACTAAGATTAAGACTACGCAGAACTAATTTGGCTGTATTCTTTCTAGATTGCTGCACAGCTATGCATTACTCTCTCTCTCTCTCTCTCTCTCTAGATTAGTCTCCCGACCGCCATTACTGGCCGCCGAAGGATGACATAATTTACAGAGCAATAAGTAGGAGAAGGACGAAGGGCCGTCTGCATAAAAGCGATGGATGCTAATGAAGATTTCAATGATCGACCGACAACACGATTTGCTAATGGAGGTCCACGATTTGTGGTGTGGTCCACAAAGATTTAATTTTTGATTAGTTGGTCAGCAACATGTATTTACTTTGGGGGAATTTAATAAAGTATATAGTTGATGGCGGTGGGTATTAATATGACCTTATATCATAAGACATTTTATGTACGAAAACATCTATCCATTGTTTCGATGAAATCGGTTTCAAGAAAACTTACGTGCATTCGTGGATGGAATTCATCGTGCCATAATGTCCGAATACCCCACGTTATATGGGGCTCGATGTCTCGGCTAGTATTGCTCGGGAACATCTTATTTGTTATTTTTGTGCTCCTCTTGCACACGAAATAGACAAAAGGTACTTCTTGTACGTTAACAAAATAGAGCAAATGCACGGGGTGTGGGCGCGCAATTCCATTCCTAAACCCGGTCTAGTTGAAATAAATTGGTTTCCTACAAGAATATTTAATCAATCTTTTTTAAATGTGGAGCGAGCATGGATAACGACGTAAGAAGGAATTCCTCACCAGTATCCTCCCCAAATTGAGGCCATCGTCTCCGGCTTCACCCACCTCCTCTTCCTCCCTCCTCCTCCTCCTCCTCCTCCTTGTGGTCATCGGTGCCGCCTTCTCCAGCCATGGGCGGACGTGCTCTAACGTCCACTTCCAGACTGTCATTGCCTCCATCAGTAGAATTTGCTGTTCTTCCATTTCGCGCATGATTACACGGACGATGAACGCCTACACGCCTTACCCTCAGAAGCAAAAAAGAGAGAGAAAGCTTCGACACTAACTACACGCATCACCAAAAAAGTTCGAAGTGTTTACAGATTAAAACTTCTTTATTTGAATATTGCTCAGCACTTATCCCTAAACATGAATCTCCAACTAGTTTTCTTAGTCCTAGGAACTGTCTTCCGGTAACATTGGTATCAACTATCAAGATCCCTACATCTTCTATATCGAAAACCCAGTTTTGATGCCTAGAAACCATCCAATGTTACTTAGTGAGATGAGACAAAGATCATTTCATTAGAAAGCTTCAAGAATCAAAGGAGACCCGGAAATGGCATCGGCGTCGGTGTTGGAGGCCACCAGCCCGTTGTCGAAAAGCTTCCACCGGTTTCGAATACGATAGCGTTCGCTCTTCGACGTAATTAGGTGAACCTCGATTAGCATATTGTGGCGTCCCGAACTTGTAAATGATAGTGACGGCGAGAGTAATCAAGGGGGCGATGGAAGCAAAGATAATTATGGACATTTTTTCCTCGGAACATACTTTGACATGGGAATTTTTTGAGTGGCTGCTTCAAAGATCAGAAAAAAGAAATTGGGAAATTCATCCCGACGTCTGCTACTTCTCTATGATATAAAAGCACATTAACTTCGGCTTTCCCCTCGCTGCCACATTTCTAAATCTGTATCTACCTGTATGTCAAGAGATGTAAAAAAAAAAAGGGAAGAGGAACACTTCAAAAATCACAATGCGTGATCATGATGATATCACCTTACCAAAATAATATAACAAAAGTCACGCTAAATCTATTGTAATTGTTCCAATTCAATCCTAATTTTTTTTTTTTTACCAATTGAGTCCTAAACATTTTACAATTGTGCCAATTTAGTTCTAAACTTTTTCTTTTTTGTCAGTTGAGTGGCACAATTCAATCTATTTGGCTGGCCGACGCTAACGTGCCATTGCCGACGCCCACATGGACTTTTTAAAATAATATTATAATATTTTTTTCTTTTTTTTAGTTTTTTTTTTCTCCCTCCTCCATTTTAGGGCTGGCAAGGGCGCCGCGGCCCTGGGCGGAGCAGATGGAACATTAAAGGAAGCAAAGTCAACTTAGGGGCTTAAGTAAGGTTAAGTGAGAAATTAATTAGACGTGGGTGTGGGGGGAGGGGGTGTGTGTGTTCAGACGAGGTCAACAAGATGTGCGATGCAATCTCTACTTAGCCGAAGAAATTGGGAGTTGCATAAGTAGATGATCATGTGGGGGAAGGGGTAGAGAGAGGTGAACCTGTAGGATCGGAGGAGGAAGCGAGGTGGATCTGGGTCATAGACTCATATTCGATCGGTCGTCCCCATTAATCAATTAGAGAGCGCCGCACCTTGTCTTCACTCACGTGAACTCATCGCAAAACCAGGCAAAAAGACATGATGAGTATGGAGTGGAAGCTTCTCATTTGACAGGGAAGTTTTCGGACTAGAATAATTAATCGTGTACATGTGACCACATGGATCGCAATTCTTGGTTACAAGATAACCTCACTCCAGAAAAAGTAACAAGCTACCAAATAGAGTATGCACAATCTGTCTATTTACAACAGATGCATTTTTTATTTTAATGTGTCAGTGCCCGCATGTTCATCCCATAAATTGGTATAGTTTTTGTTTCTTGTCTCGTTCTCGACAATATCCTTTAAGTGTTTTATATCTAGATGATCTCGAGATCTGAATATGTAGAATTTTAAGGATTTGGCAAGGTGCTGTTGTCGCCTAAGTGTTCGTACAAGCAATAATCAAAGTTGATCGACAAACCTGAAATGAAGTACAAATGAGTAATCCGATTGTAAACAAATGATCCGAGCCCAACGACTTCACGTTGTGTCCTTAAGACAAATTTGTCCCCTCCACCGGTACCCAATGTTCTTGGACAATTGCCTTCAAGGATAGAACGGATCGCCTTTCCTCTAAAGCGATACTTCTTGTGAGAAAATCTTCGAATGCAACTTTGCAGAATAGTCAAACAAAATAATTAACGAAGATGAAGAATGCCATGCGAATCAGTGAGATGCACAGAGTGCATGTGCGTGTTATAAAAAACATTCGGAAAAAGGTTTTATCAAAAACGAAGAGTCACGGCGAACCGAACCATTTCGTTCGGTTTTAGTTTGGTGAACCGAACTGTCGATCACGAACAGATCGTATCCATTCGGAAAAAATAAAACTGATAAAATTAATGGGCTAAGTTCAAAAAAAATATGAATGAGTCATAGACCTGGGCCCGGTCCGAGCCGGCGGGCGGCGGCGCACGTGAACCGATCTGTATTGTGTAAGTCATCTCCCTTCCACAAAAGTGAGATACCCCTTGAGACCCAAACCCACTTGAGAGGCTCCTCTAATTAAACACATCTTTCATCTCTTTTCTATCTCATGTGGGACTACCTCCAACCATCTTTCTCATTCATATTTCATGGGATTTGGATACCAAAATCCCAACAGGTGCAATCTTCACTCACGTGAACTCATCGCAAAACCAGGCAAAAAGGCTGAGTACGGAGTGGAAGCTTCTCATTTGACTGGGAAGTTTTCACACTAGAGGAATTAATCGTGTACATGTGACCACATGGATCGCAATTCTTACAATCAGTAAAGCAAGGGGGACTTTGGCGGTTGTATGATTGGTCCCTTCTTTTCCTCCAGTTTGTCGCTTCAGGGTCCACTAAAACCGATAAATCTTTTGACTTTGAAACCTTAGGGTGGATCCGATCACAAATGGTCGTACACTTGTCACCTTAGGATCGATCGAACGCAACAAATTTTTACGTTTGTCGTCTTAGATCAAACTTTAAGGACGAAATCAAAGTTTCGGCCCTGCCGTATGTCAAACTTAAGCGACCGAAATTTGTGCTTTGTCGCAGTTGATTCAATCAGAGATGGGACAATTTCGAAGATGTCGCAACGAATATGAAATTTCGTCACCTTTGCTTAGACTTGAATTGACAAAATCATGGTGTCTTAGGTTATTCCTAAAGCAATAGAGTAATGGTTTTGTCGCCTTAGATTAGGGCCTAAGTGAAAAAATTCACGCTTTAAGGATGGAAAATTTTCTAACTTACATGACAAAGAATAAATTTCGATGCCTTAGGATAGACCTATCTCCATATGAACACGCGACAAAGGAGACGACTCACGACCAATGCAACCCCGACATTCATGGGACAAAACCACTAGGATCGGACATCGTTACAGAGTCCAGTCAGAACGGGCGACGTGGATCTTCCAGGTTGTAGGTGCTCTTCTCGATAGTTCAACGTATCTCGACTATCGATTTATGAAAATGAGATCTTTATCGGCATTCAGGAATTTATCGGGGCATTGATAAGAGCATGTGAGAAGATTTGATCGAAAGGGTTCAAGGCATTGCATGGAGAGAGAACCGTGAGAAAATATTAGGGAGATCAATTTTGCCACGTAGGCGGTAAGACACTCCATCGCTTGCCATGTGTTCAGGTGGCCCCACTAGTCAGTCTCTTTGTCTTCTTCACCATTTGTTCTTCTTCTTCTTCTTCTTCTTCTTTTCCTTTTTCCTTTCTTTCTCTTTGGCTATGGCTGGTGACGGCCCTAGTGAGGACTAATGAGATTGGCTTACCTAATATTTTCTTGGAGAACTACATGCATACGAAATTCATATTGTAATTTCGTATTTAAGTGATGCTAGTAACATAAATAAAAATGAAAAAAAAAAACAATTGATCGGAACTAGGAAATTAAAGGAAAAAATCCAGCTCAAACCCTAGCTCCACCCCACTAGAATGACAGCAATATTCCAAAGTCAATGAACCAAGAGAAACCACAATAAATTACAAGATTTTGAAGAACAGGACTATGATCTCTCTCTCTCTCTCTCTCTCTCTCTCTCTCTCTCTCTCTATAAAACATAGCGACATTTGCATGAATTGCATTGCACTTCACTTGAAGTGGATCAACTCAAGTGCTACTTCTCATCTCTCTCTCTCTCTCTCTCTCCAGCCATGGCAATGGCGAAGCATCTCTTGCTCCTCCTAGCCTACTTGGTCGCTAATACCTTCCTCACCTCCCTCGCCTGTCCCGATTGCACCTACCCCTTCCCAAAACCTTCCTATGATCCTAAACCACCCGTCGTATACCCGCCGCCCAAGCCTCCAGTGGTTATACCGCCCCTGATCCCTGAACCACCCGTCGCATGCTCGCCGCCCAAGCCTCCAGTGGAGATACCCGTCAACCCGTACCCAAAAGCTCCCTATGTTCCTAAACCACCCATCGTATACCCGTCGCCCAAGCCTCCAGTGGTGATACCGCCCCCGACCCCTAAAGCCCCCGTCCACCCGTACCCAAAAGCTCCCTATGTTCCTAAACCACCCGTCGTATACCCTCCGCCCAAGCCTCCAGTGGTGATACCGCACCCGACCCCTAAACCACCCGTCGTATACCCGCCACCCAAGCCTCCAGTGCTGCCACCCCCAAAACCCCCCGTCGTAGACCTGCCGCCCATCCCGAAGCCACCTGTCGTGACACCATCGCCGCCTTATGTGCCCAAACCGCCGGTCGTCCTCCCCCCACCAGTCAAGAAGCCGTGCCCTCCGCCGCCACCTGTGCCGTGCTCACCCCCACCCCCAAAGTTGGTGCCACCACCGGCGCCTCAGACGTGCTCAATCGACATTTTGAAGCTGGGGGCATGCGTGGACGGGCTGGGCGGGATGGGGCACATCGGGATCGGGAGCAGCGCGATGGACACGTGCTTCCCCGTGCTGCAGGGGCTGCACGACATGGACGCGGCGCTGTGCCTCTGCACCGCCATCAAAGCCAAGTTCCTCAACATCGGCATCGTCTTCCCCATCGCCCTCCAAATGCTCGGCCAGTGCGGCAAAACGCCTCCTCCTGGTTTCCAATGCCTCGCCTAATCAAGAGGTGAACACTTTCAAGCGCATGCACGTAGACGTACCCCTCGAACGAAGCAGCGGCTGCTTCAAAAGGACAATAACACACGCGAGAGCTTCGCTCGCGAGAAGAAGCAGAGTAGCTCGCTTTCGTGTCTAATTGTTATTTATTTATTTATTTTTGCCTTTTTCTTTTTGGGTTTATTTTCATCGTATATCGAATGGGATATACGGTGGGAGAAACCGTGGACTAATAAATCTCGTATTCGTAGAGCCGTACCGTACCTTCTTTTCCCGTCAAAGATTCACACGACCTGATCAATCTGCCTTTAATAATTTCTGCATGTAAAGTTGATCCGTGATCCATCTTGTGGACGTTGCATGAGCTAATTACGTTGGACTCGAGGCAGAAAGAAAATTATTTATAATGTGGGATATTTCGAATGTATGACTTGAAAACGCACAAAGCTGATCCGCCGATGTCTATCGTCGAATATTAACTTATGAATGGGAGACGGAGTGTCACAAAACATGTTCTCGCGAACTAAATTTCCCGATGAGTGACATGTATGGAAGGAGATAGGTTTAGGGGTATTGTCCAAAAGGCGGGCCAATCGACCCATCGATTTAGGCGCGAGCTCTCTCAAGCATATACCTCACGCGACGTTGGATTTCATTTTAAATTCATTACAACCTAAGTATTTTTAGGAGTGAGCACTAGCCTATTAGGGTTGGCTAGAAACTATTGAAGACGTGGAAGTATCATTTTGATTTCTACGCAACCAGAAATTATAGGATCATGAAATTTTTACGCTAATCACCTAATTAGCGCACTTCGATACCTCTAACTAATTAGTTGTTTAACTAAGTGATCATGCATTCTTGATTATCGATTAATCCTAAAGGGATCAAAGCCGCTAATAATCATGCATAATGCTCTTAAGGAGTTGTTTTCATTAATATTTAGACTAATCCTAGCCTATTCTAGAAAAAACAATTAACACACAATCTATTTAAAAGAAGTACAGAAAGTAAACACCCAAGTATTGAAAACACGTGGAAGTAAACAAGCAAGTATTTAAAAACATCGAGGTAAACCCGATGCGAGTCAAGCTAAGAATACACATGGTCTCATTATAAGCCTTGAGACATGAACCTTCGGAAGCTTGAATTTCTAAAGACTATGCCTATCTAAAGTGATTCCAATTCTACTAATTAAGATGGCGAAGCTAACTAAAGCTAATTTAACCATTCATTAGTAGGTGATTCTAAGTCTATTTGATTTACTAATTAGAACCTAAACTAGTTAAGACCTAAAGTTATTACAACTTGTTCTAAGTTAACTAGAGCCACCTTAGGCCACCACGGGACTTCGAGTTCTTGGCCATCGCCTCAAGATCGTTTCCACTTGACATGCGAGCCATTCAACAAAGTAAACAATTAGTGAAGTTAATTCAATCGAACAAGAAATCAATTCGAGAAACGTGTCCTATCTCATGTGATTATTTAAGCCCACAACCATCTAATCCATCTAAGGGTTCATTAATTAAAATTAATGATAATTAACCCTGACTTGCGTTTCACAAAGAGATAGGCTAACTCACTAATCCCTAATTAAATTCTAATCACCTTCTTAATCTACCCGCCGAAAGGCATGCATCGAAGTCCTAACATTCATCTAAGCGTTCACATGCAAAGCTAGCTAACTCATGCAACTTAAACAAAGAAAGCAACCAACCATCAAACAAACAAAAGCATAATTATACTAAAAAGGCAAGCAAAAATGATTTCCTAACCTATTTTCTAATCTTTTAAATTTTCGAAAATGTTTAATTATTAAAAAAATTTAACACTAAAATAATAATATAACATTACATTAAATTAGAATAAACGGAACTGGGTCGGATCTCCGCATCCAACTCGGCTTCGCCGACCCGGGCCCTCGGCTGGACTGGGCCAGTGCGGCAACATCCACAGCCCAAAACAACTAAGCCCAGCCCACAAGCTAAATTAAACTGAGCCTAGGAACTAAGCTAAGCCGGCCCACTATCCTATTCGAGCCCAGCCCTCTCCTAAACTTGGCTCATGGCTCCAACGAGGATGGCCCAGACCAAGCCCAGATTAAACAATCTAAACCTAAGGCCCCCAGCCCGGCTTCTGTTGCACTTCGGCCAGCCCAACACAAAAGCTGGCCTCCAACTCAAACGGCCCAGGGCGACGATCAATAGGAGGAAAAAGAAAGGGGAAGAAAATGATATTTTTTGAAGGGCCAAAATCATTTCTATCCTATGTGTGATCTGTGAAGTTCTATGACCGAGTTGAATTGGGCTCGGCCACACGGCCCACAACCTAGCACGAGCTTTTAGATTGGCGAGTTTTGATGGGCTCTATTTGGGCCGGTGAGCCCCCGATTGGTTTGGCCTCGAGACAATTCCAGCCGATCCCAAAAGGCCCATTTCCTCAATAGCATACGCATCGAATCGAGGACGTTTGCATTGACAAATCTTGAATCCCAGACATCACTCTGATCTGATTTGATTTGATTGTAATGATAACCCAACTCGCACGTGCACGTCACGTTCCGCAAATTAGGGTTTTGGGATGGCAAGCGGTTCCGTAGACGAACTCGAGAAGCTTGATGGAACAACGTTGGACCAAAAGCATAATGTATAGGACGCTCCCATCACATGACGTGCTAGTGTAGTGTCGTTTTCCAGTCAGGTGTCGCCGCTTCATAACACGTGTTTAAAAATCACAATCGACGAGACCAATTCATTGAATAAGATTATATGATTTAGTTTGTAATTATTAGGTAACATTATAAGATTTCCTTCCTCTGCACATTGTATGAAATCAAATTTACAATTACTAGCTGAGTGTTGCTTGGACTCTTTACATTTTACGAGTTTTATTCGTAATTTAAATTGAATTAGATTCTGTCTCTCCTTTGCATGGGAGCCGACGTACCTTTGGTGTTTGTCGGCTGCTGGCGGTAACGTCACGAAGTCTCTCGTCTCGACTTTTGGTACTCATTTTGGCACTGCATGTGCTTGTATGGGTTTGAAATCAATTTTTAATTTGGGCATCCACTTTAAGGAATATTACAAAAAGGTCCTCGAAGTATTTAATTAATTGGATAGTGCAAGTCCATCTGGAGTCTTGCCAGTGTGATCCATGTTGAATGTGCATACCATTGAAGCTTTTTGTCTTGGCTCATCCCGAGAGGACATATTATTAAAAAAAGGGAAGAAAAAGGGGAAAAAACATATCCTAGTTTTTGAAATGAACTTCTCTGTCTTTTTCATTTCTTTTTTATTTATGACATTATATTTTTTGCTGGGAAAAAAAGTCAGGTAAATATCGTCAAAGATCCCAAACTGGGATGCTCGTACCACATCAACTCCGAATTAAATTTTGTGGGATAATGAGTCTCGAATTGATATACCCATGACAAATCTACCATCCGCTAGTTTCCGTTCTATATTAGCTAAGTTGTTGAGGTGGAAACACACATGACAAACAACTCGGATGATCAGTTTGTTTTGTGCATATGATATGGAAAATCAACCCAAATGGGTCTCATAAAAGATGTCAATTTGGGAAGCCAGATATGAAGTAAACGAAGTGTTGGAAATCTACTAATTTTCCCTTAAGAGCTCCTTCACATTTTGTCCCATCACTGGCTTCCGTTCTATATCCACTAAGTTGCTAAAGTGGAAACACACATGGCAAACAACTCGGATGATTAGTTTGTTATGTGCATCTGACATGGAAAGTCAACCTAAATAGGTCGCCTAAACAATGTCGATTTGAGAAGCCAAATATGAAGTAAACGAAGTGATGGAAATCTACTAATTTTCCCTTCAGAGCTCCTTCACATTTTGTTAGGTCACTAGCTTCCGTTCTATATCCACTAAGTTGCTAAAGTGGAAACACTTACAGCAAACAATTCGGATGATCAAGTTATTACGTGCATTCGACATGGAAGCCAAATATGAAGTAAATGAAGTGTTGGAAATCTACTAATATTCCCTTTAAAGCTCCTTCACGTTTTGTCACGTCACTAGCTTCCATTCTATATCCGCTAAGTTGCTGAGATGGAAACGCACATGGCAAACAACTCAAGTGATCAGTTTGTTCTGTGCATCCGATATGGATAATCAACCTAAATGGGTCTTATAAAAGATGTCGATTTGAGAAGATAGATTTGAAGTAAACGAAGTTAGATTTGGAAATACGCTAACTTTCGCTTAAGAGCTCCTTCACGTTTTGAAAATCTACTAAAATCCCTAATTTTGCCGTAAGTTTTCAGTAAATTTGTCATGGGTGTATAGATTTATATTTTCCATGACACGATAATTGGTTTGGAGTAAATATGACACGAATATATCAGCTCAGAGTTTTTTATTGTACAAACCAAAAAAAAAAAAAAAGATCGAATCAGGAATTCAAATTTATTCAAATTATGACGGAAACTCTTTTCTCATTTTTGAAACGTGGGACATGCATTATTTATTTATTGAAGATGATAACATTGTGAGAGCTGCATTGCACGACAAATGCTAAGTGCGAGCAGCTGAAACCGATATGACAACATGAACTCGTAATTATTGTGAGATGAGTCGAATCGCACTAATGCAAACAATCAATGACAATTCACCCAATCTTTAATTAGATCGTCGACTCCGGATGACGGTAATTCAATATAATTCCAATTAATTGAAGCCCAACGACCGCAATTCTGGACAGTTAGATTCGCACACGTTTGCAATTTGTAGGAAAAAAGACAACAATCTCATTTATTTTCTCTCATCATATTCGGTTTCGCAATAACATTTTGACCTCATAGATAATTAATTGCGTTTTAAAAGGAAAAATCCAAGAATTTCTTGCTACGGGGTTCTGGGTTTTTCAAGAATCGATTCTAGGAAGACCTTGAAATTGGACCGGACTGGCCCTACCCATCCGGTTTGGTCCGTTCCTGGTTTCAAATCGAGAGCTCCTTATTTTCCTTATTGTACATTTTCTTTTCTCAAATATAAGTGGACCCCACAAATTGGAAGTATTAAATTAGCCCTCCAAAAAAGGGCATGTCTATTTCTTTTTATCTAAGAAATTTAAAATCTTTGCGAGCGGGATGCGAGTTTTTACTTAATTTGGTAATTGAATTTTCTTACTTAAATTATTTTTGCACGAAAGATTCCTAAAAGATTCCTCATTTATTTGCAAGCATATAAAAAGCCAACTGCACTTTACAGAAACTGCTGCAGAAAAACAAAAACAAAAAAAACTAATTAGGAACTGGCTGAAGTGATTATCATAAGATTAAGCCTAATCAGAACTACTTTGGCTGTGTTCTTTGTAGATTGCTGCACAGCGATGCATTACTCTCTCTCTCTCTCTCTCTCTCTCTCTCTCTCTCTCTCTCTCTCTCTCTCTCTAGATTAGTCTCATGACCGCCATTAATGGCCACCGAAGGATGACATAATTTACAGAGCAATTAGTAGGAGACGGACGAAGGGTCGTCTGCATAAAAGCGATGGAGTTTAATGAAGATTTCGACGATCGACCAACCACACGATTTGCTAATGGAGGTCCACGTGTGTAGTAGGGTGGTGCAGTCCACAAAGATTAATTTTTGATTAGTTTGTCAGCAACATGTGTTTACTTTGGGGGGATTTAATAAGGTATAGTGTTGGTGGCGAGGGGGTACTCATATGATTTTATATCATAAGATATTTTATGTACATAATAGTTTTCGAACTAAAACATTTATCCACCGTTTCGATGAATGCATTCGCGGATGGAATTCATCGTACCATAATGTTCTAATGTCCTACGTTATATGGGCTCGATGTCTCGACCAGTATCGCTCGGGGACCTCTTTGTTTTTGTTATATTTTGTGATCCTCTTGCATACAGAACGGATAAAATGCGCTCCTTGTACATTAACAAAATACAGTAAAATGCACGGGGCGTGGGCGATCAATTACATTCTTAAACCCGGCCTATTTGAAATCAATCGGTTTCCTACAAGAATATTTAATCAATTTTTTTTTCTTTTTAAATAAGGAGCAAGCCTGGATAAGGATATTTAGTTTTGGTACAAAGTCCGATCTATCTGTCGATCATGTCTAATCCGTAGCGATTGTTATGTCGATCCAAAAGTATAATCTTTCGAATTAAACATTCTAACATGATTCAGCATAGCCCAATTAAGAACCATATGCTAAAATCGAAATAATATTTTCCGTACTTTATTTTCCTTCATTAGAGCGTTAGAAATTGAAACCCTAAAAGCTATTGATGAGTGCATAAATATGACTTTTTTTCAGAAGGTCAAACTAGTATGGTCCCCTTTTACTATACCGTATACGGTAGCGCTCATGAAATGATGCCCTCTCCTTGCACCAGTTTGAACTTTGTCTTGTCTCCATCCCACCGTCTTACGTGGCGTTTCACCATTGGACACATGGAATCTCTCTCTCTCTCTCTCTCTCTCTAGGCTAGTCTCTCCGGAACTAAAAACAAAGGATCTCACGTGGCGATTAATTCAAATTAAATTAAAAATTCATCCATCCATCGTATTCTCCAATCTTTAGTTGATATAAATTTAAGAGCAAAAGCCATTAAAAACTCTAAATTATACTTATTGTAATATATTTACTTTAAACTTTTTTTGGTGACATCAAAAATTTTAAACTTATATTTTTATGACATATTTACCATCCGTCAAAATTCTGTCAATGAAAAACATTAAAAATCCGCCTACATTGTCGCTAGAAAGCAAACAATATTGACATGTCACCTACATGACTTAAGTGAAATAGAAACGTCAATGGTTTGACTGAAAAATCATCGAGCGAGAACTTTGACGGAGGGTAAACGTCTTACATAAGTATAAATTTGAAATTTTATATGTCATAAAAAAAAGTTTATGATAAAATATGTCACTGTAGACATAATTTGAATTTTTTGTGACTTTTTCTTTAAATTAAATTATATCTATTTTGCGAAATGATACGCTTGGCTAAATTGAATATTTTTTACTCACAATTGATGAAACAAGACAAAATGAATTAAATAAATAAAATGAATAAAAACCGATCTGAAAGAGTTTCTCCGAAATCCATGTAAACTGACAACCTCTGCATCGTCACCTCACTCCCTCACTCCCACCCCACCACATTGCCAATGGCCAGTCGACCCTCCGCTCTAGCGTCCCTCCTCCTCCTCGCCGCTCTCCTCCTCGCCCGCTCGCCCCCGTCCCTCCAGCTGAGGATCACCGCCCCCGACCTCGCCGCCCTCCTCGCCGTCAAGAACAGCCTCACCGACCTCCCCGGCGCCTCCTTCTTCTCCACCTGGGACTTCGCCGCCCCCGACCACTGCTCCTCCTTCGCCGGCCTCACCTGCTCCCCCTCCGGCCGCGTCACCGTCCTCTCCCTCGGTGCCGGCGGCCTCTCCGGCTCCCCGGGCCTCGCAGGCTCCCTCTCCCCTTCCCTCGCCCGCCTCACCGAGCTCACCCAGCTGATCCTCTCCCCGGGCATCGTCACCGGCTCGATCCCCCCGCAGCTCGGCCGCCTCCCGGGCCTCCGCGTCCTCTCCCTCACCAACAACCGCCTCACCGGCCAGATCCCAGCCTCACTCGCCGCGCTCCTGGGCCTCCACACCCTCGACCTGAGCTACAACCAGCTCACCGGGCCGATCCCGCCGGGCCTCCCCGCCCTGCCGGGGCTCAAGGTCCTCATCCTGGCGTCGAACCGGCTCTTCGGCCGGGTGCCACCCGTCTCGGCGCCGCTCCTCCACCTGGACCTGAGGAAGAACCGGCTCTTCGGCCCGGCGCCTCCGCTACCACCCACCCTCCGATACCTGTCGCTCAGCGGGAATGCCATGTGGGGCCCGCTCAACGGCCTGGCATCGCTCTCGGAGTTAGTGTACCTCGACCTCAGCATGAACCGTTTCGGTGGGCCCATCCCGCCCTCCCTCTTCTTCACCCCGACACTCCAATCAATGCTCTTGCAACGGAACAATCTGTCCGGTGGGATCCCCGCCGTCGGATCCTCTGCCCCATCCTACAGCCCCGGATCGGTCGTAGACCTGAGCCACAACGCCCTGACGGGTGAGCTGTCGACGGCCCTCGTTGGGGTCGAGAGCCTGTACCTGAACAACAACCGTCTGACGGGGAGCGTCCCGGAGGAGTACGTCAGGAGCGTGTTCCAGGGTCGCACCCGGACGCTGTACCTGCAGCACAACTACATCTCCAGCTTCCCGTGGGACCGTGGGATGGCTGTGCCGGGCGCGGTGGAGGTCTGCCTGTCGTACAACTGCATGGTGCCTCCCGTGGGGCTTGAGGGCTGCCCCGCCAGCGCCGGGACGCAGCCATCGCGGCCCGCCTCACAGTGCTCGGCGTTCCGCGGCGGAGAAAGCCCTCGAGATTGATGGTTTGGTCGGTCGGAATGCGACACATTATCTCAAGGTGTTATACGAGGTTTCCAATACATTAACTTGTAGATTGGGGAGATACTTTGGTTAACGCATTCTTTTTTTTTTTTTGTTGCTTTCCTTCCTTTTCTTTTATTTTACTCAAAGAGGTTGTAACTTGCTTTGATTTTTTTTTTTTTTCATGGGGTTTTTACTTTTATTGATCTTGTTAGTGTATGTCAATAGACAGAAGGGAGGTGACGGGTGTGATGAATTTGATACAGCATCAATGAAAAAAAAGGGTGGAGCCATGGTTCTTTCTCGTCATTTGTCTCTTCCTTCGTTTTGTTTTCCATGCTTTCTTGCTGATTAAATATCGCTGTTGAGGGGGAGGGGGCTAACCGCTAATCTAATTCCAGATGATGTAATCCCGAATTCGAGAAACACGAAATGGGGGTGAGATGACTCGCGCAGCGGTGACCTTAATCCCGAGTAACTAGCTATATAATGAATTGCGACGGTTGAGAGACGAATTAGGATACATCGAGTAACTACTCTAAAGCACGAAAACGGGTCTTTTTGAAAGATGGCGATGGGCGTGCGCGGATTGCGTCGTTCATTCTTGGATTCTTACCTTGGACAAGGCCATGCAAAGGAGTAAATGAAGCATGCGTGAGAACCGTGAACCAGAAAAGAGGAAAGGTGCCTTTCCCATTATTAGGCTTAGTAAATAAGGAAAGGTCCGAATGCATGATTGAAAAAAAAAATACCAAGAAAAATATATTCTTTTTCCCGACAACCCCAAAAAGAGGGGCAAGGCAAAGAGGTCACGCATGAAACAGTGACGGTGGCCCGCGAGCCATGCGGGCGTGGTCCGAAGGCCGAAGAGAGAGAGAGAGAGAGAGTGAGTGAGTGAGTGCTCATTTGGTCTCAACGCGCATGCTCTCTCTCTCTCTCTAGCGCACGGGCACATGCTAGCTTCCACCCTTTCCTTTGTATTCACGAGTGGAGTGACTGAGCTGCTCTAGTTTTGTAGCGTTACCCTGTAGTTTTATGGACCGTTGTCCCTACAAGTACAAAGTACTCTAGATGTTTGTCCTCCACCTCCCCCTGTGATAGCCATCTTTATGAATCAGCCACATCTCTTTTCGGAACGTGACAATCGACCCGGCTTCCAGCAAAGCCAATTCCGACCCCATTTTTGGCTCCACCTCAACGACTCGCATCATTTCGGATTTATGCGATGACTTTGCACTTTTCTGAGCTACGAACTGGCTACTTCTGAGGATGATCTTTCGGAGTGTTCTATTAGGAGGAGGATGAGGAGAAAGTTTCAAATAACGTATGGTTGACGATTATGCCGACATTCACCACCACTAACGAGACAAGATAAAACCTGTTCAGCGAATGAAAGCCATCAAAGCAGAAGCAATAGGCTTGATCGACTGATTTTAAGAGAATGCGTGGGACGAGCGCCAATGAGGAGGATGATGATGAGATTGAGCTCTGGAAGCAATCCCCTTGACAACTTGTGGCAATGTCAGCATCTGTCAAAAAGGTTGCGTCCCTCTCTCTATAAAGTTACAAGGTCTTAGGAATCAAGCATCATCGTACTAGTATTCGGTCTACAACAAATCTTGTCAGTTCCTCTTGTTTTCAAACACAACCCTGCATTTGAATCCTGCTCAACTGATTTCTAAGGACATTCTAGAATCACAAGCTTGGCATAATGGTGGCTCTCTTGCAGAAAGACGGGCTTGCTTTCTTAGGTCGACCTCCCCCACACCATAATTGCCTTGGGAAGACACGGAAATTTAAAGCTACCTTCACACTTTCTCGCTCTCAAAAGTTCGCCAACTCTTCCCGCCATCAGACATAACAGTACATGAATGTGTGTACAAAAGCTTGTCACCTCATCACTTTAAGGGCTTATCTAATTATCATTCATGTTTTGCCAATCGGTACCCGCTTGGTTATCCTTTGAGACAGATATATCAAAACCTGACCTGGAAACCAAACACATTGCATGAGAAGCACCGATTGCGATGGATAACACGTTACAGGGCCCCAGTCCATCATCTTCGCTCAAGAACTTTACTTCGACAGGAGTAGGATGCACCTCCTGCAACCCAGGAACTCCAAGTTGAGAATCTTTACAATTTCCCCACATGTATAATTTCCCTTCATCTGTTGAAGACAAAAGAGAAAGTATTTACTTACTCTTTCTACCATCAAGGATTTGAAACAAAGTATACGAAGCTACCTCCTTTAGAATAAATTGAGAGATTCAAGGCCCGAAGCACCAATATATAAGCATGCCAAAGTGCACAAGAACTACTGCAACTGCAACCCTTGAAAGAACCCCAACATCGCAGGGTGGAGCCTAAATTTAAACCCCCCCCCCCCC
>BCNH02000011.1:7400024-7446937 GCA_001662345.2 Metrosideros polymorpha var. glaberrima
CCCCCCCCCTGTGTAAAAAAAGAGAAATGGATTTTGTTCCCAAGACTATTCCATCAATTGCTGTACAGCTTCGAGACAATACGTCCCTCTGGCAGTGTTAATTTTTTAACTCCATAAAGGACTAATCTATACAATTTCATGTCGTTTTAAACATACTATAGAAGTGTCGACTAAAAAAAAAAATACTATAGAAGTGATTCTAGCAAATTGGCTAATTGGGCTAAGGCTTCACTTATGCAGGATGCATACTGCTATGAAGAGAAGGATAAGAAGGTGTAATTGAATCTATCAATCCAGTATCCGTTCTAATTTCTAGCACTGTATACCAAATTTCGGTCTGTATTTGCCACTGTGTCTAGAAGACCAATCATCACAACTACCTAACCTGCCCTAAGGTTTGCCATGAAACCTGACAAACTTTCTTGACAACGAAATTTTCAAAGTATTTCTGAACGCTCTGAACTGGACGGCCACAGGTAATCTATCCTTAGTCTAGAATTTTTTTCCCTGAATTCCTTTTATCATAAGCAGGTAACGTTCATCCTGCGACATTCCACAGAGGTAATTCGAGGTCAAGCCTCGACAAATAAGTATTTGAACATAAAATAAACTTTAAGGAGTTGACTTGAGACACAATCACTACAAAATTAAAACTCTTGCTTACAAATGCTCCAGAAGGGATATTTACGATTTGATACACCAAGATGCTGCTTCCCATAAAGGGCAAAGACTGTAAGTAACGTATGCAGTTAACAGATAAATTCACAAGACTTTATGTGTTTCTCACTTCTTACCAGTTATAGCTGCTGAAGTTGAACCTCCACAAGCAATAAAGATGACATGCTCATTGGCTAATGCCACGACCACTGTAGGAACTTTCTGACTCTGGATTGAAGAATGGCCCAACTGACCATGTCCACCGTGACCCCAGGAGAACACCTTTCCATCATCTTATACAATTTACCATGAATATCCATCAGAATCAGAGAAAAAGAGGCATAGACTTATTTCCATGAAGAAAATTTTCAACTGTTTACCAGTTAAAGCAAGAGAATGATATCCACCACTCGCTATCTGGATGATGCGAACGTGTTCAAGGCTTGGGATGGGTTTTGGTTCCCAGCCACCAGCTTTGTTACCCCTTCCAAGTTCATAATTTGAGTTAGCTAAAACACACAAAGAACGTTCCATCAGTATGATGAAGAAGGACACGGTCAACTTTCTCATAAAAATGTGCTTAACAACATATGTATGAGGTTTCATTTTTTTTTTCCTCTTTTTTTTAAAAGGGGGGGCCGGGGGTCAATACCTTCCCAGGTACCAACACTTAATAGTTCAGATGGAAGGCAGACGAAGATAAAACAACCATTGGAAAATTATTTGCAAAAAAGAATCAGAAATTATGATGAGCATGGCAGAAACTCATTTATCCATGTTGAGATTGTGTTTCCCCTTTAAAATTGAACTTCTTACAAGAAAAATTTGAGAATCCATCTAGTTATTGTGATAGAAGTGAGTTGAACATTTTGAGATGCAGGATTCCTTGCTGAGAGTATTAGAATGGCCACTTATCTTACAAAATTTAGTCCCTGCAATAATTTTAGAAATTTTTCTCTTCTGTTGCAAAATCCCCCAAATAAAGAACCATAAAGGCCCAGTATGACAGTAACTTGAACACACCGTGAATGTATGGCGAGTTCCACTACCACCATACCACCATAGAAACAAAAAAATCCCTCTACCATGAACTGCCGCAATGACAGTCTCAGCTAAATAAGTGTAAGGACTACAATCACTTGACCATTACTTGTCAACTTATAACCAACAGCTCTGGCTTTGCATCATTTTTCTCTCTTGGTCCTTGTTAGCTACATTAATTTAAAGTTCTCACTTGTTAAATATGTTCACTTTTTCATTCGTGTCTTGCTTCCCTTTCTCAAAATTTTGCGAAAAAAGAAATGAGTAGACCCTTCTCATCAATTGCCGGACCGTTCAATCCTCAATGATAACAATCCACAAGAGTTCAACAAAATACTGGTGATTTTTGCAATTTCAAAGTGGTTGAGCATCTATCTACAGATGCACTACAATGTAGTTTCTCACTAGGTTATCTTTCTTACATTCTCAATGCATAATAATATTACTAGGAGAAAGAGCTAATTACTGAGGGTCCAGAATGTTGTTAATCCATACCCTCAAACACTTGCAATCTTAAAGACTAATTAAAATATTGCACACCGACCAACTCTCCAAATAAATACCACTTCAAATAACCTTTTATATAAAGTGGTGCAAATAGAAAAGAAAAATGAAAGATCATTTTCTTTGCATGTTCACTTTTCACATCTTTAAAAACATTAATGCAGTATACCAAGAGAGAGGCCTGAGCTTGCACCAAGATTCGCCCACAATTTGTGGTTGGCCTATCCAGTCTTACTTATTTTTTTTTTATATTCAGTGTTTGTAAAAAAATAAAAGAAAAAAGAGATATCCCAGATGGCGGTGAGGCCCAATTCATATCCTCGGTGCCTCCATTGGAGAAAAACTGAGAAAGATTTTCCCCATGTGCCCCAACTATTTGTGCATGATGTGCTTTAAATCACCCAAACAATCATCAGTTGTCGTGATTTTGACTGCCTTGTTTTGATCTCCACTCAAGCATATAGCAAAAACATAACAACAAACTCGTTAAGCACATCACTAATTGTAACAGCCAAAGCAACCTAATGCAAAACCAAATAACTAAGAATAATGCAAACAAAAATATAAACTTCCAAACCTCCCCAATTCCAAACTTGACCATCCTTAGTTAGTGCCAGGGTGAAAAAACCACCACAAGAAACAGATGACACGGGTACAGTTAGCGCGTTTACTTTGCAAGGAATACTGAGGCCACCTGCCTGATCGGGTCCCCGACCAGGACCAAGGCCTAATCTACCATCTCCTTCTTCTCGACCCCAGGTATACAGCTCGCCTACATAGAGTGAGGAACAATGACATCGGATGAGTAATAACTTCAGAACCAGACATATTATACACCACAATTAGCTTTATCCGTAATTGTTTCACACAATGCCAAAAATTTACCACAGAACTAAATACTTATCAACATAAACTAAACAAGTTAATCTCTAGATTTCCTAGTAATCCAATCCAACAACCTGATTCTGACTGACAACTTCTGGCTTACAGTCACCTATTTACCTTTCTCCCTCACCTCCCCAAGCGAATTATTCACTCACAGCAAACTTTGCATTACCATAATTACGACCAGATCAGATCCAGGCAGCAACATGACACAGGGAGCATCACCAGCACTACTGATCAAAGAAATGATTTGGAAGCCAACAAACGCGTCATGATTTTAAATAATTTCTTAGTTCACACAGTAATCCGATTAATGTGAAATTTTCATAATGTGTGACACCCTTAGAGGTGAAAAAGGCACCAACTTTCCAACTAAGCATGCTTTCTCACGATTCAACACCAGCAGCTAAGTCATAAAACAATAAAGCAATATATTTTAGACGGCTATAAATTCCAGAACTAACCAGAAACACTCAAACGTTACAAACTAATAAGCATCTCCCTGCCTCAAACCTCAACACACATATACAAATCCGAAGAACGAGAGCACGAAAGTTAAAAACTCTAGTTTGCTTACCTGCTTCCGTGATAGCAGCAGTATGAGTGCCACTAGTAGCAATATGGCAAATCCTCCCATTCCACGACCCCTCCACCAATCTCGGCAAGAGCTCTCTATGATACACAGAATGTCCAAGCGCTCCGAAACCGCCATAGCCCCTGCACACTTCACATCAGAATGCCAAGGACGCTCAAGTCCATCAGAACCCACATTCCAATCAAATTAACAAGAACAACAACATTAGCCACGAATATTTCACTCTCAATCGATTCAAGAGAGAGAAGTGACGCACCAAGTGAAGACCCGACCAAGCGAGTCCAGCGCGACTGAGTGAAGACCGCCGAGAGCAATGCACCAAACACCATCCAAGTTAGGATTCAAAGTCGGCACGAAGACCGGGTCCTCGTGACCTAGCCCTAGGCGTCCGCCGTCGCCCTTTCCCCATATCCACAGCTTACCGCCCACAATCGCTGTGGAATGAAACAGTCCGCACGATATGCCGACCTCAATGGCGGCATCGGAGGCCGACGATGAGTCGGTGCGGCCAGAGCCATGGAGTCTGCCCGCGACAGGAGAGAGGGTGAAGGAAGGAGGGAGGGGGAGGCCGGCGACAGGAGCTGGATACATTCGGACCTCCTCGATGCCGCCGCCGAGCTGGCCGGAGGCGCCGCGGCCCCATGAGTAGAGCTGGACAGTGGTGGCGACGTGGCCGTCGGCGGCGTCGAGGTGGCGGCGGTGGAGCTTGGTGGCGGAGGAGGAGGAGGAGGAGAAGGGGCGAGCGAGGAAGGCGAGGCGTCGCCTGACGAGAGACATGGAGGGGGGTGGATTTAGAGTCACAGTCCGGTGAGTTATGGAGTTTTTCTGTTAGAGGGGTTTTGCGACGTTTTAAGCAGTAGCCCTCTTCTCCACCGTAGGATCAATTTGGGATGTGATCCCATGGTTCAAATTGCTATTTTCTTTTCTTGTTAGTAATTTAAAAAAAAAAAAGGGTAATACCAAGAAAAATCCAAAGTACACTTTGTGACAAAATTTATCCAAAATTAATTTTTTGACCACAAAAAATCCCAAACTTATATACATGTAACAAATTTATCCCATGTTAATTTACGTTAAATTGGATTAATACCACGAAAAATCTCAAACTGATATATCTGTGATAAATGGATGATAAAAACTCTAAACTAATACTATCATGTGTCATTTAATTCAATTTTTGACAAAAAAAAAAGTTAGTAATTTGAAGGTAAAATTTAACGGAAACTAATGAAGAAGTATCACAAATGTACCGGTTTATATTTTTTGTGGTTATAAAATTAGTTCGAGATAAATTTGTCACAAGTATATTAGTACGAGATTTTTTATGGTATTAACAAAAAAAAATTATAAATAAGTCAAATAAAATTGTTAATTTCACGCGAGAGATAAAAATGAGTCATTCAACAAAAAATGAGTATATTATTAAAATAATTGATTATATTAAAGAGACTTTAACAATGCTTTTTGGAAAAATGGCTCGAATAAGAGCAAGTAATCTAACAGTATGTAACTTAGTAGTAATTTGTACATGTCGTTAATACCTTAAAAAATGGTTGTTGGCAAACCTATTTGCTTGAATAACTTTGTAAAAGATAATTAGTGACAAAATCAAACTGAACACAATTATAAACAAATTAGATTATTCGGAGCTCCAAAAAGCAAGAGATCAAGTATTTGACCTAAAAGCAACCGATCTTTCTTAAAATGAAAAGTTTTTTTAAGAATGAATTTATGATCTTCAACTTGTGCTCTAAACTTTCCTAAATACAAGTAGAATCAAATTGAATACAATTATAAGTAAATTAGATGATTTGGAAGCTAAAAAAATCACAAGATCAAACATTTGACCTATGATGAGCCAAACTTTCTTAGATTAGGAAGTTTTTCCTTAAATGAAGTTATGGCCCTCAACTTGTGCTCTAAACTTTCCCAAGTACTAATAGAAGCAAAACGAACACAATTATAAATAAATTAGATAACTTGGAAGCTCAAAAAACCACAAGATCAAGTATTTGACCCAAAAATAGCCAAGCTTTCTTGGAATGGGAAATTTTTCCTTTAGAATTTATAATCCTCTATGCTCTAAACTATCCCAAGTACTAATGAGATCAAAATCAACATAATTATAAGCAAATTAGATTATTTGAAAGCACTAAAAATCACCATATCAAGCATTTGAATTAAAGGAGCCAAAATTTGTTAGAATGAGAAATTCTTGAGTTATGGCACTCAGCTTATGCTCTAAACTATCCCAAGTACTAATAGAATCAAAATAAACACAATTATAAGTAAATTAGATGATTTGGATGCTCCAAAAACTTCAAGATCAAGCATTTGATCCAAAAGAAGCCAATAAATTCTTCCTTTAGAATGAAGTTATGCCCTAAAAAAAACCAAAAATTTTTAGAATGGGAAATTCTTAAGTTATGGGGCTCAACTTATGCTCTAAACTATCCCAAGTACCATTAGAATAAAAATGAACACAATTTATAAGTAAATTAGATGATATGAAAGCTCCAAAAACCACAAGATCAAGCATTTGATTCAAAAGGAGCCAAACTTTTTTAGAATGTGAAGTTTTTCCGTTAGAATGAAATTATGGCCTTCAACTTTATACTTTAAACTTTCCCAAGTACTAATAGAATCAAAATGAACACAATTATAAGTAAACTAATGATTTGGAAGCTCCAAAAATCACTATATCAAGCACTTGACCCAAAAGGAATCAAACTTTCTTTAAATTAATTATGACCCTTAATTTGTGCTGTAAATTTTGCCAAGTGCAAACATAATTAAAATGAACACAATTATAAGTGAAATAGATGATTTGGAAGCTCAAAAACCACTAGATCAAGCATTTGACCTAAATTGAGCTAAACTTTTTTAGAATGAAAAGTTTTTTCTTTTAAAAAGAAGTTATGACCATCACTTGTGCTTGAAACTTTCCCAAGTTCTGATAGAATAGAAATGAACACAATTACAATTATAAGTAAGTTAGGTGTTTTGGAAGTTCAAAAAACCACAAGATCAAGCATTTAAGCCAAAATGAGCCAAATTTTGTTAGAATGGGATGCATTTTTTCAAGCGCATCCGTGGGTCTCACTTTAGGGTATGTTAAGGACATCCTTTCGGCTTGTGTGATTGAAAATAAATTGTCTTCTCATAGGAAGAAACAATATAAGTTTATGAATTAGACCATCCCTCCTTCTGGTTGGATCAAACTCAATTTCGACGGGGCCTCTAAAAGCAACCCGAGTCTTTATTAAGTCAGCTTCTTCTTAATGGATCAGGCAATTGGCTTGCTATGTTCACACACACTGTGTGAGTATGCTCTTTGCTCAAAGCAAAATCTTGGGGTGACCATCTCATTGGGCATACACAAACTAATTGTGGAAGTGGAATCGCAAGCGGCCATGTCCATTTTGTAGAAATAAACTCCCTCTCTCGATTTTGGTGACATTATTCATTCTCAAGTTGGAAACGGTTAGAATATTTTTAACAAGTCAAACCCCATGTACTTTAAGGGAAAGAAACTCATGTGGGTATTGGTTAACAAATTAGCTAATTCAAAGTTGTGCTGTAAACAACATTGTAGCATTAAAATAGGCAACTTCCTTTGTTGATAAGAGATCTGACTGGATCAAGTTTTATTGGAAGAGTAATGGTGTAATACTTGGGCATTATTAGGGGTGTGCAACCGGACTGGGTTCATCCGATTCCCGGATCAGCCCACCCGAAAAATTTGTCCGAGAATCGGTTCCCATACAAATCAGTCCAAGAACCAATTCTAACCGGTTTGGGAATCGGTTTCCGGTGAAGGCCCACTCGGACCGATTTTGTAAAAAAAAATAAAAAAAACCTAGAGTAGACTATACACCCGTATGCCAATCACTATGATTGCCAGAGTCTCCTCGTTAATCAGTCCATTCGATGCTCGACAACCAAAAAAACACTACTCACTTTACATAAATCTTTACAAGATCAAGGAAAAATTGTGTAAACAGGGTCGACCCTATTTACCCTGTTCCCGAATTGGAAAAATAGGATCGAGTCCAAAACAGGGTCCAGGCAAATAGGGTCGGGTCCCGATCCCAAAAAGTGGGAACCGGTTATAACAGGATCGGGAACAGGTTCCACGTCTAAGACCGGCCCACTCGGCCCATGCTCACCCCTAGGCATTACTCCCTTTTCTTAACGAAAGAATTTGCAATTTCTTATAAAAATGACCCAATTCCTTTAAAAAGCACAAGCTTTAACTCAAATTTCAATTCTGGCCCGAATTTTTTTTTAATCTTATAAAAAAGCACTAACTTTATCTCAGGTCCCAATTCTAGCCCAAATTTTTTTTTTTTTTTATCATAAACAACATCAGCTTTAGCCCGTGTCCTAATTCTAGCCCCTTTTCTTATCTCATGAAAAAGTACAAACTTTCAGTTGATATCCAAATCCAACCCCTATTGTGTTTTCGTCAAATTTTTGTCGAGTGCACATGGAATGACATGTCAAATCTTTACCGACAACATTGGACAAAAACTTGACGGAGCAGATTTGGGTATCAACTAAAAGTTGTTACTTTTTTATGAGACAACAAAAAGTTTGGGTCAGAATTGAGATTTGATCTAAAGTTAGTGTTTTTAATGAGACAAAAAAAAGTTAGGCCAGAATTAGGGAACAATCTGAAGTTTTTGTTTTTTATAAGACAAAAAAAAAAGTTTGGGTCAGAGCACCTAGTCTAAAGTTGGTGTTTTTAAAGAAAACTAGACCTATAAAAATGGGTAACTTCAATAAAAATGGATAAGTTATTAGAGATGGTATTTCGAAATTGATAATATAAACATTTGGTTAGTGGGTCAAATAAAAAATTAGTAATCTAAAAATTAGTTGGTAATTTCATTAGAAACACTTAATAAAAATTTCAAATGAAATTGGTAATTCAATATAAGAGTGAGCAACTTCAATGAAAATTGGTTAGTGATTAAAAATATTGGTAATTCAAATTGATTAGATAAATATCGATAAGTGAGTCAAGTAAAAATTGATTATCTAAAACTAATTATTCTTTATAATTTATTAAAGAAAAGTTGATAACTCAATCAAATTAAGGTTGGTCGTGTAAAAGTTGAGAACTTTAACAAGTTGGGAAGCTCACTAATAAAAGTTGGTAAATTGTTTGGAGAGTTGGAAATCCACAAATAATCAAATAAACATTGATAAATACACATTAAAATTGGTAAGTTATTACCAAAATACAGATTGAGCAACTTTACAGGTCACTTTTTTATTCAAGCAGCAACAATTGAAATTTATTATGGGCTCTAGAAATTTAGGCTCTCTTTGGTAACGTTTTCGTTCCTTTGTTTTTCTATTCTTTTGTTCCTCGAAACAGAAAAAGAACAAAAACCTATTTGATAACATCATTTACAATTTCTATTCCTTGGGACAAAAAATATTCTTGGGAATAGATTTGGAATAGAAATAATAAGTAAAAAAAATTATTTTTTTGTTCCCGAAAACAAAATGAGATACAATGTCATTTTCAAAAAACAAGCTTAGTGTAACCTAATGCTCATCTTTACACTCACGAGTCCACCCGCCGTCGGCCACCGTTGCCCCCACCAGCCGCTGACACCTCCAGTGGCCGGTCGTCGCTCACTGCTGCCGCCTCCGATTGTCGATCACCACCACCCATGGCCACCGTTGTCGACTACCACCCATCGCCGATCACCAATTGCTCGCCACCACCCACCACTACCACCTCCGATGGCCGGTCACCAGTTGTCAGCCACCACCCATCGCCGATCGCCAATCAACGCGGCTTTCAATTGCCGCCGCCGATCAAAATCACTAAATCAAAAAATTTAGAATGTAAATTTTCAAAGTTGTACCAAATGCATTTCTATTCTTTTTTTTATTTCAGAAATAAAAATTTTGTGTAGTTACCAAACATATTTCTATGCTTAGACATTCATCTAGGGAATATAAATAGAAAAAAACTATTTTTAAATAGAAATTATTCTCGAGAACAGAAACATTACTAAACGCACCCTTAGCCACACAAATCCAAAGCAAACAATAGAATCTTTCCCCATACAAAGATGGGATTAAACAGGGAAGTCTGGATTTGCAATAAAGCAACTTCTCAAGTTGTATTACATTTGACCAAAACAAAAAAAAAAAAGGTTCTATTGCAATGTCCTTGGCCAAGGGGGAAGAAGGAAAAGCAGTATAGTAGGGTATCTCTTTTGAGAATTACTCATGAAGCGACCAAACTCAACTGAAAATTGGAAATGAGAGAACTAGAGATGCCACAGGACCATCCACCATCACCAAGAGCCTGTTGGACTTTCTCAAGTGCTTCCATTGAGCAATTATCATTCAGCCGCCAATAGACAAGAGTACACAACAAAGTGATTTACGAGAGTTCTGCTGATATCTCCTTCCTATAGCCAGTAAACAAATTCTAGTGTGCGCCTACCAACTCAGCCATTAATAAAAAAATAAACCTGACGAGGAAGAAGAAATGGTGATGACTACAAACAGCAAAAAAACATGCTTCAAGCTTTTCCAAGAATCACTAGAGCCATTCTTTTGGATTAATGCAAGCATCTAGTAGCTTCCACTCCTCACTTCCTTCCTCTGGTTTCTGCACAGAAACAAGGAGATAGTCCAGATTTGAGTTAATGGGCTTCAGAAAGTTTTTTTTGGATCCAAAATATATCTGCAGAGACCAATTAAAAAACCTTACATGGTCATATTCCCACCGAGCAGTTAATGGAAGAGAAACGAGGATACTCTCAATTCGCCCTCCTGTCTTCAGTCCAAATGTTGTGCCCCGATCATAAACCTACATTTTCGGAAAGGGAACAAATTTTGTGAGGCTTAGAGGGGAAAAAAAGAAAAGTTGTTAACTTTTATCAGCTTCGCTTTTCTCTTTGGTGTTCTCCTTCATTTCGTACCAAGTTGAATTCTACATAGCGTCCTCTACGCAGCTGTTGCCATGCCTTGTGCTTCTCTGTAAACGGCGTATCTTTCCTCTTTTCTATGATTGGTATATACGCGGGGATCACGCAATTGGCACATTCTGAAAGCAGGCAAAAAATGTTACTTTCTGTCCAATGAGTACACAGAGAAATTCCATGGTCAAACCACATGAGAAAGCTTCCTTCCCACATTTATGTGCATTACCAGTTGCAAAAGCAAGAAGCATCTCCTGATCGTAGTCATTGAGATCATCAAAAAAGATTCCTCCAAGTCCTCTCCTTTCACCTCGGTGCTGCAAATCAGCAAATGTTAATTGAGATGGAGAAAAATCGAGATCACATATTCAACTTGTACTGACTTTTGATAACTGATCACCATGATATACGTATGCAGAGGACAATCATGAAATATGAATATTCCTACAGAGGTAATGGTATCTAGCATAAGAAAACCTTTCAACCCAACCATGGTAAAAGTGTATGACATGAAAAAAGGAACGTTTTGTGCAGCATCAAGTAGCCAAACCTATTTAATCAACTCCCTGTATTGCAGGAATTCACTGTAGATCCCAGAAAGGGAATGAATCCCCACTAGATCACTTAAGAAGGATAGACTTATATAAAATACAGCTGAAGATCAATGCACAATTAGGCGCCAGAATGTCAGAGAAGGCACAGATTCAACAATGAGAAGCTTTGAGGAAAGTGTACCTTGATGTAAAAATAATCATCACACCATTTTTTGAATCGAGGATAGAAGGAAGGATCGAATTTGTCACAAGCATTCTTTTGAACCTACAAAAAAATAAAAAATAAACAGAGTCCTTTCAGCAACCTTATAATTAAAAAATTATGCAGGAGTGAGTTTATTTATGGTAATATCAAGCAGGAGTATCTACTAATTGCAATTAAAGTTCTACTAACGACTTATTAGCAACTATAAGCACACCTGTTTCATTGACACAGCACATCAAGGTGAATACGTCTATTGTGCAGGTGAAAACTTGAAGTCAGCACATAAAAATGGTAAGTATAAGTCACAGTAGGATAGCAATAGGGCAAAAACTTAACAGGAGATTCAGTGAGGGGAAGAAGTATGTAGAAAAAACTCTGGCTATGCAGAATGACTGAGCCACCTAAATCTGGTCAAGGGGAGAAGTTAACACAGTGGTCAGTTTTCAGAGCACTTTTTTTTCCATGCCACTTTTGTCATGCCTATGTCAAACCCAGTATGAGTATATGAACAAAGCAGTTACAACTAGTGACTAGACCAGGGCTTTCGTAAGACATAATCAGCCACTAGATCACAAGCTATGCATATTATTTGGATTGAACAAATTGGCCAAGTTAAAAGGACAATCTACCGAATGAAAGTGCTTGACATCCTCCTCAAAGATGTAAGAAGGAGTAAAATCAGTTCCACCACCAAACCACCATTGCCTCGGAGCTCCAGGTGTATCTACAAAATTTTACAATCATTAGCCAGTATTTACTAGATTACAAATGCTAAAGCAAAGAATGCACATGTATAAGACTAGCAAGTAAGAATTAGAATGTGATGAGACATGCATGCAATACACAAAGGATAAACTATGAATAAGGGTGATGAAGCTATACTTTTTTTCCTTGTGTCACAAATTATCATTGGAAGATATCAGTAAAGAACACGGCTCATGCTTATTAAAGATAACCAAGAGGGTAACGTAATTGGTTTACTCAATCCCCATAGTGGATGATGTTAATCAAATATCTCAGAAAAGCAAAAGCACAATCAATGATTGAACAGATTAATGCTCACATTTGAAGTCTTCAAACATTGCGCTTGGCAGAAGACAGTTCATTGAGGGAAATAATATTATAACAGAGACAGGCAGTGGCATAGCAACATTTAAATCCACAGCATGTAGCAGTCATAACAATAGCTGGAACTACAATCTAAAAGAACATAAAGCAGAGATCTCTACTTGCATTTCTTTCGTGCATGACCACATCAAGCTAATAATGCTTCTGTTCCATTCAAATGGTTTGGTCATTTAAGATGGGAAGCTTCATATGTCGTAGTACCCAGATGTTGCCTTTAGGAGTGGCTCTCGTGGGGCATAAGAAGGCAAGATTGGAAAACTGTAGAGAGGCTCTCATTGTATACCTCATTGAGGTTACGACTTATGATACCAGATCAAGCATACAAACAGTCCAATCCCCCAATATAAACATTCATTTATCTATTTGGACAGTGATCCTAAAAGCATTGTAGTTCTCGATGAGCACTTCTAAATCCCAAGGACCTTCATAATTTTCCAGCATGAATCTAAATTAAGAAGTTTGCAAGAAGTGAATATGCAAGTAAGCAACTCTATGAAGTAAGTCATTGCGGCCACATCATGAAGGTGGCATGTACTTCCTTACCGATTATGTCAACAGGCCAAATCCACCGAAAGCTAAAAACTGCTTTCAGTTCTTAAACTGTGATAAATGTGGTGGAATGTGGAACTGCAGACCATAGAACAGTGAAAATAAAGTATAATTATACATGCCGATATCACATGTAAATCCCCTTCTGAAAATGATATCAAACGGGATGCTGGAACAATAATAGAAAAAGAGGACACTAAAAATCTAAAAAAAAAAAGGTCAGTACCTTTAGGAGCATCAGTCTCAAAATATCTATAGTTAAAGTGCAACGTTGGAGCAAAAGGATTCTTTGGATGTAAGACCTGAAAAGGCAAAAGAAGGAAAAAAAAAAACAGCGAGCAAGTTATGGAGGGTATAGACATGGAAAAACCTCAGTAGTTCCTTCACAACTAGAACAGCTTGATGATTGAACAACCTCGTTCGCATTACCTTAAATCATTGAAACCAGGTATTTCAGCAATACAAAGTCATTTCTGCATGTTGTTTCGGAAAGCTACATTGCTCTATAGAGCCAAAAAGAAAAGGGCTTTTCGCTGGTCGCAAAATGCATTTTGTCTGCTATCGTCCTAAATTCAAACTTGAGCAATTATTCTCCACTAGGCTTGTCTAACACAGCAGAATGCCTCTAGCAGTTGACAGCAGAATTCAAGTTTCGACCGCTATAAGGAAATGACGACTTGAGAGTCTGAAACACCCATACTTGTCCTACATTTCACCACCATAAGTCCCTCCTCCCCTCATCAAAAACAACCAAAATTACCATTATCACAATTGGGGGAAAGAACCATAACCAAATCACCACAACTGAAGAATCTCCATTTCTCACAATATTCATCAAAGTAAACCAAACCAAACGCAAGTGTATCACGAAATTCACTCACCGAGCTGATGCCAGCGGCGAAAAAGGGAACGGGACCGGGCTTCTCATCGGAAGAAGCACCTTTTGCAGCCCTATAAGCCTCGGGAGGCATCACCCCGTACACCACCGAGACGTTCACTCCCGCCTTCTCCCAGACGGACCCGTCCTGAAGCACCCTGCTGATCCCGCCGCCGCCGCCGGGCCTCGACCACACGTCCTCCTTGAACTTCCCTCCCCCGTCCGCCGCCTCAATCGCCTCGCACACCAGGTCCTGAGCCTCCCTTATCATCCTCTCGAACCTCGCCCTCACCGAGGGCCCCGACGGCGACGAGGCCGCGCCGTTCCCGCCGCCGCCGTCAGCCTCGCGGAGGAACGTCTCGGGCCGCTCCATCTCGGGGGTCTCCTTCTCGATCGACACGGCACAGCGGACCGGGGAATTGGGGGCGACGAAGCCGGGTCGCCCGAGGGACTTGGTGGGAATCGTGGGTTTCGCTCCGAAGCGGAAAGCGAGCGAAGCCGTCGACGCTGTTGCTCTGCTGCTGGAAGAAGAAGGAGGGAAGGACGAGGTGACTGAGTAGAGGGAGAGAGAGGAAGAGGCAGGACAGGAGAGAGTGGCCAATGGCGGCATTTTGCCTTTGTGCGCGTCTCCTAAGAGCAAGGTGGTGGCTCCTTCTTATGGTGACTGTGGAGATTTCATGGAGCTGGTTTGAGAGAGAGAGAGAGAGAGAGAGAGAGGATAAGGTGAAGAAGAAGAAGAAGAAGAAGCCCACGGGGTTGGGGAAATACCGTTGGAGATTAGGGAGCAAGGTGCAAAACCAAGGCGGAGGCGAGTGGTTTGACCGTTGACTTCTTTGGGGATTGCCTTTTCCTACTTGCTTCTTACCACCTAAGCCCACTGAATGTTGGGATTAAGGGCTCGAATAAATAATATTCAGTGGCAATAATAATATTGATAAAGGAAAAAAAAAGAAAGAGGAAAAAGGACGTTCCATCGACGTTTAGATAATTCTATGTGTCGATTACTTTATATAAGATTCAACAAGCTTTCTAGGATCTGAGTAAAAGATCAGCTACTATCGGTATCAATATACTTGGCCGCGCATTAAAATCCATTTCATTTCGTGACCCGCGGCATCTAAAAATCGACCAATTCCAAGTTCTAGATGAAGTGAGATCTCAAGACTTGACAATGCATAAACCTCACAGATAATGTAAATTAGTAACTCAAAATAATAACAGCTTACATGGTGGGTTATTGAATTTATGTGGTTTCAAATCGTATCATTTAAGAACTAAAATCCATTTCACCAAGCATAAGTTGAATAGGCCCGAACATGTATATTTTTTCTTGAGTCGTGCAAACTCAGACATTTAATGAAGAAAATCTAACGCGCGTGCACGCGCACACATATATATATATAATCACGAGCTAGCCTGATAGGAACATTCAGGCTCCATACCTGCCTGACCCAACCATTGATCAGGTCTTTTTAGAATTACCCTGAAAGTAACATATGGAAAAACATCCATTTGTACAAATCGGGCTCGATTCAACATGGGAGCATTAAGCCTGGAATGCAGAGGTTTCATTCATTTCTGTTTCCTTATTTGTCCCTAAATGAAGGACCAGGTGGTGAATGAATGACACTGTAGATCGAGCAGTTGCTTTAGCTATAACAGCGTAGTCACACAGAATAGATACATCAATCCAGCAGGCCAATTTGCAAATTCGACTTTTCGGAAGAAAAGGTAATAACATATCTTCGCAAATGTGGCGACAAACACCCTCTGCGATAGACAACGAGATTAATTTAGCTGTAGTTTCCACGAAGGCATATTATCGTCTAACAAGATGCGTCGTTGGATATTACAGATCTCGACTCCAACCAGCACAGACGAGAGTTTGAGTAATTGTACGCATCAAATAGTATATAAATGACTGTACACATGATACATGAGTTAATGAAATTGCTATAATTAACATATATATACATTTGATGCATCTTATAGAAATTAATTAATGTTGGAGAAACTATAGTTGTGTTATATCTACGCTGTACATGATGCTATTTACAGATGAAAGGTGCACATCCATTGCGGCACCGGTAATCCCTCCCCTCTTCTACAGTCTGGATGGTGCATGCTGGGAGAGCTCCTCGCTTCTAGATTTGAGTTGACATAAGGAGAAGTTTGAACAAGAACTCCTTGCTACAGCACTCCCGGTCGATTTGAACTTCGACGCAATCCTAATCATTCCGAGGTGCCCTTTACGTTTTCCAGGTGACCACAGATTCCAAATTAGATGATCCTTGAAACACATTGATTCTAATCTCCTTCCTTGCCTAAACCGCCATGATGTTCTAGCATATTTTGCCCTGTTAGTAACCAGTTGACTTGCGCTTGATATTAACTCGATGCAGCACAGACCCGCCACCCCATCCTTGTTCTTTTCCAAGTTCTATTACGGACTGCAAAATCTGTAATAGCTCTTCTGCGTTTTTTCCGGGAGCAAGTTCCAAATCAGTCTGACATAGTGGAAGAGTTGGATTGCCACCGTGCACCCTCATTCCACTTCGCTTTGCCTGGTGCTGGTTTTGCCTCAAGAAAGCATCTGAACCACTTCCAACAATGTGCAAGATCCCATCATTTGCATCAATGTGGATCACACTGTCGAGAAAGATCTCGGATTCTATGTCCCACTCTGGATCAGCCTCAATGCCTTGAAAATCAGGGTTAGCATAATCCACTAAGCCAGGGCAGCTAACAATAAGTATCAATCTCTCGGTCATGATAACAAATTTACCGGCTTGCTTAAGAGCTCTGCACATGACTAATGCTTCATCCCTGAATTTTAAGCCATCACCAGCTTCAGTGAGCACAGATGTTCCAATTGCTTCTTCCCAAGAATAGGGTCTTAGGGGAAATTCTTTGCTTAGAGGCCTCGGGAGACGGATCCTTCGACGTGTGCCAGTTTGGTAGTGCTTGCTTCTGTTTCTGATGCTCTGAGCCGTTCTCCCGGTTACTTCGAGAATACTAGCTGCCGGTCTTGCCACTAGTCCAGTAAGTCCTAATGCTGCCCCTGCAAAGGAGGATAGCAAGCAACATCCGTTAAAAGTAAAGCAACATGGTCGGTGTCAATGCATTTGAACTAGCAATCTAAGCTCCAACTGTTACCTGATAGGACACCTGGAAGACCGTGCTTCTCTGCTCCTCGTATAGGGGATTGTAGAAGTCCAGTAAGCCCCTATAGCAATAAAGTTTGGCCAATGGGTGTCAGAAAATGGACAAACAAATTACTGGGAAAGAAACAGTTTTCTAGGGTAAAAAACTACATGCAGCAAGACAATTTTCCAAGAAGCTATTTGAAGAAATCACTATCTTTATATAATGGAAGATACCACTCTGCCAAGACAAGTTCTTAACCTTTTTCTTTTTTGGCTGAAGTTCTATCCAATTTCCCAAGGTAATAACTAGGCATTCTGGAGGTTGTACCTCTGTCTATGCAAAATGTTGCATATGAGACCAGAGAGAATTGAAGCTTGAGGGAGCAATATGGGTTTTCATTGAGGCTGGTCAGAAAAGGAGGCAGAAACTTTGGCAGAGATTTATCTGCTAATAAAAAAGACGCATAAAATAAGGACAGTTTTTGGTACCTTACTCTATCCTACTAGTAGATCCAAATGAATGGAGGATACTGTGAAATGGATTCCAAATCCTATTTGCATAAGTGCCACCCAAATCAAGGGAAAGATTTCAAGGAATTGCAACATAACAGGCCAATTTTTGTAGATCTAATGGTTCAGTAGTTTGATTTCGACATTGCCAATAATGAGGCAAAGATGCTTTAGTGGACTTGTGGAACAAAGCAAAGAGAGAAATCAACACTGCAAAATGTTCCTGCACCATTATTGATTCAGATGGAAAAACACATTTGTGGTTCTTTAGAAAAAAATGTCCCAACTTTAGAAGAGAACAGAAATATCATAAGGGTGCACTAGCCCTAGGAAGACACCCAAAATCTTCAGAGTAAAAAGAGATGAATGAATTTCGGGGATTAAACACTGGATAGGGTACAATAATGATGACAGTTACATGCTTATAAACATGCACACTGAGAGAAGTCTTAGATGCTGTCACTGTCCTTGTTCTCACTCTCTAAGGAACTCATTTATAACCATGCACATTTTAGATGAAAGAATATTGATTTGAAACCAAGTAGATAGACGGCTGCATACCTCTAAAACTTCGTTTATAACACCTTCACTATGTGAAATTGCACCCCTTTGTTGCTTCTCGATTCTAGATAAAGCTTGCTCATCAAACGTCAGTGCAACTATACCCTAAAAGAAAAAAAGAACAGAAAAGTCAGAGATGAATGGGCATGAAATTTCTCAGAAGCCATCACTCGTCGATGTACCTTTTGAGCAGCTCTACTGAACTGAGTGGCGGCATTGCTCAAGGCATAGACTGTGTTGCTTAATAGACTAGTTGTTCCTTGTGCCATACCTTTGACAAGTCCAGCAGGACTCTGTAGAAGCAAATTGTACTACTAAATACAATGATGGGAGGTAAAACTTGAACTACAAGATCCCATTATACCTGATTAAGGTTCCTTGCAGGAACAGATAGGAAATCCCTGATGCCAAGCCCCAAGCTCCTGGCGAATCCCATGGGGTTACCTATAACACCAGCTGAACCGAGCACCTACAAGGACTTAAATTATAAGTAAAAGAAAAGGCATATATATTAATGCCTTTTACATTTCCATAGTACTTACAACTATTTAATTATAATTGCGCATTCCCTCCAGATATTTGAAGGAATGCTGAAGCTTGTTAAAGATTTCTTCTCAACAATGTAGTTGTAGAGATTTGTTCAAGTATTTGTATATCAAACCACACTTTTATCTTACAGCTAAAAGAGCGGCTGAAGTGGTCTCACAGAATTTTACAGGGTACCAGAGTAAGAAGTCATGAATTGAAACAACCCTCTTATTTGCCTCCCCTATTACCAATTTCAACGATTAGTCTTATGCCAAAACAAAGCCAACACGCGAAGGGAAGTGTTAAAATATATTAAAAAATTAAACCACATCTTTTTCTGACATCTTAAGCTTTTAAAACAGTTGTTACTCATGTCACAAAATATTACATACTTTTTTATTATGCACTAACTAAAAGTAACAAGCAGACGACGCCCACCGTATCATTAGTAATTGATAAAGGCGAGGGGAAAAAGAAAATTTTCACCAATGGATTTGCCAATTGCTACATCATGTTGCCTACCTTTCAAATTTTTAATATTCCATAAGATTTTGCCACATTATCCCCTGGACAATCTAGTAAGAACCTGCATTTGCCCAAAATGTCTCACAACAGAGAAGCTTTACACTTTAATACTCATTTATTCATTTATGCAACAGTAGCTTTAAACACGACATGAATATCGAGTTTTACACATTTCATGAATTTCAGAATTGTAAAACATAAAGAGAAAACATGACAAGCTTTCTTGAGATAGTAAAGAAGTGCATAGTACAACGTGAATAAACTCAGATGGAGTAAAAAGAAACTAGAACACTAGAATCTACAATTTGACAAATGCCGAATAGAGTTGACCATAACAAAACTTCCTCATTTTACCAAAATATGCTCATGCTCTAGCATTATGACACTGATAAAAAAAAGGCATCAACCAATTACCTTATACATCTCATGCAGAAGTTGCCTTGTGTAATGCCTCAGGAGGATCTCTTGAATGGACTCCCACCCAGCCATGTGATGTACTATTTTCAGCTCTCTGAGATATATTCTTGCTCCTTCTATGTCAGCAAGAGCCATAAGGCCTCTCTGTAACCATTCATTGTCTTATGTCAGCAAAACCTTTATGAGGGCATGAGTTAAAACTAACAAATACATGCCACCAGGGAGGAAGATTCTGAAAGTCAACATCCAGTGATGCACTGAGGATGTAATGAGCCACCCAGTGCAAACAACTGCTAGCTAAAAGAATTGAATCTATCGTTTTACCTCATGCAGGAGATAGATCAAATTACTATTGTTTTTCTTGGTCACAGGGGAAGATCAAATAGTGATGTCTCAAAAAGCCACCTAATTTTTTAATTGTAAGAAAAGTAAGAGATCATTGGCAAAAACGTCAATTCATTTTTATGACCACCTTCCCCCCCTTTCTCTCTCTCTCTCTCTCTCTCTCTCTCTCTCTCTAAAAAAAAAAAAAAAACAAAGAACTGCTGAACATATGCCGCATTCATTTTAGCAATAAAAAGCAAAAGTCACCAGATATTATCTGCCAACATAAGATGATATTTCCTCCTTTTTCAGTACTTAAATTCAAGAAAGCAGTTTAGCTTCAAATGTTTCTGCTATAGTTATGGATATCTGATTTGCAGAGTTGACCAAGCCATTATGATCTGCAGCTATGAGATGTCGACTTCCCACATATTTGACCAAAAAAAGACAATCACGAATCACATGTGCCCAGTGGAATTTAGCTAAAAAAATTCAGATGGTAACTGATTAGAGTTCAAAGTACTATAAAAAACTACAGCTCAGCAGCTTGCTTCTGAATTCCTGGTTCAAAAACAGCTAATTCGGGAAATTCAATCGAATCCATTCAAATTGACATGATATTTTACTATTCCACACCAATAATTAGATGGTTTGCCTATCCAACTACATTGAGTTAAAACCCTGCCTAAAAACTATCCAAAGATGACTGATTATAAACCCTGCCTAATAACTGTCCAGGGATGACTAGTGTACCATAAAGATAGACAGTAAATCCTAGAAAATCTCAGATGAACCAAAGTCAGGTTCAAATTTCAACAATTGATACCTAGAAATTAAAGATATAGATACTAATAAATCTTTTTTTTTTATATAGATTTATGCACAGGATTCCAGATAAAACTCAAACTGGCACTTGACAGTCTACAACTTCACCAGATGTTAATAGTAATGAATAACAACTTTGATCAAGAAATAATGACCCCGGACAGAGCATATCCAGACATGCAAATTAGCAGCATAGACAATCAATCAGCATCAATATAGCATAGAATCCATGAACTTTATGTGAAGTACAGACTATCAAAACAACCATGATGGTTAGGCAAACATGCATTTATCTAGAAACATGGAAAATTGTATATATGCGAAGTGCATGAACAGACTCGCACATGTCATAGTTCTAGCTCAGGCACAGATAAAAAATCAAAAGCATGCATCATGAGTCCAAGCAGGAATCCCTTGTATTAAAGCTGTTACAGCTAGCCAACTTAAGATAAGCTACTTACATGCACGAGAGAATCTCCTGACATAGGGATCCCCATTCTAAGCATCCATGGGTCACTGGAAAAACTGCACCGCCAAATTACATCACAGCAGTACTCAGACATTGATGGGAATAAATAACCCTCAAAAAAAGGAAAGCGGGCAATCTGTCACCTACCTTAGAGTGAATTTTATAGCTCCTACATCAAACATTTCAACATATATCTTTCTCTGTCTTCTGGCCAACTGATAAATTTGCTGCCAAGGTGCTCCAACTGGAATTGCTGAGGGAAATAATACTCTGACTCTTTGATTTTTGTTTTGAACACTACTGATAGGAATATGTGAGTGCAAGTTCCCTAACAGAGGGGTATCATGTAGAAGTGGTAGCAATGTTGGATCGGAAAAGGGCATTACTCCATTCTGGAATCTCAAGTAAACAGATTTAACAAACTCGGACAAGCCCAAGACCACTTCCTGCTCAAGCTCAAGATGAAACTCTGCCACTCTGCCAGAGTAAGTATTTAATAAGCTCTTGATCTTGAAGACGCAAGAAAAACCAAAGATAATGATGCTAGTGATTAATACCTTAGCGTTATACATTCAAATGAAATCAATGATATATCTTTCTTTCTCCACTTTGAAACAGCTAGATGAATCACTGATTTGCAGGGCTGGTCATAGTGAAGTTGTGAATTCTCATTTTTCTGGGCACCATCATCGTGATCAGACGAACTACTTCTGGATCCACAATTGAAGGACAAGATGACAGGATAAGTAGCAGCTCGAACTTGGTTGTCTATTTGCAATGATAAAACCTTCAAAGAAACCTTCTGTTGATCCATGCTCTGAAGCAAATGAACCCTGATGCCCTTTGCACAGGCAAAAAGCAATTCCTACAAAGAAAATCAATGGTGAAGGGACAGAAGACCACCACAAAAATCATGCCATCTCAATAAGCTCCTTCATACATACCTGTGGCAAAGAGTTAATCAAAGAAATACCAATATAAGGTATATCAATCGAGACCTTTTCCTGGTACTCAGAAAAAATTTCTTGTCTTTGCTCATGTTTCCTGTTCTCAATGGATGGATTCACATGGTAATTTGAATCGATAATGCGAAGAACCTGCAGTGAGGACACAAAAATAATGGTAAACAAAACTAAGCAAAAAAGATTTATCATTAGTTGAATCACTGAGAATGTGCACCTTTGTTGCTCCCTCGGCTAGAGTAGAAATGAGCAATATTCTCTCCAGTTTCTGAAGACAAAGAAAACCTCAATGTGAGTCAAATACTTCAAAATAAGACCCAATGGGACAGCTCACATAGTGATTCAACCAAAAGATATGCAATTTCTTTTAATCATTAATATAACTCTATAATAAACAACATGGATAACATGAACCAAGTACTAGCGAATACACACGCCCCATATACCAAACCATCTAAAGCAGTTCTTAATGCACTCGACACTTTCTACTGGCATTCTTTTCTTGTCCATTATGCAGATGAGTCGTATATTCCTTGCTTAATAAACAGAATCAACTTGTTGAATATGCTTGTAGAACATAATTTACCTACACTAGCAAAATGACAAAACAAATGATAGAAATTTTAGTCACGGAAAAAAAAAAAACCATCTTGAATGAGTGTGTGCTTTGTGCCAGTGCATGCTTAACATCATGTCATGTTCATAGCATCATTTCTCCACTCGAATTAACTTGCCAATTTTACTAGATATACTCCATATCAAGTGTATGCATCAGAAAATATTATACTTGTGCAGAATTACACACATAAATTGATTCAAGTAGTATGGCATCCACCACTAGAGGCTTTATCCACAATATCTTTGAATTTTGCACCTAATTGCACATTGATGTTATTTCAAGGTGTTTCATGGCTGTGATGATAGGCGCACGAGTACGTGCTTGAATGAGACAAAAATTAAGTTTGGTTAATGTAGGATCTAAATAAACTCGTTCATAAACAGTGACCCAGATAATTTATGGAATTATACAAGGCTTCAAAATGTAAGTATGTGGTGCAATTTCATCCTACAAAGGACTACAATGGAAACCCTATCATATCTACCCAATGGCCGGTAAAGAAAAAAGTAAGAGTGCATGAAAGGTGAGTGGACCTTTTGGGGCAACTTGAATGACGAGTGCAAGAAGAATTAATGAGTTAATGGCAATTAAGTTAAGGTTAGCTATGACATTAGTCACTCTTCATTGTTATTGACGACAAACATGCAAGAAGAAGCAAAGGATAGGTATTGACCAAAGAAAGAAAAATGAAGGAAACAACGAAAAACGAGAAATATGAGGGTGAAGAACACCAAGAAAGGATGAGCTAAATCAGAGGCACTATTTAGTTGAACTTTCCACTTATATGCAACAAAATTCATGTCCATGAAGTTCTAAGGTGGTAGGTGAAGTTCATATAATGAATTAGATTCATTTGAAGTGAATGTCTTTTCAATGTTCAACTCCATTCAAACTAGGTTCTTGGAGAACAGATAGAAATTGTTTCAAAGCTTGGAGTTTTGGAGTTCGGTCATAGATTCCTAATTAATTCTTGATATTGGAAAGTTTCTGCTGTGGTCTGAGATGGTCTGACCATGAAAACAAGGTGGAAGAATGGAGTCTCTAAGCTCGTTTTTTTTAAGTGGGTTTGTGGATGCATAGTTATTTGAAGTGGATGGCAATTGAATTAGATCGGTCTTAATTTGATTCCGGGAATCTGGTGTACCAAGAAGCAGCCAGCAGAACGTGAGTATCGCTGGCTGAATTGGAACTTTAAGCATTGGGTTTTGGCAGTAAGCTTCTCAACTTGTTAAATTATGGTGGTATTATGTGGGGTTGTGATAGTCTATTGATGGGTAATATTAAAAGGCTTGCGATTGGTGTTTAGGTGGATTTTTTGATCAAGTAAGCTTGCTGTCCAGGAAAATTCCAGATTTCATTTGGATCTAAAGTGAGTGAACTTTCTTATTTTAACTTAGTTTGATCCACCCATTACATGTACCTCTCTGTAATTGGGTTGTGTTTATATGTTTGCTTCAAGGAATCACTAGTTTGAGGGCCTAAAATTGAATACAATGGAAATAGAAGATTGACATTTAATCTGTTCATGAATCAGAAGAGTTGCAACTATTGTGTCCAGAATGAAAGGACATGCTTAAATCAAAGCGTGTTCTAGTGTTATTGTTTAATGGCTCTGGTTAGGATTATAGAGCATGGAAACAGACAGAAAAGGATGTGATTTCAACCTGAAATTATGTGTTAGCATTACGATATGAGTGTTTATATGGATTGACGTTTGCCTTGTGCTGTTGTGCATTCAATGCATGAATTCTCTATTGAAAGTGAATGCCTATTTGTGACAATGTTATAGCATGGAATGGTAAACAAGGCACTAAAAACATTGAAATGGAAATTCAATATCAAGAATGTAAGTGAAAGACGTGGCTCTCGTTGTATGATGTTCAATTGATATAAATGTTAGTGATCGATGTCATGCTTATTATAAGTGACCGCAAGACCCCATGGGATATACATAGGGCATATCAAACTGCTAGACCCCGTGGACTACAAATAGGTAAATTGTATTGACCACCTTCTTGGTGATGGCCTTTCCAGGAACATGTGTGTTCGACTATTCCTTCATTGACACAAAATTGCCAGAGCCCATATTGTCTGAATGGAAATCAAGTAACATTGGTATGTGATCATCTATCATTATGTTGAATTGAAGCTCTAAGAAATTGTCCAGATATAACTGATTGTAATAGAAACAGGGTCTCATTCATTGGTTATGTTCTGTGATTATATAGGTAACCTGTCTTTAGCTTTATTTGTTAACTCTCTCTCTCTCTCTCTCTCTCTCAAGCATCAAGTTAGCTGATGGGAGGAGATATTCTAGTTTAAATCTTGAAGATTCATTTACTGAACCAGTGGTTGTTTGCTCCTTAATTATATTTTCCATGTTACACAGATATTGGAGTGGGAAATTGCGGTGGATGATGGATCTTTAGGCAGGGCTTATGGAGGATTTACTTTTTGGAGTGGTGGATTGGGTTGATACTATGAAATAGTTGTTATAGTTCTGTTTTACTATCATGCAGTGTATATAGCTCTATGTGTGTACAGGGTGTATTGGACCAATGTGTTGCCCAACATATGTGTTTGATTGCAAGGCTTGTGTTGCCTGTGTTGTACATATTAGTATTACCAGGTTTATGTGTTACACGAATTTTTATGCTAGCAAGCCCATGCATGCTCAACATATCAATACTTCCTATGTTGATGTAATACAGATTTGTGAGCTATTCGTGGTATTACTTGAGGTTTACACATTGCTTGGAAGAAACTGTTATTCACATGTAAGTACATACTTTCGACAGGAAGGTTAGGTAAAAGAATAGACCTACTCTCGGGGTTCATTATTGGTGAATCTCTCGTTTGGGTTATTACATTATCAAAATCCTTTCAAAGTCTGATTCTTTTGCACCTTTATTTCTATTGCCAATTCTATCCAAGACCTACAGTAACTATCCCTCCTAAGAAACTAATCAGCATTTCATATTTCATTTACATGCCAAACAAAGAAATAACCCAACTTGGCAAAGATCAGAATAAATATTGGTCACTCCAGGGGAAAAACAAAGAACAGAAAGTTTTTTCTTTTAATTTGCCATCGGTAGAACATCAGACCTCAGAAGTTGCAGGCAAATGGACAGCCGTGCTCTCCCTTATATCATCAAGAGCATATGATCCTAGCACACGTTCCCCAGGTGCCTTGAATATATAAACAGAAGTTGAGTATCGAACATCTTAAACGAAGACTTCTCTGAAAAAAGTACAGGATACAGAAAAAACCGAGGGTACCTCAACTATAAGACGGTGTGGATAGCACGGTTCATCCCATGCATAAGGGCAAGAATGGTAAGAAGGAACCATAGTTTCAAAGCTTTCGCATTTCTGTTGATAAACACGTAATCTCTGTAGTACAAAAGAAAATACAGTTAAGATTCTCACTTGGAAACAACAATATGCAGTGCACTCCAAAAAAAAGAAAGAAAGAGAAATTAATAGGCTAATGTAAGTTACATAATATTGAGACAAAAACAAACCTCCTTCGAGAAATTCTCTATGCGGTAAGGCATATAACCTGAATCATCATCCGATAACAAAATCAGGTGTGTCCCTGGATTTTTATGAAGACTAACAACAACGTTGTCATCCCACATGGAGATATCAGCATTCTGCACTTCAACGCGTATCATATTTACTGCACCAGAGATATCGTTCCGCATTTTCACTTGGGTGTCACCTAAAATTTCGGGCAAGAAACTGCCCGACCATTGCCATCCAGGTTCATCATAACATATGCAAACCAGCAAGTCCCTGCAACGAGTAGCAAAAGCAAGAATTGATTTAGCTATTGCAATCATCAGCAAGCAAAGATTTTGTCATAGTGCAACCACTTATTCTGAAAACTTCAATTGTTAGAGAATGGTGTCAATTCCATGTTATATTGAATTTTAGGTTCTACAAAAGCATCAGTCCATTGTACCTCATCCACTAATACATGAGGGTCCTATGCACTAAAATGAATACTCCCTCAATCCAATGGCTGAAATGCACCAAGAGCAATGCTACTAGAGCATGTAATGATGACTTCAATTTAACCCACTTGGACAAGGAAGCTAGTAAGATGCTAAACAACTGAAGTATGAGAACCAATACATATGGGTGAATGAATTATTGAAATCCAAATTACATAAAGGAGGGAAACTTACAAACTAATAAACTAAACGTGACAAAAAATGAAACAAGACATCTTGCTTGGATACCATATAGAACCGGGAAACCAGTAAACAAACAATTGAGCACTCAACCTCAAGAAAGCATCACCACATAATGTCATGTTTAACCTCTCCAGGACCTTATTTGCCTGCGCAATTATAATCAATTCCATAATTCCATTCTAGGCCAAATCCCATCCTACACTAGAAGGGAAGCATAACAACATTCCAATACTAAGGCGTGTTCTCATCTACAGCATAAGTTCTTGTGGTGTAATCTTTTGACAAGAGAGAAATAACTAGGTACACTTAGTATATAAAGTGACTGAAATCATTCCTCTAGCAGCACGATTAATTGCAGTAATGCCTACTATGTTGTAGGTCTAACACAAGTTTACTGCATATTATACTGTCTGCTTGTAGCAATAACTATTTCCTAAAATTCATATTAAAGCCAAAACTGTATCATTCTAGAGCGCAGCCTCCTATGGAGCTATTGTGTGCCCACTTTCAGCCTATATGCAATAGAGATTCCGCAAAAGCCCCATCTCTTTGACTGAAATCATTACTCTAGCTGCACGATTAATTGCAGTAATGGCTACCATGTTGTAGGTCTAATACAGGTTTACTGCACATTATACTGTCTGCTTGTAGCAATAACTATTTCTTAAAATTCATATTAAAGCCGAAACTGTAACATTCTAGAGCACAGCCTCCTATGGAGCTATTAGGTGCCTACTTTCAGCCTATATGCAATAGAGATTCCGCAAAAGTCCCATCTCTTTCCTGCTCCTCCCTATACCGGCGGTGAGATGATATCAATTTTCAATGATGAATTACATGATGACTGAAATTGAGATTGTAACTAAACAATTATCACACGGTGATGTAATCAGTATTATGTTGAGTGCATTTAATTATAAGACTATTTATGATTGATAATATAGTTAATAATAATCATATACTAATGAAATTGTGACATGCTTAATAGGTAATACATCTATATACTAATATAATCTGGTTATAGCATTTTACATTGTAATCAGGTAATTAGAGAAAGTGATAAGGAATTTTGCATATTTTATCCCTATTTCTTTGCTATTATGGTGTCAAACAAGAGAAAGCAATAGTTATTCCATCACTAAAACCAAACGGTGTAATAACTATTACAGTCTGTACTACTAGAACCGTGAAACCTTATCTTTTAGTGCAACCAAATGTGTCAGAGATACTGCTACCAACTTTAGAGTGTAATCGGACAAAAAAAAAACTTCAGAGTGAAATAAGAACCGATGGAACCAAACAAGAACAGTCTTTGGAAGTTGACATCAGAGAAAAATGACATTCACACCACCCAATGTATGGCATAATCCCCTATTCTGTACAGCTGGCAATTTCGAGCACCACATAACCAAGGATTAAATATGATTGAAACATGAGGGAAAAACATAACTTTGTATGGTTTAACTAACATTGTCAGAATACCTTGCAGTATCTGCCCAGTGAAGATGAGAATGTTGCCCTTTGCCCAAATGGAAGACGAAGTCAGTTCCCTTCTGCTTATAGCACAACTCCTTGCTGCAAGCATTGCTAATGACATATCTGCAAATAGAGAAGAGATGAACAAGCTAGCAGGATATAATGCACATCCATGACCATTCTTTTTAGTGGAGCTGCCCTACCTGGGCTGAAAAGTGATGGCCCTTGTCTTCCCACCAAATGGTTCAGATAGAACAGATGAAGTCGCAGATATTACATATGCAGCGTTTTGCAATGGTTGAGGAACAAGAACACTGGTGAATCCACTAGCAGGAACAAGAGGAAACGGATTTGACCATAAGTTGCCAGACAATTTTTCTTTAACATGTTTAGGCAGAGATCTACATAGCCTAACCATATTATTACCCAGACTTGAACTGGGGTGAGGGGAATATGCATACCCCTTAGCCTTCCCATGGCCATCATCTACAATATTCAAATTGCTGGAGCTTGACTGGTTGTTCCAATGCCTTCCCTTATTCGGAGTAAACAGTGAGATTCTTCTTTGATCTTCCTTACAATCCTTTTCCAAATGCACAATGGAATGTCCCAATTTGATCAGAGGTTTTCTGGCCATCCTCTTACTATCAGCAACCGTGTCATTCCAAGTTGGAACAATAGAATTGTCTGAAGAGTCGTGCCAAAGGCAATCAGTTCGTGATGCTGGAGATTCTGAATCATGATCATGATTACAAGATAAAAGGCTGAGGCCCTCCTTCTTGATATGAACTTGTTCTTGTTCAACCAACTCATAGCATGATGGAACAGTGAATAAACTTTCTTTCAGTTCATCAGCAGAGTTTGATATGCTGAGTGGAAAACCAACACAATTATAGATCAAATAGGGAACAAAGATAAAAAGCTCCCGAGCCCCAGAAAATGCATCCAGTGTCTTCTCGACAGTAACATATATAGGACCTAAGTTTATTGAACAGAATATTAACAGCTTATTAAAATAGATGTGTAAAAAACCATTGCCGAAATATGCAGTAGATATGAGTTACCATTGTTGATAAAAGGATCGAAAGTCAAGGTCTCTGATGCTGTAAATTTGGTTCCACTGAACTTGGCTAGGGTAGTGAATGATTCTGCATGAGAAAATCTTGAGACTGAAGGTTTAAATTCCTCCATATGAAATTCAATCCCCAGTTCATGTGAAGGGTCAACATGATGGAAGTTTTTATGCACCTGAAACTAAGAAATTAATAACTTTCTAGATGCAGCTTCAACAATATACCGGCATATAAAGAGAAGAACAGAGCGCTACATGCAACTTAAATATGTCAGTTTTAGTAGGTGGAATTCAAACCTCTGATAGCAGTGCTGTGCGACTAACTCCTCCACTTTCAATGGTCAAAGACACAGCTTGTGGAAGATAATTGTGAACCACCAAAGGAGTACTCAAACTAAGCTGGTAAATGAAGTGTTTACTTGATTTATCAAGGCCAAGCAATAAATCCTCATCATGTTCCCCAGCGCGTTCCTTAAAAATATCTTTTAGAAGAAGATCAGAAACCTTCTTTGTTTTGACAGATGGAGGCAAATAGATCTTCTTTAATGACAAACAACAGCGGAAAGGATCACTACTTGGATGAGAAGGATAGCAAACAAAAGAACGAAGGGATCCAATCTTGCTTTCTTGGGAGAGAATATTTGGGAGATTATGAGGTTCACTCCATACATAAGAGTTTCCTAAAGGTCGCCACCTTATACGACCAGCTTCAGCTAAGTGCAAAGGGAGTGGAAACTTCTGCCCAGGATAGATAGGATCTATAATCTGAAACAGTGAAATATAAAAGATAGATTAGAATTATGGGGAGAAAATACAGACGGTACAATTTTTTTATTCTTACACAGATAAAAATTTTCTCCTTTATAGAAATATGTTTTAAGTTCCATACCTTTGGAGATACACCCAATGGAATGTCAAACCGCAACTCCAATGGCACAGAAGTTTCATTGCATACTATGACCTGAAATATGTAGTTATAAGAAGGAAGCAAATGATCAAACCCTTAAAAAGTACACAAGAGCAAATCTTCACATACCGTCGAGTATAACCGAATTAACTTACTGAAGCGCTGTACTGAAACATCAAAGACAACAGGGACAATAAAACCTTCTCCCACATTAGTTTTAATGTCCTCTTCCAGATTTGCGTACCTTGGAATATCCACAGTTTTCTCAAGTTCTAATTTATTTGATGCCTTAGAAAAATCGACCTCAAAATAGCGCAATCCGACAAGATCCATGGAAATTGGCACAGAAGGAACAGAGGTTCCGTCAAGCTTGATTGAAATAAAGTGGTGAGCCACTCCACTTGATTGCTTCTCATTTAGTTGACCAGAGGAACGAGTGGGTCTAAAACGAAGCAACTGTTCCTCGGGAGTCTCATTACTATATATTGGAACAGAACAACCCGATTGCACAAGACTCCAACTCTTCACTTCTTTCGCATCAAACTCTACAGAATTTCCTGATCCTTGAAAAATACAATATGATAGAGGCAAAGAAGTTAAGTTCTGAAGAATATATGGAGCATGTCTTCCTATAGAGGCATCTTCCATATAAGGAGAGTTCAAGAATGTCCGTGTTTCTGAGAGATTAGTCGGTTTCTTTTCATTCCAAGCATCATTGATCATCTCAAGAGCCCTGCAAACAGACTACAACAGACAACCATTCCAAGATGTTAATTTATATACCCTGGTGAAATGGAAAGAAATTAATAACCACCCAAAATAAGATCATTGCATACCTCGAGAAAGGATTCCGTAAGATTCAAGTTGAGCTGAGCCACAGAGTCAAGATGGATATTCGTAATGACGGAACTATTCAGAAGAATACTGATCTCCCGTTTCCTACTAATGCTAATCTGAAACTTCCAAGGTTCAATAAATGGCTCCCACATGACCTGTGACGAATTTTTACCATAAGTTCACTTAAAGCTTTTTCTGACAATTTTGCATTCAATAGACTATTTACCTTGTGAATGTTGTTATAGTTTGCTTCAAGGTCGCTCACAATTGAGCACTCCACAGTAGTTCTACACACATTAGCATAGAAGACCAAGTTCCTCATAAGAATTTCCAGGAGAGGTCCACTGCAACTCCACTGCATCAAATGAGAATGAGATTCGAGACTATAAATGAATCAGGCAAACCCTAGAGACATGTAATATGTGATTAAATATAATGAGAAAGCCAAAAAACAATCCATAATGCACAAAAAGTATCTAAAACTTTTCCTTATGGTAGAATGCAAAATAAGGCAACATCCATACCAATCATTGCAAGTATTATAAGGCAACAATTAAGCGTAGCCAGACATCAAGCTTCATCAAATCCTATTGGCATGTGAAACTTTTTTAACCCATATGTATTTGACAACAAAAGATCACACATCTTAAGGCCATATTCAACAGATCTCATCATGCCACTATGCCAGATTATGCAGATACTTGCAAATGCATCTGACTTTTACTGTTAAGGTTTACACATGTTTAATGCAGTCTCAAAGACGAATCTAATCTTCCTTCCAACAGTATTGTTGCTTCTCCAGACTGTAATCCCTTTTAACTGGTCGTAGATTCCTCTTTTTTTCATGCTAATTATGATGCCTCCAACTGAATGACATTCTCAATAATTATGTATCTGATGCTATCATAGATTAAGTTTCTCTTGGCAAGCATATAGAGGGGGATTGGTAGCCTGATTCAGTGTAAAAACAGAATCATTCATCATTCCCATAACAGTCAGCAAACCTACAATAGATGTACCAAGGAAACAGACAGTATATACAAGTTCAGATTTCTCAACATACCCTTCCATCAGTCAGCAGTAGAGATACCTTCCGCACATGGAGCTTACACTCAAAACAACCTATTGCAAACTGAGAAGATCCTCCTTCAGGAATACTTAGAGCAACATCATGCCAAAAGTAGAATACTTGATGTGAAAGCACCAGATCTATATGGTCGCACTGAATATCTGCAGAGACATGTCTATTATCAGTCTCGCCACTATAAAATTCCGCCTTAAGACTGACCTCAAAAATCTGGAAAAATGGAGATGAGTGAAGGTCGCCGTCTTCCATTATCTCAACGTTCAAGCTTATTTTTTCCACAATGGATCTCAAGTTAGAATTCCTCTCACTAATGCACAATTCAGTGCATTTGCTGTTGATAGTGAGCACAGCGAATTTGCATTGTTTCTTCCCCAACATGGAAGACGACATATTATGATCCTCAGCAGGTCTGCAATCAAATTTTCCATACTTGAAGCAGAAATTGCAAACATTAACGGGAAAATGAAATGCAACACCGATGTTTTCTAATTTCACAATCAGGAAAGATGTGTCCTGCTTGATATTATCTGATACAACACAATCAGAAGAAGCCAAATTTGGAGGACTTTCAGGAACTATAAGCACTGTATTCTGAACAACATGAGGAACGTTATCTGCATTTGCTAAAGATGCTTCGCACTGATCAGCATCAGTCATTTCTCCAATAATAGAACTGATCATGTCAACGACCTTCATCCACTCCAACAGCTCCAACCAAATATCAAGAGAAGGAAGAAAAATAGATAGCTCATCTTTGACCTGATCAAATCTGGAGTAAGTAATGCCAAGAACTGATGAAGCTGAATGAGGGGCAGTACATCTTGCTAAGATTGCATGACTATGTAAAGAGTACAAGACCACTGAAGAGAAGCTAAAGTTCAGGAATTCAGCTGTCTCATTTCTTAATGATGCAGAGCACTTAAATTGCATCTCAGCCCTAGCCACTGGCTCCGAAAGGATTGAGTCTTTTGTTGAGTGATGAAACTTTGTTGACAATGAGTCAATAGAGAGTACAACTTCCATTAAGAGCATGCTTGGGACCAGAGGTAAGGAAGTGTTGTATTTGTTTATGGATCTCCTTGACTGAAGAAACTGTAGTACATCTGAAGTGTAAAGTTCAGACTCATCTTGGACTGAAGACAACTGATTTATGACATCCAACAGTGCATCGAATCCATCAATAAGAAAATTATCTGTTCACATATAAAGTAAAACCATCAGTAATTGAACACAAAAAAAGAGAATGACATGCCAAATTCAGAAGACCTATAGACTGTTCATGAAAAGAGAGAACCAGCTTACCATCGGCCACAAGTTCACATACATATATCTTTCCCATGATGCACATAGAAGCATCAGAAGTCGAAACATTCTCCCGCGGTATTCTCAGCCATACATTGGCATTGAGTGTCTCGACCAAGGTATGTGTACATTTCCGACCACGTTCATCTAAGCTTAGCCTAAAATCTCTATCATCCTTACATACCAAAACTGAAAGCGATAACTGTCGTCCAAACATATTTAAACAGTGACTTCCCATCGAGATTTTGTGCTCTGGGACCAAACATTCAGAAGGAAGGTCCTTCAATAAACCATTCAGAGATCTTCCATCCACAAAACTACAGTACAACTGTGGTATTTCAAGTTTGAAAAATTGAGAGTCTCTCTCCTTCTCAATTAAAATTACTGTGGAGTCCAATATCTCAAATTTATACACAAGTGTACTCTCACTTTCTGGACACTGGTTGCTACTATTTTCAAGATTGAGCTGCTTACTTGAATATGAAGTCCACTCAGGCAATGAAAAGTAACCAATTAATATGGCCAAATATTCAGGAGGTAGAATGCAGCACACATGCTGAATGCCAATGCTCACTTCAACTTGGGAACTTGAATGAGTGTTTCCTTTCTTCACACGCACGTTTAAAACAGGAGAATGATTCTCAGAAGAGGGACCCCACAAAAATTCATTTAACCTTTGACTCCACCATGATGATGTGAGAACTAATTCCTCAGCTGAACACAAAATATCCATGGAATCTTCAGAGAGGATAACTGCCGAGTTAACTGTAGGCAGCAAAACCGTCCCAACAATGCATGAGGAATCATGAAAATGCACTTTGACATCACAGAGGTTCAGATTAAGTACAAACTGATTCGTAGAGGATTCAGCAGGTAGAGAACGAGCATCCAGACCAAACAAGGACTTCAATGATGATGTAAGACAAATCTTGGATCTCTTTCTTGGTATGGACCTAGGATTTCTTGATTTTCTAGTTCTTATAGAGAAATTATTCCTCCAATCAGCAACATCATAGAGAAGAGAATTCTCAAGGCTACTCAGATAACCAGAAGGACGGATAGTGACAAATGGAAAGTGACTTAACATAATGCTTGCATGATCAAGGCATCCAGCTTCAATGAAGTTTGAAAAACCAAACCTTTGACTCCCAGAACCAGGTAGAGCTATTGAAACTCTTTTATCCTCAATGAGCGGAGACAAGATTTCAGTGTTATTAGACATACCATACCCAGCTAGTCTGTCAAAAAATTCTTCCATCAGAGCAAATATGTAAGGGTGACAATGCAGATCGCCATTATTCAACCGTATGAAAAAATTATGGAAACCAGCGGTTTCCTTTCTAGAAGCTTCATAATCTAAAGAAAAACAAAAATCAGCAGATGTGACTGCTCTGTAGTTGATTACGTCCATGTTGCTGGCCCCAATACTGAAACCCTGTTGACAAAGAGCAGCGGTAGCAGACATACTGCCAAATGAGCAGACAGTATGGCTTTTTCTTTCATCCCTCAAAGAATAAAAAATGATGTTCAAAGCCTTCGCACAAATCCAGCACTTCAGAAGCTCTGTACAATCATACCTGTTGAAAATAGGCATTGCATGAACTTAACTTTCCTAAGAAAGAAAAAAGTCTGGCCAGTATAACAATCAAATAACACTCTCAATTTTATGAAACCTTAAAGGGTTCTCTTCTTGGGTGTACAATCAGAACAAAACAGAGAACATAGCCACCCTACAAGGAGTATCTGATTCCACACCACCATTAATAACTCGAAGTACATTGCCTTTAATTCTTTTCTATTTATCAACTATAGCTATAAAAGATAACCATGAGATGAAAACAATTACTTATGATAATATTGGAAAAGCTATGCACAGACTACCTACACCTATCTTTTTCCATACACCCAAATTTCGGGGAAAATTCCGGATAAACGAATTCTACAGATCTTATTTTCCATGACCTGTATAAAGCAACAGAATTCATGGAAGAGGCATCGAGGGGGTGCAAACCTGTTTATTTATGAATGAAACTTTCTCCAAGTAAAGAAACAAGCTTTAACAATAGAAAGGCTGTTCTAACACACTAGGAGTATATAAGAACAAAAAAACAGTGAAAACCAAAAATAAAAAGCACTCTTATGTGTTGAGAGCTTGGAATGAGACCATCAAAGGTGCTCGAAAGATAATAAAAAAAAATAAGATGGACATTAAAATTCTTCTAACAATCTTTTTTTTTTTCTCACGCAATGCACCTCACAAGACATAAAGTGGCAGCACTCGACTTCTCTTAAGAGGATGAAATCTATTGACTAACTTCCAGAAATGAAACAGGTGAAGAACTGTCCTTGGCATCAGCTAACACATGCAAGAAGAGTCAAAAATTTAATTCCAGAAGTGATCAACAAAGTTACAATAAAGAAACAAAATACACTATGGCAAAAAAAAAAATGAAACGAAATACTTCAGGAACGCACCAAAAAGGGCACATCAAAGAGAAGAGAAAACACTATTACAATCAAGCAACACTTAAAATCTACGACTGAACAATGATAACCTTAGTAAATATTAGTTTCTAGCCAAAGGTATGAATTACAGACATCCAATTATTAATGATCAAAAGTAAAATATGCATATAAAGCCCACTAAAGAAACTTAACCTTTACATATAAACCACTACCTGATATCTAATTCAATTAGAGAGAGAGTGCATGCAGAGTTGTTCTCCCCTTCATTCTCAAGGTCAACATGTAGAGTGAATTCCTTCAAATTTGCAGCAATTGAGAAACCAAAGGTTAAACTTTTCATATTGTTCAATTTGTTGGAATATGGACTGAGGCTCCTGACTGGTGAAAGTTCATACTGACGATGCACACTATTCACATATTCAACCAGTTCCATTGCTGCAAGGTATAGAGAAGGTGAAAAATGTGCATCAAACCTGGAGACTGTCATACAAACCTGAAATTATACAATAGAGAAGAATGTGAATTTATAATCAGAGACTAAATGAATGATATCTACAAGAACCGGAAAAAAAACTGTAACATGTCTCTGGCAACCATGCACATTTGTTGATGATGATGTTCAAAGGTGCAAATTACACTTATATACCTATAAGGATAAAGGTATTCAGCGATTGCTCTGTTGCCAGTGGTGATGAGCCAAATTAAAAAAATATGAAAGCTTAACTTCTGAAACATAGGGTGAGTGATTCGCATGCAGAACTCTTAGCGTAGATCTCTTTGAGGCTTTTATGGCAAAGGAAAGAACAGGTTATTTGGTATTTGCTTTTCCTTTCCCTTTGGCTCACTGAATTTTTTTTTATTTTTTTTTTTGCATTAAAACTCCAAGGAGACAGAACCCAATAAGTGACAGCAAAGAGTAGGCAAGAAGCATATCTTATGCCTATCAATTGTAAAATTACAGTTTACTGAAGGTTTTGGATGACCTCTTAGGAGGTTTCCCTTTTTTGACCTTTGAATGCTAAGTACAAGTACAAGTTATTCTTGCGTCAAAAACCAACCGTGTAAATTGTGCATGTACATCCGCCTTGTTTAACATCGTGTTGCTTGGAGCTTAAGAGGCTCCAAAGGCTCCAGGAAACTTATAATCATACCACCACTTCAGTGAAAAACCATTTTCAAAGCCTGTTTTATTGAATGAGAAGAAAGAGATCTGTCTTACAACTCTTTGGTTATGGCTAATGTGGATGGAGAGGAACCTGAGAGTTACTGAAGGTGAAGAAAGAGATCTGGCGAGCATAAAAGATCACCATAGAATTTTTTCTTAAATACATAGAAGGTTCGAGATAGTACATATCTTAGACCTACATGATACTTCCCCCGCATATGATTTTTGTTCGAGGGCTAGCAACCCCCTTGATGCCACTTCAGTGACATTTTGTTTTAACTGACAGAAAGACATCAAACGTTGAAAAGTACTATATTGTATATATCTTTTTACTTGAATTCAGATGCTTGCTTTTTCTTTACACTATGTCCTAGAGCTACTTGTCATGTTACCTGATTTGTTTGTGTTCTCATTCTACAGACTTCTTCCATCATACAAAGAATTAATATGTGAAACTGTTTTATAACAAGATCGCCAGATTCTCCTTTGGCACATTATGCCACACGATATGGGCAGAGAGAAATCATATCCTCTTCCGTGATAAGACCCTTTTTGTGCCGGCGGTCAAGAAACATCTTGAGAAGCTTGTCAGGGACAAGGGCGCCACCTTTAACCATGTCCTTGACACTCCCAGAAACCGGAGAATACAAGGCAGCTGGGGCTTATCGCCAACGATCTTTGACTAACCGGTGGTCCACCCTCGTCCTCCCTTGTATAGCCACTAGTTTGGCTTTTTGCTTTTGGGGTCTTTCTTGTTTTGGGGTTTTTCGATCCCCTTGTAACCTCGGTCCCCCCCCCCCCAAAGACACCCTTCCACCCGCAGTGACACCCCTAATGTCACCATGGGTACGAGGTTTGTCATGTAGGGTGGCCTACTTGTAATCTACTACTTGGTTGATCAATATACTCTTACATTACCAAAAAAAAAAAGAAATATGTGAAACTGTCTTTCTAGTTAATTAAGCTAATTCATCTATTCTCTTTTCCGTTGGGGGATTCCTCTTGGATCTTCAATGGGAATGAGATATATCTCTGGAGTTTGCTGCAAAGTGGTAATTTGGCTATGGAAGACCAAAGCACCTACTCTCATCCTACAACATAGACAGCTAAGTTCATGCTGCAGACTCCTAACATTGACAAAACTACATAGTTGAGGATTGCAGTACTGCTCCTTAACATGCGACTGTTGATGGTAAGTTGTAGTTCTAATGTTCTACAAGCCTCGACATCAACAACCCTAGCCTCTCCACAAACTGTGAAATAGACCCTGCAACTAAGACATTCATTGGCAAAAGCACACACAGTACTGATTAAGTGAACTACACACACAGACGCATGTATGCATAATCACACACAAGCACTGATCTCACCTAACCACCAACATAGCAAAAGGCACATCAAAAACACAAGCTTTCATTTGTGAAAAGCATGCACACAGATTAGAAGAGGATAAGATTACCTCTAGTCTTTTTGATATTAGTTTATCCATGATGGCACAGGATGCCAGGAAATTAGAAGCAGAGAAATTCTCCAAAACTGTGACTGGTTTAGAATGAGAAGACGAGATTAGTTTCACCTGAAATAGTCAAAACTTACTATGTTAATCTTAACATTTAGATTCCAGTAGGAAGATGAAATGTTCTTTCTTTTGATAAAGAAACAGCAAAAGAAAATGCTAAGGGCATCCAAAAGGTGCTGAAGACAGACCTCGCAATCGTCCATCTGGACCTCAAAATGATCACACAGATCTGGAGATTGGAGCTCCAAGAAGTCTAATTTTGGAACAGAAGATGAAATGCCCTTAGGTGCATATGTCTGGTCTTCATCCAAAAGGCACTTCGATTTAATAAGAAAGGCTCCAACTTTCAATGACTGAATAATCATGGCGAGAAAGTATAAACACAAGACAAGTCAGATTCAATTCCATGCTTAGCAACCATGTAAGCACACTCAATGAAGATGCCAAACTACCATGGACAGAACTAGAAGTATTCATATGTAAAGGAAAAGGAAATTATATGCACATTCTTGTTTAAGAAGAATAGAAAAGACCCATGAATGAAAACACAATCAATTTTGTTAAATGATTTCACAAATGTCTTAAAAAATTTCAAGTATCCTATGATAGTTATAAAGTGCTCCAGTAAACACCAGGCAATCGGCCTGATGGATACTTGCAGGGTTACCTGATATACAGATCACTCCATTATGCTGAACGAAGATGATAACTTCAAATGCCAAATGAAATCACTAATTCTGAACAGGAACGTTTATGAAGATCAAAATAAATAATCTGGAATATCTAATAAGTATCTCCCTCCCTCCCTCCCCTCTACTCCTTGTGCACGTGCGACTGAAGTGCTTGTGTCCAGATGGCCATAGATGATGAGTGCAGATCTCTGGCAATCTCTACTCAGTATGTTATACCTCGACTTGTGCAGATTGTTTGGAACACCAGATTTGGCTATTCAGATCACCAATGAAGTAAGGATTTCTCGGTAACACTGGATAGCAATAGGGTGGTGGGGGTGTTACATCAGGACGTAAGGGGTTTGATATCCAGCGCCAGCAAAGAAAAAGATAAATTGCACAATCATTTTGTAGTTGGATATGATGAGAAAGAACAAATAAGTAATGACTTGCAAAAATAAGTTCTATTAGTTATTGAATTCTGCCAAGATATAGGTATAACAATCACTGTGGACCCATTTCCTCACAGCTTAAACTTTTGAGAAAAATGGTTATTCAACATACTATCAGATCTTCAGCTCAAGGGTCAGGACAGCATGACAGTACCTTCCTTTAAGAATTCCCACAGCGATTACTTACAGGTTCATCATTGATCTAGCTAATAGCGTACACTTTCAAACTGGACTTTCTGATATGGTCAAATTCAAAAAATTGTATTTTAACACATCTAACAGCACTAACATGTGAAAAAGTTAAAAAAAAGTTGAATCTAAAACCATGGCATACAAGGAAAAGAACAAAAAGACAAGCACCAAAATCGAGCTGACGGAGAGATGATCAATGAAGTTCAGTTTCGGGCCATGGACATCATGTTCTATGTTTCATATCCAAGACTAACCATTTCGCGTAGTTCTGAGTCTGCACCAGTCCACGGCACATTTAAGATGACATCAATGATATTGACATTCCATGACACTTTTCTGTGACTTGACAATACATATCTGCAAAAAGAGAGACAAATCAATAAAACAAACTTATGAGGTACATTCAAATGGTCTTTGGACAAAATCACATTACAGCTGACATTAAGAATTCCTCTGAAAAAGCAAAATAGCACAAGTCAAATGCTAAAGAGAACTCACTCAGCTTTAGAAAGTATTCGAGCTCTGTCATCTTCAATGCCATCTAGTGAAGAGAGTATCTGCACCAGAAAAGTAATACTTTCATGATTTATAGATGCCATTCCGTTATGAAAATTTTTACCTTTGTCGGAGCAAAAAACTTGGAACAGAAAAAAAACTCAATAAAACAATGGCCATCTCCAAATAAATTATTAGGCAGTTGTATATGCATAAGCTACTTTGCAAGGATCAACAACTAAAAAAAACACATTAATTCTCCTTTTTAACCAAGACTGATTATGTAGCCTGAATGCGCTAACAGAGCACCCTTTTAATTAGTATGAATAATCTTTATTTATGAGAGAGCAAAAACTATCTAAGGACCCTGATGAGTGTTGGATTATTTGTACTAATATTGTATGACTCCTTGCATCAATTCTGGTGGGAACAAGGAGGAAGGCCTCGGACGAGGAAGTTCCGAAGTGGAGATAGGGTTCTTCTTTTGTTCTTGAGACAAAATTTCAATGGTCAAACGCTGCTTTCGTCTAAGATCGACCAGGGTGGTTCTAGGACAATTCTGTTTCCAGATGCCTACCTTGCTAAAGGGTTGTGGAAATTTACATGAATCTCTTTGAGTTTGGACAGGTTATGCTCCCAGGAGTGACATGAGACAAATCAGAGCAAGAGCCACAAAAACTTCTTCATTCTTGGGAAGTTCGACCCCACTAGGACTTCATCTTTCTGGAAATTGCCCAAATTGTGGCTTTGTTTAAATGGGAGGACAGCCAAAACAAAGCTTTGCTGAAATATTGATTGAGAAGGAAAAAACTAGTATGCGCAGGTGTGATGTTTCAAGGCTCTCTGAGGAGGAAGATAGGCGAATGCAAATGTAAAACAAAAGGAGTCACGGTGGCTGTGTAGTGGGATATCCTAGCTAGTAATAAACCTAGCTCAGCTTTCTGAAGATGGGACAAACTGGTTTCCTTGGTTTGGGCAAAACCGTGGAATTCTCTTTCCTTGCTGCTGTCGATGCCTATGTGTCTATTAATAGCAGTGATGTGCCTGTTGAGAATGTTCTTGGCCAAAGGATATCTGATGAAGAAGAAAGTTTTTGCTACTCGGACACCTTTTCTGAAAATTCTGAAATCTAGAGTGGGAAGGAAGTCTTGCAATCATACATGCTCCTACACTTTCTCAAGGGGCAAAGGGACAAGATAGAATCAAGTTGGGGGATGCTTTTGCAATGGAGTAATCTGATGAGGAAGCTTCACGATGGGTCCTTATCAATATCAAAAGGATCAATGAAGTCTCAGGGGTTACTACGAAAGAAGTATTGAGCGATGCTAGATATAAGTGAGGTTTATAGGCTACATGGAATTGCTGTACCTCCTGAATTTTTGGTAAAATCCAATTATTCCAATCTCTTTTCCACTCAGATGCAATTACGGCAGAGCACACTCTTCCCATGGAAATCTATTTGGTAAGTAAAGGTTCCATCGAAGGTTTCCATTTTTGCTTGGGAAGCTGCTTACTTTGGTTAATCAGAGCGGAAAAATACTAGCTAATAGGTGTTTTTGGTGCAAGACATAAGAGCGGGAATCATTTACTTTAAAAATGTAGCTGGACCAGAGAGATTTGGACTATAATTTTTGCAATTTTAGGAGTAAATTAGGTGACCTCAGGCACAATGCGACACATACTTTGGGCTTGGAGAGGGACTTCAGTTCATGCATTGGAAAGGCATAGATTATAAGATGATTCCTCTCCTTGTTTTTTGGCCTATTTAGAGCGAGAGAGGAACAAAAGGGCATTGCAAGGATTTGAATCTTCTTAGGATTCTATTAGGGATAATTGGTTGTACATTCTTCACTTTTGGTATAGCAGGAAGTTCAATTTCATACATCTAGATTGTTGGAAATATTAAAAATAGTTTTTTATGCATAATTGTGTGTATGGGTGGCTTCTACCTGAAGGCGATTTCTATAGGGACGGTACCCCCATGGCACAGCTGCATTTCATTTCCAGGTAGTTACTGATTGCAACCCATAAGACAATAATTTGAAAATACGTAGAATAAACATTTTTCGTTCCATGGATATCAAAAAATCACTATCTGGCAGTAAAAGAACTCAAAGAACCACAGATAGAGAGCTCATTTACAAGAAAGAACATCCAATGCCAATCAATGCATTTACGTCCACATGTAATTTCCCTTCATAGCAAAACCCTGAGATTTAAATTGCAAAACCACAAGACTTCACTCCTGCAAAGGCTCTCTCATTATGTTCTCTCCAGATCAGCAAAGATAAGATAAAGGAATAGCAGAAATTCAGTACATGTATAAGAAGCTGCTCAATCATTCTCGTCCAAGGACAATAAAAGGAAAAATACGTGAAATGAACATGAAAGAGGCGAATATACTTTCCTCATAATCGGATGAGCCGGTAAGACCAAAATAAAACACTCATACATGAATTCTCTATGTCATAACTTATGAAATGAATTCAATGATCGATATAGACAGGAAATATCTTTGTTAAATAACGCAAATCCCCTACTTGTCTTTGATTGTCTCAGCTAATCAAAAATCATTATGTGGCATGTATTGTCCCTCATCACAAATGACAAATCCATGAACCCGTTACCTATTCCAAGGTTAATGTAGGAGAACGAGTTCTAAGTAGTGAGCCCCATTAATTGAGAACTTGAAGAGAATCCAAACAAATGATAAATGACAATGAGTCATGTTCTTTAGGCATCACATCTGGGGTTTCTTAACCATCATATTTAACAAAAGAATTGCATCAGACAATTCCAACGCAAAGATTCACCGAGATTGAATTATTCAACTCTATTGACAAAAAAAAAAAACAACCATATACATAGACTGTTAAAAAATTCTGCTCCTGGTTGAAAAAGCAAAACCTCTAAACAAGAAATTAATTCAAATAGGAAAACTCTAGAGGAAATAATATCCTACGGAATACAAAAGGGACACTTAAAATTCCAATAAAAATCAAATTCTAAAAGACTATTAATTCAACTCAAACAAGAATGCTAATCCTTTTGGACTCTTATTTGATTAATGAATCGATACAATGGTCCATCTTCACCAAAACTTAGTACAAAGGTCAATATTTAAACAAATATTAGTTCGCTTGACTATGCTGGCTGTGTGAAAGGTGAATTGGATTAAGAGAGAGAGGGTGACAGAGATAGAGAGCTCCAATCTAGCAGGTGTTCCACTCAACTCTCAATTTTGATAGATGGTGATGCAACGATCTACGAGACAGATATGGTGTGTGCCTGTGGGTGGCTCGATTGCTATGTGTGTGTGTTGTTGGAGGAGGGGGGGAGCAACAGACTCTGTGACAATGTTGATTTAAAAAGAGAGAGTGCAAGGTTTGGGAGGTCCACAATGGTGGCAGAGAATGTGGGAGGCAATCATTGTTTCTGCCGATCTGGGGGACAGGAAATTACTCACTGCCAAGTGAGCAGCAGCAAACACAGCCAGCTCCAACAAGCCAACAGAGAGAGAGAGTGATCCGGTACTTGCTCTGGTAAGTCTGGGGAAGTGTTACTGCCTGAGAAATTTGCGCATACCATATACAAACAAGGAATAAACAAAAAGAAGAAACTAATCTGAGACATTAAGTAATGCATATTAAGCAAGGGAATAAGTAAATTGAGCCCTGTAATAAAGGAATAAGGCAAGACATTAACAGCATTTAGCAAAACGCAGTGCAAACAAAGGCTAGAACTTACACGTTCATGCTGAAACTCAAAAGACTCCAATATATCAAGAAACTCGATGCAATCGAGGAAAAATTCAGTATCAATCACCACTGTGAGAGGTTGAATCGCAACCTAACCAGAGAAGCAACAGAGAAATTACATAAGTAAATAACTCAGACTTGAGTCCAGTATCAATAGCTAAACAACTGATGACTAGCATAAAAGGTACTCTCCACATGGAGAACTGAAGCAACAGGCCATACCTTTATTGACAATGCAACTTCTAGTCTTGGTGAAATATTCACTTGTATCTTACAGGAAGGATTGTCAAAATCCTGCAAACTTTCCCCTAGAAGATTCTGCAGTAATGTCAGCAGATGCAAATGAAGGCTATTAATCTCTCTAGATGAGAGTGCGAAGAATATGCATTAAGCTGTACCAGAAGAACCTTGCCATATGGTCTATACTATTGGGCACTTCACGGATCTTACTTTCATGGAAAAAACAGCTCAATTGATGCATCAACAAAAATAAAAATAAAAACATGTTGGAAAAAAAAGAAAAAGACAGAATAGTGGCACAACATTGAGCTTAATGATCATAAAGAATAGATCGCAATCTAAACACATGAGATAAAGAGTCCGCATAGAAACAGGCAAAAAAAAGACATAAAATGGCATGGAGGAGACAATACAAAAGGATAACGAATACTGTTGAAGTATTATCCCACATCGCTTGACAACAAGTCCTAAATGCTCTTTTTATTCACGTGGTCTCCTTCCACCTATCAGCTTAAGCTTTTGGGTTGAACTTTCTAACATGGCATCGGAGCCAGTGCTATCCCTTTCGCGAATGTGCCTAGTCAAAATTCCACGTAAATGTGCGTAGTCAAAATTACAAGTTCCGCTTGTAATCCGGCTTGCACGTGAGATTGGGTATTAAAGTATTGTCCCATATCGCTCAACAACGGGTCCTAAAATGCTCTTTATATTCATGTGGTCTCCCTCCACCTATCAGCTTAAGCTTTTGGATTGGACTTTCTAACAAATACCTTCATATTACAAATTGTTTTTGTGAGATTTTTTTTTGGGACCACTACCGACTGTTCTAAAAGCTTAAATTGTTAGATGAAGACTTGGTTTGATATTTAATTACTCTAACACTCCCCCTCACGCTTAATATGGTCTTTTGCCTAGTACTAAGCGTGGAAATATTTCATTGATGAAGCAAATAGAGGCCTAGAAAGATTTAAATTCAGAACTTCCTGCTTTGATATCATGTGAGATTTTTTTTGGGACGACTACTGACTGTTCTAAAAGCTTAAGCTGTTAGATGAAAGTGTGGTTTAATAATTAATTACTCTAACAGTTTTCAAAACCAGAGAGAACCACTCTGGTTTCCAGTTCACAGTTGAAAAGGTTCTCTTACCCATCCAACCCAACATGAGAGCACACTCAGATGGCTGAGACACTCATTCCACTTTCTAGAAGACGGGGTCTATTCCCCTTGCCTCCTCTCTCTAAATTTGTTATAGAAAGATCGGTCAAACTAGTGACATGTGCTCACTGGTTGCCTGGTTAAACCAGGTCAATACTGGCTTTGACCAGTTCTTGTCCAGTCCCAGTAATTGAGTAAAGCAGGAGCAGACCATGGTCCAGTTCCCAGCCTAACCGGTTGAACAGGCCAGTCTAGTTAAGATTAAAAAACATTGTCTTGCAAAAAATTTGAGTGAAAATCATGCCAATGGCGTGAAAGGATTCATACAGCTGACCCTACTTAGTGGGATAAGGCTTCATTTTTGTTGTCGTCGTCACTGTTGTTGTATAAGCCTCAAATTCACATGAAGAAACAATAGTAGGTTTTAAAATTCAAAAGAATATAAACTAAAAACCTATCAGGGTACGGTTTTATAATTCGAAAATTATTTATTTGCTTCAGATAATAGTCGCAATACAATTCCAGAAAGGAAAAAATCACTCATGCTAGTGTATGCCACGCCACTGTTGCCAAGTTCTCCGCAACAATGTTTGTTTACTTTGACCATAAGAATGCTAAGCATGATGTAGCGGCTACAGTAGAAGATAGAGAATAAGCCTTTAAGGCACTCATATAGACTTGACTTTCAGAGAAGCAGATAGCTCAGTATGATGTAATTCATGGATCTCTCAATATTGAAGCCACAAGCACCATGGGATGGCAAATGTCTCAGGCTGACAATAAGACTATCCCTCGTACCCGCTCTGCATGATGCTAACTTCACACGACTCGCAGGAGCACACACTCAATAGCCATTAAATCTTCAACCAAAAAACAATAGCCATTAAAGCAGGATCGGAGCTGAAATTAGACAATCTATTTTTACCAATATATTTTAACCATCCAAAATGGTCTGTTCCATATTTCTCAATGATTACTCTCCAAGAAAGACAATTCAGTCCTCAATGTAACAAGCCACTCTGCACCGAGCCTTATTGGAATCTAACAGAAATTTTATACACTACAACCCCCCCCCC
>BCNH02000011.1:7446966-7498452 GCA_001662345.2 Metrosideros polymorpha var. glaberrima
CTTTACAAACAACCACCCCAAAAGTCCAAAGGGATTTTATTGATTCTCGATCAAACTACTCTAATACGGCAAGCTTCTTGGTTGCCTCCAAATTCCTCTCTATAATCTTGAGTGTCTAACTTATATACTTGGTGGAGGGGAAAAGTAACAAAAATTTAACCGACACGCTCTTTAGGGTGCATGTTTGGCAGCCAAATGAGCGTGTTTGGTGGTAGTAACTTCCTGTGGTAGCTTTTGGTGCTGTCGATGTCGTATAGTTCCGCAGCCACTAATTAAAGGGAAAAATATTCTTGAAGGTGTTATACATCGTCCAGAACAATTGGGAAGAGTGCCTTAAATACTGGAGTCATTTTCATCAATAAAAATTGTCTTAAAAACCCTCAAAGCAATAGCTTCACAAGACCAACAGGGTGCTTCTTAGAAGTCAAACCAATTTAATGTGCATCCTTTACAAAGATATGACCTCTTCCACCTAGCCAATCTTCTTTACAACTTCTCAATGACTGAACCCCACATTCTCTGATCTTTGAATTTAGCTCCTAGAGTTAGTTCCCAAAAAATGTGATAGGAAGACTAACTAGCTTGCACCATATTACTATCGCCAACATTCCCTCGTCCAGCACATAGGACAGATCAATCAACTCCAGTTTCTCCAGATTTACTTTCAAATCTGTCACAGCTTCAGAGTGATGTGAAATCCATCTTACTTATGACAATTTAGCTGTGCTCACTTTCACAGAAAATAATTATCAACTCCAAACAAAGAAGAATTACTTCCAGGTTAGAACTACATTTGGATATACCAAATCCAGTTATAAGCCCTTCATTTGGTGCCTGTGAAGCTGTGACAGGTTAGTCACAGATTAGCGATAGGGGTACTGATACGAACCTCAGAAAAAACCACACCACGAAAGCTAGCCAGTGAAATGGAAAAGCCCAAGGACATATAAAGGAAGCCACAACTCCAATGTCGGATCCAAGTCTCATACCTTGCAATCAAGATCATGATAACACGCCATGCTTCCGCAGTCAGGGCGCACAAACGAGCTGCCTGTGCACTATTGTTTTCACTAGTTCAGGGCAAACACAGCAATATGGCACCACCAACACCCACATCGTATGGTTGCAACTAGGAGACACAGTGGACAGCTCTAATACCAGCTTATACATTGGGTATGTTGCCCCAAGGTTGTCTTAATGCCAAAATTGGTTATAACCCCCTCATTGGTTGTCCTGATGATTCCTTCCACCCCCCATGTAATCCATTATTGACTATCTAAGGATTCTCAGCATTACGAAAAACTAAGGTTGCTCTACCCTGAATGGCAGCCCCTTCCTCTGATAAAATTGCGCCTAACTCAAAGATGCCACTACTTTGACCATTCTCAAAGAGGTCAATCAACGGAGTTTCGCTACTTTGGTCAGATACTATGGAGTTCAGCCACCGCCTCAACGTGAACTAAGGTCTTACAAATCAGCCATCTGTGCCTCTGCTGGCGATTCTAAAGGTTAGCTCAATGAGATCTCACCTTCCTCATCCTCACCATCCTTTATCGTCTGAACACATTATGATGGTCACTTAAATAAACCTATTTTCGTCTCTCGACTTGGTTTAGAGCTCCCTGCCCGTGTGAGGGAAGAGGCTGGTAACTGAAGAAACTAAGTTGGAGCCATTTCTCATGACAGAGACAACAGCAGGGGTTATACTTATTATGCAGCACCACCACCACACCAAAAACCCATTCTTTATAGAACATTATATTGCCAAGAAGTGTACCAATTTTCCATGCAAAATAACACCTTCAGTCCCACTTCTTCTCATAGAACTGACCACACCGTCTGCTATCAGACACCCATCCATGATTCGTCTCTCCTCAAGAAAGGTATTGTGAAATTATACTACAACTTCGATTAACAATCTTTTTGGCCAAGTTGCGGGCACTATCACAGTAGTAAAAACTTCCCACCAAACTAACATTTCCAAAATCTAACGAGAAAATCCAAATATCTATAGAAGTCAGTGAAGACCCACATCAAATCCTCTTTAAAAATGTTTCTGGATTTCATAAAGCCATGTCCCATTGCAGCCAGAAACAGCTTGTCTAACTTCTTCTTTGGTTGCCAGTAAAGCTATCAAGTGGCTATTACCATACATAAAAAAGTCTCATAGTCTAGATGATTTATTGTCTCTCTATTGATTTAAAAATAGATATCAGTTGTTATCAAAGAAATTTCTCCATAAAGTTAGACTGGTTAGGCCTTAAGTTAAATGTATTCATACTTCAATTGCAAAAAAAAAAAAAAATGGTATTTACTGTTGTCAGATTTGGTTATCAACATATGAGGCTGTTATCTGCAATCAATCCCTCCCTTCCTCCAGGTTGTAATCTATTATCTCTAAAATCTCTCTTCCACACCCCCCCCTTTCAAAATTTGCACTCATTCCTTTGATAATATTTTGAAAATTCTCTTGGAATTAAAGATCCACTAAGAGTGTGCATGGTAACACTTCTGGAGTAGAAATCCGTTTCTTAAGGGCCCACATGATAACACTTCTAGAGTAGAATCTCTGCTCAAGAAACTTCTGGAGCAAAAATTCGTTTATTAATGCAATTTCAGTTTTCTATTTCTAGAGCACTTTTTCACTTCTGGAGCAGAAATACGTTTGATAAAACTTCTTTTTTCTACTCTAGAAGTGCTTTTTCCCTCCAGAAGTTGTTTTTGCCCCAAAAAAAGCAATAACTTTTTCTTACTTCTCTTCTTCTAGAACACTTTTATTTTTTATTTTTTCCTTCTTGCTTCCTACTGCAGGAAGCGAGAAGTGTGGCCAGTGAGCTGCTAGAAAGGGTTGTCAGAGCTCCCCAGCCACTAGGAGAGGGCCGCGAGGCCGCGGGAGAGGCTAGCCTCGCCCAAATCTGGGTGAGGCCATGGTCGGCTTCGCCTGCGACTGGCGAGTCACAAGCGAGGCCAAGGGGAGGCTCGCGATGGGTCACAAGGCCGGCCTCACCGGCCGCAGGCGAGACCTCCTTCACCCGCGGCCAGCGAGGCTACCTTGCCCAGTAGCCGACGAGCTTCAACCACACTTCTTGCTGTGCAGGAAGCAAGAAGGAAGGAAAAAAATTTAAAATTAAAATTAATTAATAGATTCGAAAAAAATATTAAAATATTATTATTTATCCTCCAGAAGTAGAAATTTTCTCCTGTTTTATCAGACGCATTTCTCTTCTAGAAATCTACTTCTGGACCAGAAGTAAAAAAATCAATTTCTAGCCAGAATTTAATTTTAGAGTAAAAGTGTTGCCATGCGCGCCCTAATGCAATTTCAGTTTTCTACTTCTGGAACAGAAATGCGTTCGATAAAATAATTTCTTTTTTCTACTCCAGAAGTGCTTTTTCCCTCCAGAAGTTTTTGCACCAAAAAAAGAAGTAACTTTTTCTTACTTCTCTACTTCTAGAGCACTTTTTTTTTTTGCTAATTGAGTCCTAAACCTTTTGCATTTGTGCCAATTAAACCTTTTTTTGAATACTTTGAAATTTTTTATTTTTTATTTTTTCCTTCTTGCTTATAAGTGTGGCTGGCGAGGGTCGCTGGAGCTCGCCAGCCATTGGGCGAGGGCCACAAAGCCCTCGCCCAGGAACATGAGGCTGCAGGCAAGGTAACCTTGCGATGAGGCGCAATGGGTCGCAAGGCCAGCCTTGCCTGCGACTCGCCGGCCGTGGGCGAAGCCGGCCATGGTCTTGCCGGCCACGGGCAAGGCCGCCTTCGCCCGGCCCTCGCCTAGTGGCCGGCGAGCTCTGGCGACCCTCGCCTGGCCACACTTCTTGCTATGCAGGAAGCAAGAAGGAAGGAAAATAAATAAATTTAAATTTAAAAACTCATAAAAATTATTAAAATATTATTATTTCTCCTCCAGAAGTAAAAATTTTCTCTTGTTTTATCAAATGCATTTCTCCTCCAGAAATCTACTTCTAGAGCAGAAGTAGAAGAATCAACTTCTGGCCAGAAGTTAATTTCTAGAGCAGAAGTGTTGCCATGCGCACCCTAAGCAATCACATCTACCTTTCTAATCTAGACTGCAAACTTGATTTAACCAGCATATTACATGCCATATGTAGAAAAAGCACCAACCTGCCTCATTCGTACAACAACATTTTTGTCCTGTGGGTAGATAATCCTGAATGTATCGATGCCAGCAATAGCTAGAGCAGATTCTTCCCACATTGTAAATTCAACAGAAGCTTCTTCAACAAGGAGATCTGCCACGTCTTTCCCAGATTTCCTGTGCCAAAGCATATAATTTAACAATACCAACAAGATGCATAACATTCCATGGGAGTGGTAATCATACAGAAACTATCTAATCACGTGTAAAGGTTCAAACCATGAAAGCTAGGTACAAAAAAGTTACTACAGGTACTCGAATGAATGAACAAACAAAAAGCACAAGACTTATCACACAAATAAGAAAGCTCTCTAACCAAGTGATCAAGCATTAAAGTCATTGAGGTATTGGGAATTACATAAAATGAATCCATCATCACCTTATTTAAATGTGCATGTGCACCTATTTAACATCATGATAAAATTATCTCCCACCAGAAAATACTGCCAAAAAGTTTTTCGACATTAAGTACACCGGAATTGCTAACAATTGTATACTGAATATTCAGCCCTAAAACTTTTCAATTTAACAATTAACCCCAAAAAAGTTTCAACTACTAGTCTATGAAGTTCTACAAAAAAAATTTCACGGAAACCTATGTGTGGCAATTCTCATTCACCCCCAGGTGGCACTACTACATAGAATTACATTCTAATTTAACTGAAAAACTAACAAAAGGACGTCAATAATAACTTTTCAATCACTTTATGAACTCATTGCTCCATCCAAAGTTGTAGGACTAAACCGCACGTGTACACAAGTTTCAGAACTCCTAGTACACTTATTCTCAAATCACTCAATGTGCGCTACATTTAGTGTAGTCTCAAAAATGGATTAGAATTGTAACTCCCTCCAATTAAGGATCCAAAGGACCTACCTTTTCTGCATCATCTTTGGCACAGTGGTCACTGCCTTCATCCTTGTGAAAATGTAATCAACACTCATGTTTTCAATTAATAACATTATATTTGCTTCTAACTCCATTGATCTCCTTTATTCTCCCATTTTGAAACCCCACCCTAAACAAATTAAAAAATAAATATATAATAAATAAAACAAGCATCTTTTGCCTAACGGATCCATGAATAAAAAGTTACACAGGTCTACTACCAGGTTGAAGTTTTTTCTTGCTTGGATTAAAGCTTTTTCCAGTCAATTTTTAAGCAGACCCACCAGTCTCTGGTTCTGCATTGTCCAAATTAGGTGCTTTGGCATCCCATTTACACACTTCGTAACTCAAGCTATGCCCTATTAAACCACCTCAAAAGCAGAAACAATCACACGCTAGGCAATTTTCCTGTGAGAACAGTCAGAGGTCTTCCAATAAAATGAACTAGCTTCGTAAGGCAAAAAAAAAAAAAAACGTACTCCTAGTATCCCAGTTAACGTGTAAATTAAGTTCCAAGAGCGCCTCCTAAGAGTCTTGCCTGAGCTTGTCCATAGAACTTAGACACTCAAGGGGAAAAATAAAAATTCACTTAACAAAACACGTGCATCAAAAAGATAGAAAAAAAAAACCAATTAAGCACCAAAAACACCAGGAAGCAGAAGATCCGATGCTGAATAATGATGGCAAATATATAAAGAGCTCGTCAGAAAAGTAAATACAGCCTAAATAGTCAGTACAATCAACCTGTCTGCCATACATTCGGATGACCAATAATAAAACATATCAATAATAGAAACCTTACATGCTTCGGAGTGTTGCAGAAATTCGATGAATTAAGAACTTGACTTTGCATCTACACGTGTTATCACTTGCAATAGTGTCCCCATTGCTTAATGATGGAGGATGGAATTCTGTGGCTTCATATATATCCTGCATAAGTATCAAAGAGTTTCAAAGACAATAAATACTATGACAATTTGAAGTAATAGTTGTCACTAAAACGGCCGTAGTCACACCTTTTGCCAATTTGACACTGGCAAAGTAAAGGAATATCAAATTATTTGCAATTTAACTCATTCAAAGATCTTTGCTTGTGATCTTATATTCAAACTTCAAGGATTTGTGTTTCTCAATTAAATGGAAGCAGGGATATATGTTGCTCATGAGAAAGTTACCTTGATAACTTCATCTGAAACAACACCAGAAAACTGACCAGAGTCTTCTGTACCTCCAGCACCAAGCATACCACGAGACAGCCAATTTAACCATCCACGCGACCTGCCTGATGACCGCTCATCATTCCGTGACTTCTCAAGACTCGGTTCCACATAGTTACTGGTAGACTCGCGTAAAAGCTCCTAGAAACAGAATAACTAGATTAAAGATCTAATAATTTATTTGCTTGACCAGTCACACGAAAAAAAAAAACTGAAAATCCAATTTACCATCAGAAAACTAAACTAATCACTATAACACACTGCTATCATCGCTATTATTAAGTACTAACAAATAAATGAAGCAAATTGTGACACAAAACCTCTATCGTACCTGGAGTTCACATTCAGCAACTGTGCGATAATTTAGAATATCTTCTATATCAGATGCTCTTTCCATTTGCTCCAACTCGTGAAGAATTTGTTCGTCCACCGACTGATAAAATCAGACTCCAAAATGAGGAATTAATTGGAAAAGAGACCTATTAAAGACTTGCTAGTGGCACGACTTATATTATAAATTGAGAATTTGTGAGTTCACACGTCCTATATTCCTCTCTCTCCTTTCTCATTATATGGTCCAAGTAGGAGGTTTTGAAGTCAAATCTCCAGGCCCCTCTTTTCTACCGATTACAACTTCATTTTCCATGCTCCGAATTCAGGACACATCTCATCCTAACAAGAAGAGTAACTAATAATAGATTAAATTAAGGTCCATCTAGCGGCTTAGGAAGCTTTTAGAAGAATCTGCAATGATTTACAATGTTCTACATTGGGGATTTCACAGAAGGGCTGGAACAGATACCTCCATATAGTTTAAACTAGATAAGAAGCCATGTATCATCACTTAACAACAAAATCGCAACTACAATTTTCTGTAAGAATAAAAAAGGAGAATTGAACTTCTATCAACAAAATAACTTGACGGAAAACATCTAAGAAAAAAGAATTAGGTAAATTAGCTTTGCAAAAATGAACCTTCCTAGAGGTATTCAGGATTGGCCCCCAATTTACATAACTCTTTAGGTGACAAAACAAGGTCCAAGAGGCTTCGGTATCTTTTTATCACGAAAGAAACTTCTAACAGGTGCAAGACAGCATTGTGCTTATCCTCCAACTAAGAGTTGTCTGATTAGTGTATGCCCATCGTTATGTCCTTAACAGTCATATTGAGGTAGGAAGAAATTCATACGATGATGAAACATATTTCCCAGCTTGATAAGAAATGACACGAGGAAATTGTAGATAGACTGCTTATGGTCCATAAAAAGGATGCCAAAGAGAACAAAAATCTTTATTGGGAAATTTCTTAATTGAATTTCACATATATCATCAAAATCATCTATCTTTATGAATCTGATCCAGTATTAGTTTCTCTAAAGATCTACAACACAATGGGATAGATGAGTTCTCATCCCTTCACTAAGCCATATAATTCACTGATTGATATAATCAGAAGCAGAAAGCCCCACAGAACTGACCGAAGACCAACAAAGCAAACGGAGTCTACTATTTTGATCACAAAAAACACAATTTCAATGTAATGGCACCTAGCGAATGCCGATCCCCAAATTCAATGGAAATGGTACTCAATATGTCTTAACACATCAAGCTATCTTCCTCTACTGGTCTGCTTTCTATCATTGTTCCCCCTACCAAGTGCGGAAGGCAAGACACTTGAGAACATTGAGAGGAGATTTCAGAGGACGAGGTAGTCAAGAAGGTTACCATTTTAGCCTTGTTTAATGGGGGATAAGTAAACTCCCTATTCTGAAGGCAGTTTGGCTATAAAGTTTTTATCGCATTCCAACAATGGTTAGTGCAGCAAATGGGTTAGGAGATACATGCACGGAAGAGAACAAACAAAAGAGAAAAAATTCATGTCCCAGAGACAATGCAGATCTTTGACTAGTGTGGAGAGAGAGGAACCCAAGAGCTATTGGAGGGTTTGGATAGTGATTTCGTGAATGCCAAGGACTTGTATCTCTTTAACTAACTTTTTCTTTAATCGCCAGCCTAGATAAATAGCACTCTACTATAAATTGTTCATAACCGTCACACATCAAGTATATTGAAATTTCATTTTTCCTTCTCAGCACCACGAAAATGTTAAATCACAATCACACAACAAAAACAAGCTTTTATGAATGACTTAACTTGATAGAATGAAAAACATCCTTATACCTCAGAAGATGCAGATATATAATTACCATAACTTATCGCCTCATGTTCACTCAACTAATTTTTTGAAACAGATAATTGCTTTCTTAAGTCTTTGAACAAAAAAAAAATCCAACTAAATCAACGTATAGACAAAGCACAAGCATAACGAGCAAGCAATATGTCAATTTCCAGAATCATATAAAGTATGGACCTCAAACATCTAAATAACCACCTAGCATCTCAAGAGAAACAGGAGAAATTTCAAGCATCACAAGCCAAAAAGGCTCCACAACCAGCTATAGACTCTTATTCAACACACAAAAGATGAAAATCCTAAACAGCATCCAGAAGCAGTAACAAAGGAGAAACGTTACAATGGAAATATAAAAATACAATGTCCATCCATGTTGAGGAACATTACCTGCTCTTGCCGAAGAAAAACTAGTTTCTTTTTGTACAGGCTAACATATTCCTGACGATTGCTTCTGCAACGGAGTAAAATTTGGCATTATTTAATATGTTTGAAGATAGCTACGCAGATCGATGACAACCATTGAAAAAGATGCCCTTTAGTTGCAGCAATCATTATCCACAGCCCAATCTAAAAATTTTCAGCTACTCAGTCCTCTCTGTCAAATATGAGATTTGGGAGAGCAAAATACTCTCCAGATCCAAAGGGATTTCGATCTTACAGGTAGTTGACTTTTACCATATCAAAAACACACTTTGAGATCATCTTGCCTACTCAGGAAGATGCTACACAAGTAGGAAATGCTCAAGAAAGGTGAGCCATAGAGTATCAATCAAGTTCCTGCTCAGGTATGTGCAAGCTATCTGATGATACAGGATGGCCTTTGGTTTTAACATAAAGACTGATGCTGCCGTCATAATGAAAAAACAAAGACTTTCAGATTCTTTAACCTTATGTTTCCTTAACAGTGCCTTTATTCCAACGAGAATCTGTACAAACAGACAAACTTACAGATGCATGTGCATGTACCCTGGCATGCATCTGTTCCTTGAGGTGAGAAGGACAACATAAAAGCTTGCCATCATTTTTATCAATCTTAAAGAAGAGACAAGAATAGCATATTTTTTCTAAACTTAATCTAGACAAATAGAATTTAGTCGTCGTCAACTGTAAGATAAGACATTGTGATGCCAGTAAAGATCAACTTCTCAAGAAGATGAGTTGAACACATTTAAAAAAAAAACACTTAAAATTAAGGACACTGCTTCAAGATAGGGAAAAACAAAATCTTGATATAGATAAACATTCTAAAAGCAAGAAAAAGAAAAGATAAAAAAGAACAGTATAAGATGAATTCACATCCATATAAGCAAAGCAATTATCGAGGCAAATAGCCACATTTCCAAGACTTCAACCGGGAAAGAGGTAGGCTACCCATTTTGCTCATAAAACTTTCTACTTTCTACATGTTTTGTCAAATATAAATAAAAAAATCACTCGTTGAATATCTTTTGTAACCACAACAAGCCAATTGCTTTGAGAAGTTACTGCTTAGGGCAAACATGAGATGAAATCAATTGACAAATTATCTTCTACCATGAGAGAGAGAGAGAGAGAGAGAGTATTAAGTGCAAGTTGCGATGCCAGTAAATGAGCATATGAGAAAGGTCTTCCATTAATAAGCAGATTCTCAAACTTGTTTTTTGATTCCATTGTATAAGCCCAGTGATCTCTGTACATCATGCTAAGCATATAGCGATTTAACCCCCACTCCATTAGAACAATTTCAAAATATGGCCCACATCTCCCACCAGCATGCGCAGTTTAAAACAAAACATATCAGAACAACAGTTCTCTAAATATCTACGCTTACCCAATTAGAGCACCAAAGGGATACAAACCAGCAAAACCACAAGGCAAAGAGATTGAATATCAAATACTGAAACTCACATTCGCTGACCAAGGTATCTCCATGAAGTCCTCCTTAATTTCTTTCGAACATCTGATAGGACAGATTCTTGTGCATAGCGCCACCACAGCTTCCGCCAATTTTTTAGCTTTCTTTGCAGTGGACTGGACCATGGACGGTAACGTCCATACCTACATTTATACTTATTAAATTTGAGCACAAAAACGATTTGCTTGCTTTTGATAAGTCAGTAGGAATTGTTTATCACTGAAAAAAATTCATCAACAGTAAAGTACCATCAATACCATATGTCAATACAAGATCGGCCAGGATATATTCCCAATCTAATTTAGCAGTAAATAAAATATGAAACTTTAATGAAACAACCAATAAGGAAGAAGGATTCATAAAGAGGGCGAAAATCAATTAAGAAATTGACAATCCCTCCATCATCATGTTTGACATATAGCATTTTGTCACTGCACCACAGTAGATGGACTTTCTCAATCTTCCATAGAAATAACCTGTCTCAAGAACTATTTATAAATAAAAACTTTCTCAGAATCTAATTGTGGGAATTGGCTGTCCTGAGCCCTCAACGAAATTGGAGAATAAACAATCAACTATCCTTGACATGCTAGCCATATGGTTTTCTTTCTTTGCAAAAGAACACCACAATAAATAACCGAGTAGCGATTATTGAGCCCAGGTCTGCCAACTACTAGACACTCAACATACATGTTCACTAGCCTTAGTATTAACAAAATAACATTAGACAGGACAGGGCATAAGTACTTTACCAGAAGCATGACCATAGCCATCTGAAAAGTGGTTATCATCTATCTAACAGCAAACAACTAGCCATCGTTAATTAATGTGCTCCACAAATCAGGACAATGAACCAAATCCTGAAACTACACCACATGACTAGAAAATGCAATAGGTAAGGACAAAAAGCAACACCAAGCAAAGTCGTGAACTGACAAAGATGTAACGTTCACATAATACTACAAAAGCATCTGAATCAAAGGAACGAGATAAGATATAAGAAACAAACATTAATGTTCAAACATACTGTTCTCTTAGTTGACACATAGTCAAGTTGTCCAACAACATCAAGATCTGTCGAAGCTGGAAATCGTCAAGACATATAACCTAATACAAGTGGAGAGAACACAAAAGTGTCAAGTATGTCATCTACGATTAATACAATCATCTAAAAGATCACATGCTAAAGATTTTTAGAGCACAAACCAACCAAGCTGGTTATTTCAGCCCAGACAGACCATTGTGGAGTGTCTATATCAAGCTTCCCAGGTCGATTGACCTACAATGGAAATAACTACATCAGTCAGATGAAAATACAAACAAAATACTTCGGCCAAAAGAAGAGTACATTCAGATTTTATCAGTATCACTTTTATAACTTCAAAAACAAACAGAAACTGGGGCAACAAAATCTCTGAAATTCACATTGGATCAATGCTATGATACCACCAGTGAATAGTAGAAACCACTATTAACAACATGAAGTGCATATTTAAGACAGATTGACCCAGAAGCAGCACAAGCATGATTGACTAAGTTTAACTTTGCAAGCAAACATAAGAAGGCCTCCTAAACGAAGACATATACAGGAACTCAGCATACATCTAAAAGGGAGCTGATAATTAATAACTGTTAAATGGTGAAACTCCAATGGAACAAAACCTCCAGTGGAAATAGACATGCACATTATTTTGTCTAATTGTGAATTATCACAGGAAGCATGACGAACCAGCCCTAGTGGCACCTTTCCTGGTAGGAACAGCTTTAATCACTGCTATGAGAAGGCATCTAGGAATTACCAACAGGAACATTCTTGCCTAACCCAATTTTTCAAACTAACTATTTAGTCAATAGAATCTTGAAGCTAACTAAAAAACAACCCTAAATTTTTTGGTCCCAAACAGCTTTCCCATTATTTTGAGATTGGATTTCCTTTGTCTACAACCATCATATTTGCAACACTTTCGAAGACATTTAACTACCCTTCTCCAAAAGAAAAACTTCTCTTTTCCCTTCATTCCTCTGTGCCCTTAGTGAAATTTTAGAGATCTCCACAAAAAAAAAAGGATCTGACAGATCATTGTAAAATGAAATCAATGCTCTCTTCATTCAGCTTACACATAACATGTCAGAGTAAATCCAAATCACTCCCAGGTTGTTCAACTAGCCAGTCAAACTTTTTCATTGTTTAAAATGGAAAGGAAAAATACTCATGATCTTTGCTCTTCAGAGAAACGACAACAATCTTTTTAAGAAGAAATGAGCTTTAATAACTAATCTGTGACGAAACTGAGTACCCCTTTAGGAATGATCTACAAAAAAGCTTCAGGAGTATGAAAGAACCAGCACCTCTGACACAACTGATCAAATGATAAATACATCTACCAATCTACCGCCCTATAAATCTCCATGCACTTCATGAAAACAATGCCACATTAATGACAAGCATCACGTCGAAAAATATTATCTTAACGATAGCCACTGGATCCTATGGTAAGTGTTGGGTTTATTGTTTTAGAATATTAGCAAGTTGGGGCTAAATATGTAATTGTACTAGGCTTAACCCTAAGCCTATATGTACTTATCTTTTTATCTCAGAAATAACATTTTTTACTCTTTCATCGATAACAGTAAGTACAAAAGGAACTGTAAAAGGAAAAGAAAGAGCATAACAATGATGACAAAAGACAAAAGTTGAGACCATATTATAACATTACATAAGATGAGTTGCATCGCAAATTGATTATTGAGGTAAAATATTGAACTGAAACTTACATCCTTATCCAATATGCACACATGAACAAGATTTCTTTTAATTTGAAAAACAAGCATAACTACCAGAAACTGGGATACCATTTTCATGCTGCACATGGTTTAGAAAATCAATTGTTTCGAGAGTGGTAAAAAAAGCCAGGCCAATGATGAAAGAAAAATTGCTTGCATTAACAGCTGGCAGGTCCTTTAGGTCATTGAATGCCTTATATATTAGCATCGAGAAAGACCAAATTTGTGCATGCATTACAGGGGCGACCACAAAAATACTCCTGTGTCTAGAGAAAGAAGGATAGGCAAGATGATAACAACTCATACCGAAAGTGACACGGACACATTCAGTGGTGCTAGAATAGGGTGAAACTGATTGCTTTCACAACTAGCACTGCTCAGGCATTGATTGTCTCCAGCATTTTCCCTGATCGTCAAACTCGAAGCTCCATTGCAGGAGTTGCAGTAGATTTCTAAACCCGTGATCTCTACAACTTTGTGGACTTGGCCTTTTGTGCTAGGTAAAGGAGAAAAGAGAACTTCAGGTTTCTCACTAAGACAAAAATCAATAAAGCGAGCACCATAAAGCTGTAAAGGCAAGCAGAAGAAAGAAGTAGATAGGCATGTAAATATCCTAACTTCCAAGCACCGAGTTCAAAAGCAGATCATCAAATAATGGGACTTCTATTTGTTGAATTACGGTCAGTTCGGCAATTCTCACATCTCAAGGGGGAAAATGCGCATGCCACACTATATTGAGCGGCAATGCGCACATTTCAGACATCTCACCCGATTAGAAGGGTTGAGGAAGAATGGCAAGATTATGGGCCCACCTCATTAGCAGGATTGTGGAAGAGTGGTAATGATTATGCGGCGGACATTTAAATATAGCGCAACTGAAGCAAAAGGTCAAAAGCCAAAAGCCACATCCAAAAGCCACAGAAATGCCAAGATAGGCCCTCTATAGTCATTCCTTCACTGACAGAAAAAACGCATAGAAACATCATCATACAGGCTTGCATTTCATGAAGTTTAAGCTCCCAGGCATTGTATGTTGCAACTTACCACTGAAAAGCAATTACTCTTTAACTCACCACCAACTAAACCATATCTAGCTCCAAGGTCAAAGAAAAAGCATATTGATACCTGGGAGAGGAATTCAACAAAATTCCTTACTACAGAGTGCCAGCTGGACTTGCACTACCTATAGAATACCTCCCCAGAGAAACACTTTACAAATTTAGCACGTTTACTCAGTTCTGGATTATAAGGAAATCTTCTTTGCATAGTAGATTACATCATACAAAGTTATACATAACTTAATGATCGAAAGCATTAGATGGTTGTAAGTTAACCACAAAGATAACTGTGATTTGCTCAAAGATGAAAAAGCAATTTACTGGACTTCCTTAATGCTAGGTTTGGGAGGGAGAGGAGAAAATAAAAGAAAAAAACTGGGTGAAACGCATGTTGATGAGAAGAGTATTACTTTCTTCCATGTTGTTTGTGTTAGAAGTATAAAAGGGTATATTGGTCTTTAGGAGTCCTAGGTCTCTTAGGATTTGGTTTATTGCTTAGTATCAATGTATAAATACTTCTTATCTGAATAATACAAGATTACTTTTTCCCCTTTCACAGTTTGGAAGCATGATAATGAAAGTTCAGATAGAGTAACTTGTTTTAAATGGAGAAAAAGTTGAAGAGAGAAAAATTTTGATCAGTGAAATACCTCTTATAACCCTGAAAGTGGAAAGCAACAACCTATTTCAAGGAGAAAAAAGAAAATCTGTTCAATTTCTACTCTTCTTCACTCCATCTTTAAGTGATTTCTCAAAATGCAGACCCAACGAAATTATATATCTTTGATTTTCATTCAATTCATTTTGTATATATTTCCTGAACAAGGAGAATTACAATACCTCCATATTTTTCTCATCTCCTATTACTCCCCTCCCACTCTTCCAAACATGGTCTAATTCCCTAATTCCATCTCGAGTTGATGCTAATGCTGGCTTTTTTCTCCTTTTTTATAAGCAAACAAGCTATATGTTTCAACAAAGGACACAAAGGGGATGCCAACATGTATACACAGTTTTTAAAAGTGGACATGAAATACAAGGCTAGTTAATCTAAGCGATCTGCAAGAACTTGTAAATCCAATCTGACATGTTCACTATGCTTTTCCATTAAGTCGTCTCAACCATATGTGAACACTGCTAAGGGAGTTTCTCTCTTTCTAAAGCTCCAAATGCCTTTCTTATGACAAATAGAAGATAAAGAGAGGGATAGAGTTGAATTATGAAGTTTCCACAGAACAGCAACATGTTTCCTGCCAAGCCCAAAATTCACCCTCTACTGACATCGCAGATCCAATCAATTCCCATGGAACCATTTAAGAAAAGGAGGATGAGACCTAATCAACAGTCAATATAAATATTACCTAACAGACATCTGCTTCATAATTTTCAAGCTGGATAACCTCAAACCGAAAATCATCTGTGCCTGTGTAATATAAAAAGTTGTCAAGATGGATGTCTGGTGGACTTATAAATACAGCACTAGAAGATACAACGGAGAAACTGAATCCTCCACATTTTGAGTCGTCACTTATTTAAAAGCGTCAGGCCTGTAAGTGCAGGGAATAAATAACAGAGAGTAATGATCTAATCAGAAGAAATCTGTAAAGCAAAGGTAATTCCAAAGATGAAAATCATTGCCTAGATAGCAACTTGAAACAAGATCATACGGTTATCAAAATAGCAATGTACCAGAGAAGTATAAGGATGAAAGCAAGAATATCACCTTCTATATGATAAATTTTCCAGAGATATTAAAATTTAAAGACACCATCACAAATTAGGGACGTCATGCCCACAACAACAGGGTGGGTATTATTGGGTTGGAGAAGTACGAACACCTATAACCAGACTAGAATTACTGTGAACCATGTGAATTTTCTCAAGGGAGAGGAAAACTGGGACATTGAAGGGCTCGAGTCAATAAATGAACGTGCCTTCTCTATCTTTTGGAATCCAATATTGATACACCAGTGGTCCTCAAGCTCTAACTACAAAGAAATATCAGTCTGCAAGTAAGCCGCAACTTCCTAGGGGCTGCCAATGTGCAGTTCCCGTCTCATTCCACGGTGTTTTACATCAATAGATTCACTATTAATTGGCCAAAAAAAAAAGAATTTAAATTATTATTTTTTTTGTCGAAAGATTTTAAATTTCATTAGCCATATAATGTTCTATTTCTCTTCTATTGTGAAACACCTGCTAATCACAACATCCCTGTATTCAGGGCTTTTGACAGAAGAAAATACCATGTGTTTCATCATCTGCGAATAAGACAAAATACTAAAGGAGCTTCAATCAACAAGGGAAAATACTAGGCCCAGGATTGCACATCAATATGGTAGACATTGATATGCAATGAAATGCATAAGAACTATTCATATGGCATAAAATGCAGTATAATGGATACGGTAAAAGAGCAGAACTTACGGAAGAACTCTGCAAGTTGTTCTCATTAGCCTGGTATAGAATATGGACATTTCTGATCGAGACTTGAATGCTGTCAAGTATCTATAGTGAAAGAAAAAAAATTATCAATATGCAGTAGGATGACACCAAAATTTTCACCCTCAAAGCACCCTTGAAGGTCTTAGAGCCTAATGCATAAGCGGCAAACTAATAATAAACTCATTAAATTACCTTCGCAGTAATGTAGGAAATAAACGACTGCCCAGCCTCATTATCTGCCATGAACTCCAACAGAAATTAGCGCAACAAAACCATATGCATAAACATAGGAAATGCAGCTAGCATCGTCCCAAAATGAAGTCCAGCAGCAACTTTATTCACACACTCATAGATATATGCGGATAACAATATTGTAACATCCATAAACGGGCAAGGCAGATCCACAGTTAGTACTAGAAGTAAAGAGCAGCGGCCTATTTAACGTCTTAGGCCACAAAAATGAAAAGAAAAAAAAATTGCACTTGGACCGTGTTCAATGAGAGGCAAAGAAATATCTGCCACCTCACCAAACTGTCCTCCCCAGCAATCACATAAAGGAAGACTTTGAATGATTCTCCAGTCAACCAACAGCTCTCCGGAAAGTGAAAATACTTATCGGAGAATAAAAAACTTCAACTTTGAGAGAGGATAGAATCAAATAGCGAGGCAACTCCAATTCTCTGACCCCTCAATACGGAATACGCTACGTACAGCACAGAGAAAAAATAAAAGGGAGACGGAAGAATCGGCTTACCGCACATGCGTCGGGACAATTTCGCAAGCTCAGCAGCCGCGAGTTTCGCCTTCTTGCCGGCGAATTCCCTTCTTTCGACAGCCTCCGAACTCCACTGCAACGTCAAACGCGCACAACCGGGACAGCACAAGGCACCGCACCGTCAGGCAGTTCGAATCGCTAACGACGACGACGACGACTCAGACACGCGCTAGAACGCGGAAGTCAAAAAGGCTCACCTCCTCGTCGTGGCGGTCGGAGGCGCGGACGAAGACGTCCTCCAAGACGATGATGATGGGGTCCCAACCGAGTTTCTTCCACGGGATCCTGATGCTCAGCCTGCCGACGCGGCCTTCCCTGAGGGCGAAGGGCAGCCGGAGGTAGTCGAAGGCCTCGAGGATGAGCTCGACGTTCTCGAGGAGGACCTCCTCGTTCCACAGAGTGATCTTGAGCTGCTCCCGCTGGATGTCCTTCACGTAGCGGCCGAGGTACCCCAGCAGCAGCTGGCGAACCAGCCCTTCGAACATCGCTCCCTACCTCTCTGCACTTGGGACGAAGAAGGATTCGAGAGCGAGCTCGATTCTACGCCATGGCAATGGAGGAGATTCCCAGCGACGACGCAAATTGACGTGCGCGCGCGTATACACGGGGAGAGGCGGAGGGAGGGACGGAGGGGTTAGTAGAGCGAGGTGGCTTCCTTTCCAAGGAGATGAACCGAGACGAGCCTCGTCGAAGCCGGTGTGGATCCGAACCGACCCGGGTGGGCCCGTGTCGACCCGGGTGAGGACCGGGCCCAATTTAAGGCCCAACGAATTGAAACTTGTCCGAACAAAACCAGAATGATGGATTGCATCACCTATACAAAAATGAGTCTAAGTAAATATTTTAATCATCCGGCGAAAGTATTCAAAAATATTTTTCATTAACTAATTTATTTCAAATGATGCAAGCGATAATTTTTAATAAAATATTTTCAAAATTATTTATTTTTCTGAAAATAAACGGAGTTTAAGGCTTCATTCGTTTCGCCAAAATGTAACGTTTCTGGAAAATGTTTTCCAAGAAGCCATTTTTCAAAAAAATAACAATATTTTCCACTATTCAACTTAAACATGAAAATGAGCTGGAAAAAAATTTCCACCGTTTGGTATGGAAAATTAAATCAATGCACTCATTTTAATATTTGTTATTTTCTTTTTCTTTATTATTTTCTTTTTCTTTATTATTTTCTTTTTTCGTTTCCCTTCTCCTTTAGCCGATCATCGGCCATAGGCGCGCTCGAGCCTTGTCGAGTTGTGGCGAGGCTCCACCTCACCAGATTCGACGAGCTAGGTGAGGCTTGAGCTTGCCAGCCTTACGCAAGTGCTAGCCCGATCCATGTATCTTGAACGAAGAATCAGGCACCAAGGGTTTCACAAGGATGAAGATAAGCTTGAATGGAGAATCAGGCACTGAGGGCGAGCACTCGCCCGAGCCTCGCCTAGCTCGCTGGATTTGGCAAGTTCAAGCGTCATCGGCCTATGGCGAGGCCTAAGCTCACCTATGCGACTAGCGACTGGCTGAAAAAGAAGAGAAACGAAAAAGAAAGAAAAGAAACAATAATTAGAAAAATATATATATTTAAAAGTTCAAATTTAAAATTATAAATATAAATATAATTAAAAGGAAGGTGCTTGATCTTAGTGAAAGAAAGATGAGTGAAAATGATTTCTTCTTGGAAAGAAAAAATCATTTTTCCCACTTTTAAAGGTATTTTTCCATTGAGGGAAAATGTTTTTCTTAACTCATTTATTTTCCGTGAATTGAACATCGAAAAATTCGAAAAACATTTTCCTAAAAATTGCTTTCCTTAAAACAAACGGAGCCTGAGTATACGTTTGGTTTAATTGGATCTGACAAGATGTTGTAGTTTGGCTTCTCTTGAATTTTGACTTCTTGAGGTGTATTTGGTAACGTTTCTATTCCCGCAAATAATTCATATTTAGAAACAATTTTTTTCTATTTCCATTCCCTAGATGAGTTTCTAAACATAGGAACACATTTGATAATTGCACAAAATTTATATTTTTGAAATAGAAAAAGAATATAAATGTGTTTGGTACGATTCTAAAAATTTATATTCCAAATTTTCTGATTTAGTGATTTTGATCGGTAGGGGCAACCGGTAGCCACGGTGACCGACCACCAAAGGTGATGGGTGATGGCTAGTGATGACTAGCAGTGATGAGCGATGGGTGGTGGCTAGCAATCGACGACTAGAAGCAGTCGCAATCAACGGGCAATGGTGGTGGCTGGTAACGGGTGACTGGAGTTGGCGGTGGCTAGCAATTAGCGGCCGCAGGCAGTGATGATCAGCAATCAAAGGCAACGACAGGGACCGGTGACCGACGACCACAATGACCAATCATCGGAGGTGACAGGGGCAATAGTGGCCAACGGCGAGTGGACTTGTGAGTATAAAGACGAATATTAGGTTACGTTAAGCTTGTTTCTCTAAAATAACATTGTTTCTCATTTTGTTTTCGAGAACGAAAAATCAATTTTTTTTTACTTCTTGTTTCTGTTCCAAATCTATTCCCAATAACATTTTTTGTTCCGAGAAACAAAAATTGTAAACAACATTACCAAACATATTTTTGTTATTTTTCTGTTTCGGAAAACAAAAGAACAGGAAAATAAAGGAACATAAATGTTATTAAACAGAGCATTATTAACATGAAGTTTGGCAGTTCTTTGGAACAAATTTTTGCCTTTTTTTTTGTATTTTATGCGTTAAAGTTTATTGTTTTTGAATCAAATCCGTATCCATAGTTATACTTCTACACTGATAATAAAGCAAACTTTTGAATTTGGTGTTCAGCCTCGTATTTAAATATAAATATATATGTTCTCGAACTTCCTATCGTTTATTATTTTGTTGAACTCTCTTGAAGTGATCAACATTGACCGTCGAATGCTGTTTTGTATCGAACGAGAGGTTTTATCCTTAATTGGCACGTTCTTCTTACGAAAGAATGATATTCAGTGTTTTAAGCAAGTTCGAAGACCTAATCGAACTATTCGAAAGCTTGAACATTGGATAAAAGTTTAAGAACTTAATTGAAGCACATTGTAATTAAAGGGTTGGGTGATTAGACATAAGAGTCCGGGCATTAGAATGCTTGTATGGAAAGCTCGAATCCATCATGGTCACTATTATGGCGACGAAGGTACTTGCGCTGCCGCTCGTATTGCGTGACGGTCGAAAAATTAGCCGTTTAAACAACTAATTAAGCATTATTAGTATAAAAATAGGACACTCTCTTGCTTGGAGAATCAAGGCCTACGAACACATAAGTATATACTCACCCTTGAGATCAATTGTTTGATTGAAAATTATCGCGTTAGCGTTAAATTCCAAAATATTCTAACCTTTGTAATCAAGCTTTTTCAATTAGTGGATTGGGCGCAATTGCCGAATAGATTCGGTAATTGAAATAGGCACCGACTTGGAGCCGAACCATTGCAAATCGGCTAACATTTCTCTATCCTTCAACTCTTCTATTCTACATCGCCACGCGCGTGATGAATAGCTTATTTGTATTGGCTTAATTCCTTAAAAAAACCTCTAACTTAAGTCCAATTCCAATTTTGCCCCAAAATTTTTTATCTGAAGAAAGATCACAAACCTTTGCTAGAATCCTAAATCTGTCTCCGCGTCAAAAAATCGCTGTTAGTTTCTTCAAAATTATCAACATCTGGGCCGATTAGAGGTTTGTTATCAAAACTCGCAACTTCACCAGCACCCTCAATTTCGTATGGAACAACAACAACCTCATGATGTTGATAATTTCGAGAAAATCAGTGGACTTTTTAGACTTGAGGCAAATTTGGGACTAGAATAAAGGTTGGTGATTTTTTTAGTTGAGATTATATTCAAAGCTGGAGTTTTTATAAGGAAATTAGACTGTTGAATATTTGGTTTAATTATTTAATCATCCGAGCGAACACTAGGCCCAGAGAAACTCACCCAATCCCGACCATGTTTCAAAAAGAGTAAAAATGTCCCCTCATCAATGTAAGTTTACCTTTCGTTAATACTAATTTTAACCACTAATTGGGGGTTTCCGGGTGGAAAATGTAAATGCAAGCGGTCGAAATCATTTGGGATTGTTTATGGTTAGGAAAATGAATTATTTTGAAAGTTCTTTCATCACCAACAATATGAACAGTGTTAGGCTTTTATCAATTTCATCACAAAAAAAAAAATCACATTCTTTGGTCACTCTTTATCGTACGTAATACGATAAAAAGATTAGGGGTGCATTTGTTTCATAAAAAACAAATAATATGAAAAATATTTTTTTAAAAATAATTGCCTGTATCGCTAAACTTACCAAACGGGTGGGTCGGGTCGAGTTTGGATCGGGACGAAAATGGTTCGATCCAAATAGACTCCATAAAATGCAAATGAAGTGGGCCATACTCAACTCGTACCCAACATGTTGCTAAAACACTTCCATATTTAACCAATTCTAGGAAAAACCATACCTAAACTAATGTGAGAATGCAGAGTAAGTGAGAGCGAGATTGAGCGAGGGTGAGAGAGAATGAAAAGGAATTCGTTGAGTGAGTTTGGTCTAAATAAGTTGTAAACCCATTTATGATGACTCATTTAATACCCATATTTTGCTTAAACCCATAAATGACTCATTTATTAAATATTATTAACATATATAACAACTCAACTTATCATATATATATATGTTAAGAATTGGATTTATGACCCACTTTATTAATTCTATGTATCGCTTAAAAAATTAAACAAACGGAAAATATTTTCATCGCGTACAAAAATATTAAAATGCAAATGGCCGTCGATAATAAAAATATTTTTTATTCATCAATTATTTCGAGCGAAAACTATCATTTTTCCAATAAAATTTCAAATCGTTGATTTTTTTGCGAAATAAACGAAGTGTAATACGAAAGGAAAAAAAAAAAAATTCCCATAGCAACGACGTCCCAATCCAAGATAAATCAAGATTTAAAGCGCCGACGCCAAATCCCCCCGACGGCGAGCTCACTGCCGAGTGCTGACTGGCAAGAAGAGAGTACACTGCGAATTCTCATCGTCCCGTCGCATCGGAGTCCTCTCCAGTCTCTCTCTCTCTCTCTTTCGCCGTCGCGTGTCCGGTCGCCGTTTCTCGCCCACCTCCTCCGAGATCCGCCGAAGAAGAGGTGAGAAACGAACTCGGCGTCTATTTTGTCGCGCGCGCGCTCCGTCAGGGAATCGCGATCCGCATCGACTCGAATCCTTCGCCTGACTGAAGCGCGCGATCGCTCTTCTACTTCGTCGTCCTCTCGTCCGCCGCTGGCCTTGCCTGGTCGAGCGCCGGATCGAGTCTGCTCGGGTGAGTTTGTAGGAATGCCGATGCTACGGAGTCCTGAGGAAGTGTGATCTGGCTTCTCTTTTTTTCTCCACTTGCAGTTTCCGTTCCGTTTGGCGTGAATTTTGACGGAGATGGATTCGCCGGCGCTTCTGTTCAACCAGCTCAAGGTCCGGAGCGTATCTGTCCTTCTTTCTCTCTTTAACCGACCTTAAGGCGCTGTGGTTCCATTGATAGTTGATAGCTCGAACTCTTGACAGGCAGCCGAACCATTCTTCCTGTTGGCTGGACCGAATGTGATTGAATCGGAGGAGCATGTTTTACACATGGCGAAGCACATAAAGAGCATAGCTGCAAAGTACGTTTTCCCTTTGCATTTGGAATTTGTGAGCCATTGCCTCCGGGCGGAAAATGGGAACATGGGTCGCTTGTATTGCTCTCTAATGCTTTCATCATTTGACTTCACCCGACTAAGCTTGATTTCCCGACAAAATCGAAGCCACTGTGCTTTTGTTTAGCGAATGGAGGCGAAGATATATTGTTGACATTGTTCTAGTCGTGAATTTTGATCTGGTACTTCTTCGTGTTGAGGTTTTTATTGAACTCTTGCAGAGTTGGCATACCGCTTGTATTCAAGTCAAGCTTTGACAAAGCCAACCGAACGTCGTCGAAATCATTTCGGGGTCCTGGCATGGTTGAAGGCCTCAATGTGCTCTGCTTTTGCACTCCCCACTCCTCTCCTTTTTAAAAAGTTTTCCATCTTGAATGTATATGTTCCAATCGCAAGTGCAACAGAAATTGACAATTTTGGATAGGGGTGGAAAAAAGAACATCAAGGATGCTCATAGTTGTGTGGAAAATTGAATGTGAAATTTATCCATTCAATGCACGTGTAGTCCTCAATTGGAAAATGTTTGATAATTGTGGTCTTCTCTCAATCTGTATGTCACATGATCAATTTTTTTTTGGGTTGCTTACAGATCCTTGAGAAAGTGAAGGCAACTTATGACATTCCTATTGTGACTGATGTGCATGAAACAATTCAGGTAATCTTTGTCTTCTTATCTTGGTGTAACTTCTCTATGGGAAGAGTGTAGCCTCTTAATTGTTTCAGGCTTGCTCTGATTTGTTCCATTTCTTTCATTATCCATTTGGGTTTTCAAGCTGTCCTATTCTGTTAGTTCTTTTTATTTCCCTTTCTTTGAAAATCAACTGATGGCATGGTCGTGCTCTGTTGACGATTATAACCACATCAAGAATCATTCTCCTTCAGCAATTTTTGTGGAAGAAAGAAGTGAACTGACGTTCATTTATTGACCACTTAAATGATGCTGCCTGTCGCAACAAAAAATTTCTCCAAGTTGATTTAGGTGTAAGGTTCTCCAAGTTTATGTTTTAACTTACAACCATGATGCTACTTCTCATAAAAAGGGAAAGAATAGAACAATAGTTACTTTCAGAAACTTTTCCTTTTATTTCTGCACATTTCCATTTGACAGCTTCCTTTTTCTTATCCTTGTGGTGCAAATTGCTAGTATTGCTGGTGTCTCTTCTTGTCTCTCTGTAATTAGCGTGTGGCTGCATTGCTGTTTGCGTGTTTTACTGCACAGAAGTTGCTCATTGAGAATTTTCTGCGCATCAGTATCAATTATCTGTCTTTTTCCTTGTTTTGTTCAGTGTGAAGCAGTAGGAAGAGTTGCAGATATTATTCAAATTCCAGCATTTTTATGCCGTCAGGTCCTGCGATACAGATGTTGGATATCTAATTCATTGCATTTTGATAATCACAAAGGCTTCTGGAGTCTGAAATCAAGTTATTCTTCTCATATTGACAGACAGATCTCCTAGTTGCAGCAGCTAAGACCGGGAAGATTATTAACATTAAGAAAGGCCAATTTTGTGCTTCCTCTGTGAGTAAACCTCCTTTTCATCTAAAGTTTGAATCCTCCAGTAATATTTTCTATTGAAACTTTTTTAATTAGGTCAATTGTTAGGAAGTTTAGGGATCCCGTGCATAGGTTTGAAGTGCTTATATGTACTTGATTGTTTGCTCAATTTGTCAAGTGCAATCCTACCTTGCTAATATTAGCAGATATGCAGGTCATGGCGAACTCTGCTGAAAAGATTAGACTGGCTGGGAATCCGCACATAATGGTTTGTGAAAGAGGAACTATGTTTGGTTATAGTAAGTGATTCTAGTATTGTAGAATGCTATTGTCAGTTTGTCAATTTCGTTCAGGGTTTTGAGGACAATAGATGATTGTGATTGCACTTATTATTTGTCAAAACTTGTAGCTTCTGATATCTGATAGGGTGGTGCTCTCTACTTCCAGGGACCTTTATAATCTGGATTGTGAATTGTGCATCCTACTTGACTTGGGGTCCCTTTTTTATTAGTACTTGACTAGTACTAATAAGAAAGGGAAGACTCTCTGATTTTCTGATTATAAGACTTCACTAGTACTGGACAAGTGAACAGCTTTCAATCAAGTCCTGATTATATGACACCTCATTTAGCCCTAATGGGAAGACTCTCTGATTTTCTTTTAGGCTTCAGTCAGCTGATTGTATCCTAGTTTACATACTTCAGATTAAAGTCATGATCATGGGAGAGGCAATTAATCTGCAAAGTTATTTTCCTATCCAGGTGATTGATTCATTTCTTCATTCTGTCTGTAGATGATTTAATTGTGGATCCACGCAATCTCGAGTGGATAAGAGAGGCCAACTGTCCTGTTGTAAGTAAACTATAGTTTATTAGATTGGTGATTTGCTGCATGCTGCCTGAGCTGTCTTGTGCATGCATTTTAAGCTGATTTTCCTACAAAACTATAACTGAAATTTTTTGTTTGACTAGTTGGTTGCAAATATTTGTTCAGTAGTTTTCCTGAAACAAACAAAAGGAATTTTGTATTTTGTGATAGCCTTGGCCAATGTCCAATGTGCCTGCATGCATCAACAGACATTAATCTGTTGAGGAGTGCTTTTCTTCACTGTGCCTGTGACTTCTTCATTGCTTTGTGGGAATACTGTTTGACTTATGTTGCCCCAGGTTGCCGATGTCACACATTCACTCCAACAACCTGCTGGGAGAAAGGTATCGACTTCATTTATATTATGTCAAAAGGGGCATCTTACTGGCTTAAACTTTGAGTTTTTCTCATGGAACCTCATGGGAAATGTCCATAAATATCGAGATGGGTTGCTATTTGCTTAGCTGATGTTAGTGAAACTGTTGTCATTTAGTATACATGCCATGCTATGCCGGTCTTGACGAGAACACTATCTAGTTCATCACTCAGGATGAAAACAATCTCGTGCTTTTGTGACCTTATATTGTTAGCTGTGCAACCACTTGCAAACAGGAGATGGATGCTTCAAGATGGAAAAGCATTGTTTTTTCCCCTGCTTTTTCTTGAATATCTCAGAAATAAAGTAAAATTAGTGATTATGTTACCTTTCGTGCTCCCACCACATTTGCTTGTTTCTTCTCTCCTCAAATTGGTTCTAGAAGTATATTTGACTTCTCTATATATGGAGAAATAGACATATATATGTTACCTTTTGTGCTCCCACCACATTTGCTTGTTAGATTGATTACCTTGTTTGCCTCTCTACTCCTGTAAATGCATGATATCACCAAAGAGTGTTCTGTCCCTAGATCTTCCAGGTAGTAGCTTTTATATCCCCAGTGTCAATCCCTGTGACTGTAGTGTCTGCTCATATTTGAAAAACCGAACCATGTTTTTTCTGTAGTTGGAAGGTGGAGGTGTTGCCAGTGGAGGTCTTCGGGAACTCATACCATGCATTGCAAGAACAGCAGTTGCGGTTGGAGTGGATGGGCTTTTTATGGAGGTATGCTGAATCCCAATTACTTTTGTGTCATTACAATCTTCTTCAGTTGTCAGAAATTTTCAGACTGGTGCATGCCCTAATTTTTGCTCAGCATTTAAGAGCCTTGTTTCCAGGGAATAGAATAAGGCATAGATTGCAATACTAGTTAGTGACCAGAATCGGAGTTTATTTGCTCAGATGCATATTTTTTTCTAGTATTCTAGGATTTATTGGCACTATTACGAACAAAGAGCTGTCTAGTTTTCCTCATTTGGAATGTTCATCCTAGAAAAGCATTTGTCTGTTATTTATCAACCCTTTTATCTTAGTTAACCATGGGCTCAACACTATCCTAGATAACTATGCTTTCAACTATGTATAGCTACAGGCGTCTTTCTTGATTCCTTCTTCTAAATTCAATTATGTTGGTCTTCTGAGAATCGCTTTGGATGTGTTCAGGTGCACAACAACCCTTTAAATGCCCCAGTAGATGGTCCAACTCAATGGGTGAGTTCAGTAAATATTGCTGACAACCTACCTTTTTTCAAAGAACATTTTGCACTTTTTAAAGGTTATGTGGAATTAATGACCACATATAGCTTAGTTGTGAACTAAACAGTCTAAACTCCCGCTGTTTGATGGAGACAGCCCTTACGCCATCTTGAGGAGCTTCTGGAAGAGCTTGTGGCAATAGCTGTGAGTTTTATCTTATCCTTTATATGATGAATAATACAACAATCAAGTGCATGTATCTGCATGTATTGCATTGTTACCTTTCATACCATTGGGTTTCGAGGATATCTGAACTTTTTCTAAGTGACATTACCTTTCAATTGATTATCTTCTGAGGACACCAGAACTAAGTTTAAGACCAAGCATGATTGACAGAATCCTAGAATGAAATCATGACATAATTTTATATAATATACAGTTTAACCCAAAAAGGTCAATTGATTTACATTCCTAATTCTTATTATGTGAAGGATTCTATGCTGTAAATGAACCTTGAAGCTTGTGTTTCTCATTTGGCACCATGGAGATAGACTGGAAAGCTCACATTTGTAAAAATAGATGGGAAAACTCATTTCTGCTTTGTATGATGTGGGTAAGGAGTAGAATATGTGGTGATTTAGAGAGAAATGAAGTTTTAGAAGGATTTGACTAACCAGTCTAATTATATGGTTGATCCAGAAGAAATTTCTGCTGCTAGAAAACCCAGAAGAAAGACATTGGCAATTGAAAGTGCCAATTTTTAACTTCCATAGATCTTACTTAATGATATTACTGTTTGTGCTGAATGCTGTAAATTATTACTAATCTGCAGTAAGTGAAAACTAGATATTGCTTGTCGTCTAAGTTCTGTTACTGGTTATCAGAAATCATTGATGGAAAATGTGAAAGATTAACTTGCTTAAAATTGCTTTGGATCTTCTTATAGGTGGACAATATGTTATTGAATTATAATTGGAGCTTTCTTTTTGATCTTTTGAAGAGGGCAAGCAAAGGAAAGCAGCAACTTAAAATTGATCTTACACCATTTCACCTCTAGTAGGACCTCGAGGCCTCTCAAATGGTATGTCAATCTCAAAGTCTTAACTGTAGGAGCACTTTGATGTGATATTAGAATCTCTCAGCTAAAACAGCAATTCAATAACTGGCAGTCCTTCCAAATCCTATGCAGGAAATAGACTTGCAGCTCTATGTAGATTTTTCTGACAGGCTTAGGTGCTTCGAAGCGATCAAGTAAGATCAGTGATCATGTGGAATGTCTGTTATGGTGGCTGGAATAAAAAATATCACGCAACGCAGTGCTATTCTTTCCAACTGTCTTCTGGCATTATCTCCGCCCGGTTAATCACCGATGCTTTTGTATCTCTGTGTTATTCCTAAATGTTGTTTTATTGATTGTCATTGTTTTATTATTAATAAGAGAAACTGAAGTAATTTTATTGCTGTCGCACAGTCTTTTCAATTGAACGTCATCCAGAGTGTGAAATAGACTGATGAAGTTGAGAAGGATATTTCCAGGATGGACACACTGATTTATACCCGACTGTTTTCTATGTGATTTCCGTCAACAGATGTGGTTCCGTACTTTGCTTCGGGCTAGGGAAAACTTAGTTGAGATTTACACACAGCCTTATTGAGGTTCAGACTTTGGAGTGTTTGGCACTGCCTAGGAAAATAGAAAGAAAGATCTGGGAAGTCGGGTATCATTTGGTACATTGGTACCGGTAGTCATGATTGCATGAATGCCAACTTACGGGGCGATGGGAGTATGTCGGAACAATGGACCTGCCCCAGCGGACTACCATCAGCCCACAAATGAAAACATAGGCCTTGTTTTTCGAGCTCGGATGAAACCCTGATGTTTGGTGCGAAATGCGCTCTGCGTACAACAGAAAGTGATTTTTACCAAATTTAGTTTTGACCTGGCTGCTTGTCCAAACACCCACTTAAGTAGAGAAGACTCCCAACTGGATTCCGCATACCCTAAGACATTTTCCAAGCCTACTTGGCTGTAAGACCTGTGATCAAGTATGTTTAGGGGGAGTGGCCATGGAGAACTTGCGCATTAACAACCCGCAAACCTTCGACCCAGTAGCTTTTTCCCCCTGGAGGATCTGGGGATTGTAGTATGTACCCTCAAATTTTTACCTTCTGTTCTTCCAGATTTGATCTCTGTTTTAACGGAATGCTTGAAAACTGTTGGGACAACCATCACCTACATCAAACCGAATCTTCGAAGATCACGGTGGTCAGATGAAAGGGAATCTCCTCGCTGACCCATCTCAAAATTGTATCCCAACAGAGAACATTCTTCTTGGTTCTCCAAGACTGAATTCGTCCAACCTAGTATTGTAAAACAGAAACGAAAATCTTGACATGCCGACTGCCCCACACATCAGACTCGCCCTTCTTCTGGATAGAGATTAGTTGCCAGTGTCAGCAAGAATAAATGCTCATCCTTCCGAAGAATTCAGCAACACGGCCAAAGGGAAATAGTGCAACAGACCCCAAACGCCATTAAACCAGAAAAGAAACATCTGACCCCCAACAAAAGTAAAAACAGAGGAATCTGAACAGAAACAAAGAATGGGCTACCAAGTAACGAAAACGAAACTAGCCTGTGCCCTGTGAGAGTCTGCTGCATAACTCTTTTAACATTTATTACAATGACCTAGTTTAATGATTTACATCAGGCAAAACTTTGTTTCTCCGGTAAAGATTTGCTGGAGAAGGCGGTGACATTATTTTTCTTTTTCTTTTTTTTCCAGAAGAGAGGAGCAAAGGTACTGTTGCCAAAAGGCGCAGGCCACTGGTACAGTGACTGTGTATATTCCTAGAGCTCAGACTTTTAAAAGCCTTGTGCTTTACAACATCAGTCAGTCACAAATAGTTCCCTCAGAATGCCTCCATAACAAAAATGGATGTAAAAAAGTGCTTGTTTATGCTGCTCTCCTATCCAGTGCCATGCTGGCCTTGTAACATCCCACCGTAAGAATTTTATTCGGATCTTCTGCTCTTTCCAGAAATAATGGCACAATCCTCTCCGGATTTCGGCAACAAATGTGCAATCTTCAAGTACCTCACTTTAGATACTCCTTGCTAAGATCAAGGGTAGGAATGTTCACCTCTTTGTGCAAAATGTCACCGCCTATCGAGTAGTAGAGGATGCTTACAATTTACACCACAAATAAGACATATTGAAACACGACTCCGATATACAAAGAAATGCATCACCAAGAGAATGATACCTTTACGGCAAATCCAACTAATGATTCTTACTAGACCGTAAAGTTTCCAAGTACGGAGCAACCAGCATATCCATTTTGACCAACCAGAGCGCGACTGCAGATGTAGTATGAGGAATAGTAGGAAAACACGCAACTATTTCTTCCGCAGACAAATTGTAACCAGGCACAGTGTTGCACTGGCGCAACCAATCCCTATTAATGGCACTGACAAAATCTGCAAGGACCTGGAAGATCATAAAAATAAATAAGCATGTAAATTAGATTTTAAACAATCTTAGACGGACGAGGCAAACAAACATTTATAAACCACCCAAATAAGGTTGCGAATAGATAACACTAAGATAAACCTGCAAAAGCTCTGCCAAGGAGGAGGTTCGTCTGAGTCTCTTTACCCAAAGCCTGTGGGCAGACTTGGTCCAAGCACCAATAAGTGCATCTCCAGGCATTGCTGACTGGAATAAAACAAAAATTTTTGTTTACTGAGTAAATGGGAATATAATTATGCGAAACAGACTCTCTCAAGGGGTCGATATAAATCACACTTCAACCATAGAGCCAAGCAGCTTTGCAAACGACCTTCCTCTGATCTTTAATTGGTCATCATGAGAGTGATGAACCACAAGCACTGCCTACTCAAGGAACATACTGCGTTTCCATCTTAATCCATAAATAGACAAACAATCACAAACAATTTGTTTACCATGGACAGACCAAACCACTAGAAGGAATCAATCTTAGAATCAACTAGAAATACCAACTTATCTAATCCAGCTATACATAAAAGACACCGACCAAACATAGGCAAAAAGTAGCAGAAACAGCTCATTCAAACAGGCTGGACTAATGCTTTCCATCGTCTTTCTGATAATTCACAGTCAAAATGTTATGGTGCCTTCAGAAAGCAACAGATTGATGATCAAGGCAACCTTTTCTTTGCTTGACAATTAATCCACTATTTCACTTTTTGATTTCCAACAATCCTGATGCACACTGAATTATAGGCAACAATATAACAAATAGAGATATCACACATTCAAAGGACTTTGTAAATATACACTCGCAGCATCTATGCATCTAGAAAAAAAGAATTCAAGGCAGTGTATAGAGAAAAAACCCATGGGTTGCAGTGGATATGTAAACTAACTCAACATAACTACTCACCTCTATAGCATGAATTGCAGCTTTTAGAGACTGCAACTGTGATGATAGAACTCTGTGCTTTGGAAACGTATCAGTCTCCTCTTTTTCCCTACAAGTGGCTGCATGGACCGCATATTTTTCTTCTAAATCAAAATCAAGCTCAAATGTTGTATGGCAAATCTTACAGTGTTTCTCATCTCGCCAATACAAATCATGACATCTCTCACATTTATTAAGTGAATCATGATAAGATTTTCTTCTACGCCTTACAGCATTAAGTGCTAAGTAGAAAGAATTCCACATCCATGAATCAAATGCTTTAAGGCGGCTCCATCTTTGCTTTAGTTCTTCCCCCTTCTTTCCAACTTCAATGGTTATAGCACCACATGAAGGAAAAGAATCTCCACTTGTAATCAGACTTGTGCCATTGTCTACATCAGAAATAGGAGAAGAACTTTCTTCCCTGACAGAATCAAGCTCAGTCATATCAGATAGGATCCCCGATCTAACATCAGCTTGACTCACCATACAGCCTGACATTGCTTGGAAGACAAAAGCCTTTCGTTTCTCCAAAGATTCAAAAAGAAGTGCCTCCCGTGCACCCCTATTATCTAAAACCGATAGTAAGCAGCAGAAAGCCTGCATCATGTGTGTTAAAATAAAATGAATGGAGAAGAATATAGTACAAAGTTCAATCTACAGGATTATAACAAGCAAACTAAGTTTAGCACAAAAAGACAGCGCTCAACTCACCTCTATTTGACCAAAAAAAAGAACTCACCTCTCTAGTATCAATGATCTCCCAGTGCCCATCTTCAGAAGATTCGAAATAGACACTCCTATGTCCTGGATCACTTGCATTGCATGGACCAAGGAAAAGCCAATATCTATTGTACCGACGATCTGATCCCAGATACACAGATTGCATTGGGTGAGGATAATCAGCTATTTCCACAACTTCTGCTTCGGTTAATTTGCCAGAAGATATCTGCTTAATGTGCAATTTTGACATTAACGCTGAAGAATCGATGGATCGAGTCTCTGCTGACAAATTAAGGCCGTGCCTTTGTTCATGATGCACCGAGGATGACCCTAATAAGGTTTGCTGATTTGACGAGGCTCTCTTGATTTTTGCTCCAGAACCAGTATAGACAGAGCTTGGAACAGTTTCAGCGACTACTTGTGATGAATTCTGCTCAGGCTAAAATGTAAAAAGTAAGCACCTAAACCAACCATCAAAGAAACTACAATATCAATAAATCCATGAGTCCAGCATCAGCTCGATGTGGCCTAATGGCATCTGGACCGCAATTAGGATCTTCCTCAAGATCCACCTATCCAGCATCAACTCAATGCTGCCTAAATGACATCGAAAACACACTTGCATTGACAATGGACTATCTAGGAATCACATTAGAGAAAAGAAAAATGTAGTAGTCTTATAAATGGAACTAGCAATATGCAAGTACTTGCAGGCCACATGACTCTAATGGCTTAAGAGAATTCTTGTGCTCAAAGGGCACAAATGCAGGAATTAAGCGGAAATGGAAAATCAACTAAGAAAGAGAAGCTTTAGTTAGACAAATATATGATTTTTTTGCATGAAATTTATTTGAATTTATATATTCAATATGATCTTTACCCTTGACTAACAAAGATTGAGCAAAACAAACGAAATCTTCTTGGGATTTACTGAAACTGACAGATACCTAGATATGAGAAGGGACATAAAAGCAAACAAATAGAAAGAACAATCGTGGATCACAAGATACCTCCATAAGAATGCTGGATCCAGCACGAACAAGATCAATCAAGGCCACTAAAGCATTCAACTTTTCTTCAATACTTAAGTCGGAATATTCACCTTCCATCAGTCCTAACAACCATACTTCTCCGGGATGGCTCTCATCAATCTCTGTATCTACTATTACCATGCTATTTTTACTTTTGTGACTATTTGCATTCTTAAATTTTCCTACAGTAAGATCTCCTGAGCTGCACTCAGAATCATCACCACTGCTAAACATATCATCATCAAGATTCTCAACACTTCCAGAGTCATCTGTATCAGACTGAAGATGTTCAGCATCCTTTGAGGCAAAGTTTATCCGCAGACGATATATGGAGGATGAAATCTTTTCAAACAAAGTAATATCACTTGAAAGTGTAGAGCATATAGCGTTTTCCAGTTCCTCCATATTGCTGGAGATGTTCAACCCCATAACCTTTTTTTAACAAAGCAACCATCATGGATAAGTTAGATGCAACATACAAGGTGGCCTTCCACCTTTATGAATTGCAAGCTCCGTTCATATAAAGTTACCTGGGAAGCCCTTGCCATTTCAGAAACTTTCAGGCCATTATTACCTTGCTCCGACAAAAGCCTAAATAACTCTCCCTTCAAAGTTCCAGGACGCATACCATACTTCATCATAAGGCTCATTTCCTAGAGGACCAATTGGAAAGGTGTCATATATATCATTATTGTCAACCATGATCACTATGAAACAATGGATCAAAAAAATTCCCACAATTTTAATTATATCCAGATGCATCTTATGCTCCCTATATACACACATCCAGATTCAACAGCAGATATAACGAAAGAACAAAAAAATTACAAAGAAATTTAGATAGTCTAACTAATATTGAAATGGGAGTTTTATATATGGTAATGTCGAATGATTTCCTATCAGCTTTCTGTATTTTCATATTGCTTCTCTGTTATTCTTACATTTTGGGTGAAAAGGTCAGACTTTACCTTTCAAAACCACTTTGTCATAGTTTGATTTCTCAGAGGATAATTCAGAAGATTCACCTGTCCTCAATGTGGAAGTTACGCTTGGGCAGTGTCACTCAATTTTGGAGATCCATCATAGGAATTTTTGGCATCATTCAATCTCTATTATGCCAACTAGTTTTTCTACACTTTTGCCTTTCTCTACTTCACTCCTAATTTCTAAAACTCTCACAAAAACAATCTGAGGAAAATTTAAGAGTAAAAATAATTAGAGGAAAATAAACTAATGATAAGTCATAACCAATTGAAAGGAATAGACATGCTTAAAAGGAGCATACCTCGCTAACGGCTTCTCTATGTGATGCACCTTTCTTTGATCCAAAACCTGCTGCAACCAATATTTGACGTAGTATTTCTGTCCATGTCAATGGGTTCAAGGACTTTTTCCAGAAATCAACAATGATATCTTGATTCTCAACCTACATTGTGCCGTCATAAGTGCAAACTTTATGATCTGCTTTATTACCCTCCCCACAATCCATCAACAGAAAATAGATGAATCGACCGTAACAAGAAAAATTATCAACCAGCAAAGTGATTCTCCCGTAAAGGAACAAATGCGAGAAATTAATCAGACTGATAGGCTTTAATACGCAAAGCTGAAACAGAAAGTAATTACTCAACTCAAACTATATACACATAGATAACTTACAAATATCTTTAAGATGTAGCACCATCCCAAATAACTGTGCTCATTAGGTTCACATTGTTATGATGCTTGCTGGTAGTCTACTTTTATTTTGCTACATTGATCTCGCTGGTTTTGTCACGAACACTTAGCTAAAAAGTCGTACATTCTCATTAAAGAATCTTGATGAAGTAATTTTTGTGTCTAGAGATACAACCTGAAATGAGTCTTGCTTGTCTCGTCCTTGAGCTGAGACAAACAATACTATCCCAAATACATTAAATTTAATCCCAATTTCATGGAAAACTCACCCATCCATTAAAGCATCTCATATGACCAAATCGTCTTAAGCGCAACGGACTGAACTATCTTCTTTATCTTTTAAGCAAGGTAAGTGCAAGCTAACTAATAGCCTATAGCCTCGGTCTCCACCATGTGATTATGCTCATACCCATCATTTTATTTGTGTTCATCACGAGAAGAAGGGAAGTAGTGAGAAAGCATTCAACCATAAAGGGTTGGTTTTGGACGGAAACAGGGCAATTTAATAAAAAAAACAAGTACCTTCCTGCTGGTATTTATAGACATTCCTGAAACTGTAACTTACCGAGTGTAGTAATGCCAATAACTTGCAAGATTTGCTTAAATGATGAAAGGACCCCCTAGTAAGCTCCGTTTCAATGTCAAAGAGAAGAAGCTTCAGGAGGGCCAAATGAATCTTTCCAAGTAACAAAGAATCCTTAACACAAAATATATGAACATAGCAAAAAGGACAGAGGTCAGCAACACTTCTGAACAGAAAAAGTTAAGCAGATTTGCCGAAATTTTGCTAAACAGCAACAACAGTAGGGTAAGGAGATTACCTTGTCATGAAATGCTCGAGCAAACTCATCGAGAGTAAAAGAGTTAATATCAAGCATTGCAGCGAAAGTATAAAGAAAGTGGATTGCCTGCAAAGACAAAAACCATAAAGATGAATTTCTTCTTTCTTTTAATCCAGAAATTGAGCAATCAAAACAATCTAGCCAATGAACTTCAGCATCTCGCGACTTATCGATTATACGTGTAATAGGTAAATGAGAGAGAATGTCAAACTACCAAACAAAAATTGCAACTCAGAGAAGTGTTGATTCTGGGCAGAAATAAACTTAGAGTTCAGAACTAAAAGAAGCCAAACCTTTTCTATGCAAATAAAGATAACATATCTGCAGGGAGAGGATGACCTAAACTTCCCAGCACACAGTGAGCATGTAAATTTTAGTACATGCGTAGGCCTTATCAAATACAAGCAGTGATTAAAGATTGTAGAACGTACCTATCTGACAAGGTTTTTGAAAAATTAGGTTCTTCAGCTTATCTATGGAGAGCTTTTAATAGATTCTAAGTATTTCCTTGATAGGTAACTCATGAGAAGCGTTATCCTCATCAAGACCATTGATTGAAAATGAAAAGGAAAAAAAACATCAATCAAGATTGTCTTTTATGAACCTTAAAGAGTTTCTTGACTGTCTCCAACGAATCCCAAGGCTGCATACAGAAGGGCTGCTTCATCTTGACCGAAATTGGAGGAAATTTTGCTAAAAAATCTGGTACACCATAACCAAAAGTAATTTTGATGTTCAATGTAACTCAAGGAAAGAGATAACTGAGATACTGGACAAAGACGCAAAAAACCCACCTTTGCAGAGGGAACAACCATGTGATCCATTGGAAGCAAGATGATCTGAACAGGAGAGAGGATTTGGCCCTGCTTGTAACTCTCTCATCTCCAATTCTTCATCATCCACTAGCATTGCAAATTTATCAAGGAGTTCTCGGGTTGTTCCTCCTTCCAAAGAAAGATCACATTTTACCCTGCGGGTTTCCTTCAGAATTGAATCCTGCTTAAACGGTTTCTGGATGAAAATAGCACCGTTAGAAGTGTACTACTTGCAGAACTCACCACCATTACAATAAAAATAACTCGTTTCACCTCTTTCTTCTTCATCGAAGGCTTCTTTTTTCCTGATAACTTGTCCCTTAGCTTCCTCTGTATCTGAAAGACACGTCAAAGTAAGACTGCTTTTTCCTGACAGCGTCCACTACCTCAATGATATGATCAAGAAAGAGAAAAGCTATGAACCGCAAATCAACATTCAAGACCAATACAGTATTTATATTTGATAACTTGCCATTGCGAGAGTTTGTTGACGCTTGTTTTTGCTTTGACAAGACGACTTTTTTAATTTTGAAGTTGACACGTGTGATATAGCACCAGCTCCTCCAACAATATCCACACCAGAAGGAAAGTCTCCACTGTCAGGATTGGTTGCTCGCCAAGCTGTCATCAGACCCTTGCCAATGCCATGTCTTTTCACTGGACCACTATTAAAGCTGTCCTGGCCATCTATCATTTCTCGAGTGGACACCTAAAAAAAGGATAACAAACTTTAAACCCATGCAGAAGTTTGTACTAAATCACTAACTAGAGTTTACAAGAGATACCTTTCTCTTTGTTGGTTCTCTGTGAGTCTGCAGGCAAGAAAGATTATTTCGAGAGCCTAAACAATCAAATTCGAGTACGAATCAATTCATAATATAGAATTAATATACGTAAGTTAAAAGGAAAAAAATGAGAAGCCAGAAACACAAAAGAGAAAGTATAGCAAACAATAGCTGCAATATGTAAGAATTTCATAGCTGAATACAACAGATTTATTTAGAAAGAACAATAGGATCCACATCCGACACCAGGTAAAGAGCACATTGTATGATAAAAACGCCATTTCTTGGCTAAACCATATTGATTCAAAAGCAAAAAAAGAAAAGAAAAGAAAGGATAAATGCACTAAAAGTCCTAAAACTTGTCATGAAAGTGTAATCAAGTCCTAAAAGTTTCAAAAAGTGCAATCAATGGAAGGACTTGATTGGACCAATTGGAAGAGTTTTAGGACTTGACTGCACTTTTGAAAGTTTTAGGACTCAATTTCACTTTCGAGACAAGTTTTAGGACTTAATTGCACTTTTTGAAAGTTTTAGGACTAAATTGCACTTTCATGACAAGTTTTAGGACTCCTGGTCTACTTATCCCCCACAAGAAAAAAATTTAAAATCTTCACTTCACCATTCCCCCCATTACAATTTAAGTGGAAAAGACCAAAAAAGCAAGCAAAAAAATTGTTGACTTCATGGATTATGCGCCCCCTAGCTCAATGAGTCAGCCAAGGAATTGCCAATAGAAAGCCCAACAACTGAAAGCAGAGACTAAGCTTTACATTGGACAGTTATGCTACCTAGATAAGAACAAAAGCTGCTCCCAGATAATTGGTTTGGAAAAACAAATAACATGAAAGGGATCCCAAGGAAGCAAATAATTTACAATTGCAGCCCACCCCAAAAATAAAATCCTAGAAAGAATTGACACTCGACGGACTTCTTGAGAGAAAATGTGAATAAAGTATTCTCCAAAATACTGACCAGCTTTACCAGGCAAAAACACCCCTGTAGTAAGAGAATCGAATTCTACACCAAGGACGGGACCATCCTTGCGGAACACTTTCTTCAGAATGTAATCAGGACTGAACAACATATCCTGCAGACAAATGGGCTTTCTCCTTCTCTTAGCATTAGTGGAAGCTCGATGTCCACATGTCAAAGGCAACAAATCAGCTGACTGTGCTCTGTCTTGAACAGAAATACCGAAGGGAACTTCATCGTTCCTTTTATGTTGCTTCCTCTTCTCCATGAACCATTTCTGCACTTGCTTGAACGTCAATCCTAATGATGCAGCATAACCTTTCATAGCCTTTTGTGTCGGAAACTTCTCCTCTGAAATAAAGAAAATAACCCTAATCAATGGTGTGGCGGCGACCAAAAGACCATTTCTAGAAATTGTACATCAGGGGATTCCATAAACCCTCTGGGAGGATTTGATAAACCCTTGAGGCAGCCAGTCACCACATTTCCGCACGCACGGCAAAACAAAAAGGTGTACCACACGGGAAACTGTAGAAATGATAGACATAGCTATAAGGACAACACGCGAGAAACAAAAGCAGCGCCACCTGAGTAAAATTTCTCTAGCGCTTGAAGCTGAATCGAAGTTTTCCTCTTCAGCTCCATAGTTCCCTCGGATATTCACAATCCTCAAGCCAAACTGATCGGACTTTCCATCACCTGGCGACGCCAAACAAAAACGAGAAGAAAGGGAAAAAAAAATCCGATTATGCCAATGACCAAAACAATCGCTTCTCGTACAAAGCTTAATCATCACCAGAGCCTCTTCCTCGTCCCTTTCTCACTGCGAACTCCACCAAAACCGGCGATTCACACGTGAAAAACCACATTGCATCGCTCAACGCCACAATCATCACTCCGTCGCGGTCAAATTCACATGCAGAAGAAGAGATGACACACCTCGGCGTCAGCATCGGCAACCAGTAGGGAGTGTCAGCTCCCGGCACTCCTCTTTCCACCTCCGAGCGAGCTCAGTCCAATGGCTCCCACTTCAGCTCGTCGAGCAGAGAGCAGCTCTGCGAAGAAGCAACCAGGCGCTTCTGCGAGAAGCAGACGAAGGGGGATGAGGGAGGTCGCGAGTACAGAGGTAGGGTTTTAGGTTTTATCTTTTTTTTTTTTTCCTTTTAACATTTCTCCTCCATTTCGCTGAGGGTTTTTCCACTCCTCACTCTCTCTCTCTCTCTCCCAAAATATCTTCCCTTTTTTCTCTCTCTCGCTAAAGGGTTTATGTAGCCGTGCCACGTCATCGGCTTCGGCGGGCCATTTTCTGGCCGGCGGTGCGTGCGTGCCGTCCAAGGAAAGCCGCTAACTCGCTGATTGGGCCGATCAAATGGCTTTCATGCCGCTCGGTTCATTTTGGGCCCTTAATAGGGACAAGCCCAGCCCATTCAACGTCATGGGTTTTTAAAAGGAAAAAAAGGAAATTGAAAAATCCACCTCTCCAGTAATAGGGATACCAGAGATGAAAAATAAATAACATATCTATTTTTTTTAATTCAGGAGCTTTCAAGAGCTTGAGAAACCCGAATTGGCCCAACCAAACCGACCCTCGCATTTTGGGCTCGAGGTGCCATTATAAAAAATAAATGATGTAGCAATCGTAGTCGAATGAAGTGAAACGCAAGGGTAATTAAGAGAGTCGAAGAAAGCATGGTATAAAATATATATTTTGAGTTTAGTAACTTCATTTATTTCATTAATATGTAAACCTTTACTTTGCAAGATTACATGCACAGAAAGCTGTTCGCTCATCTTATTAGTAGTTATCAGTAATCTGGAACTCTTGAATTCTTTATCTTTTTTGGCTACTTTGATTCTTTACAAGTGGGAGTTTCCCAACTTTAAAAGAAAAAATAATAATTTACTAATTAGGATTTGCTTCGAAATAAATAAAATAAAATAAAAATCAAGAAATGTTGGCCGATCAGTCAGTTCATTTTGGTTGTTCTAATTCCTTATGTGAATCGGGAATTGGACCGATTATTTGTGATTCCAAATTTTTTTAACTGAACTAGTCCCTTTGAGAACCATCCAAAATTGACTCGTTTGATTCTATCCAATCCGATCTGGTTCTCTAGATGGGACAGATGCACACCCCTACATCTCATAATCTTACTATATACTCCCGTCAGAAAATACAATTTGAGAGGCCGTGAAATTGCTACAGAACGAACTGCCACGTAGGACCAACTGAATGGCCCTTGGTCCAGGAATTGCCATCTGGAGTCTGGGAACCACCCGAAAATCAGCAATTGATCCTCTTATCCGAGCCGTGGTGCCACGTGGACGGTCCTCGTTGGACGGCCAGATCCTAACCTGATCTCCAAGGCATTGGCCACCTCCCGATTTTCTCCCTCCCATTCACCTGGATTTTCCGTGGCCCCACTCACAATCACAAGCAGTGGCCTTGCTTCGCTCTCTTGTATATTTCCCGTTGGCCTGGCAATGACTTAGACATTCTCTCCTTTGATCTCTCTCCATTCTCTTCTCCATCTCTTCGTTTGAGCTCGTTAGTTCGCCGGAGAGGACTAGGGAAGGCAGCAAATGGCGGCACAAGCCCTCGTATCGTCGTCGCTCACCTCCTCCGTCGAGTCGGCGAGGCATCTGCTAGGGTCGAGGCCCATGGCTTCGTCGAGGAAGGCCTCGTTCGTCGTCAAAGCCGCCTCGACTCCGCCAGTCAAGGTCCCTCTCGCTTTCTTTTCTCTAGGAGTATGGTCGATCCGTTTGGCTATGCATTCATGAAAGCAAACTCGGGTTTGTGTTTTGAAAGGGGGCTCATCGACCTCACGACACCTGTCCTAGTTCGTTCTGATTTTCAAAATTACTCGCCGTCAAAATGGTTTTCCCTTTACAAACTTGAGACCACATGGACATATAATTGGGACCACGACACTCCCAGTTTGGCTGACGATGTGTATATTTCGTGTTTATTTTCAGCAAGGAACAGATAGACAGTTGTGGTTTGCATCCAAGCAAAGCCTTACATACTTGGACGGAAGGTAATTCCAAGCTTCAAATATACTTGCTTTTACATACATCTTTCTTAGTTTGACTGAATCTAGACCAAATTGTTTCTAGAAGTTTAGTCAATTGGGATATTATTCTTAGAGATGAAAATGTTTGGACTCCTGTTAAGAGCAGAGCACCGATAGAGAAACTTCTTTCGAACCATCGAAATTACCTTGATAAACTTCCTTTTTTTTGGGACGCACACAATCGAATGTCTTATACATCTTGGCTTTGGTCCAACTTTTCACTCACTTTATTTCTCTTTTAACGATGCAGTCTCCCTGGCGACTTCGGTTTCGACCCGTTGGGTCTCTCGGACCCCGAGGGCACTGGAGGGTTCATCGAGCCCAGGTGGCTAGCCTATGGAGAGATAATCAATGGGCGTTTCGCCATGTTGGGCGTTGTCGGAGCGATTGCACCAGAGATTCTAGGACAGGCGGGGTTGATCCCACCAGAAACCGCCCTCCCATGGTTCAAGACCGGTGTGATCCCGCCGGCTGGGACGTACAACTACTGGGCCGACCCCTACACGCTATTCGTGTTGGAGATGGCGCTCATGGGCTTTGCCGAGCACAGGAGGTTCCAAGACTGGGCCAAGCCGGGCTCGATGGGCAAACAATACTTCCTAGGGCTTGAGAAGGGCTTGGGCGGTTCAGGAGACCCGGCATATCCCGGTGGGCCGTTCTTCAACCCTCTAGGGTTTGGCAAAGATGAGAAGTCGATGAAGGAGTTGAAGCTGAAGGAGGTGAAGAATGGGAGGTTGGCAATGTTGGCCATCTTGGGCTTCTTCATCCAAGGCCTCGTGACCGGTGTTGGGCCTTACCAAAACCTCTTGGACCACCTGACTGACCCAGTCAACAACAACATTTTGACCAACCTCAAGTTCCATTAGGGTTTTGAGTACTTCTCTTCTCTGTCACCACTGCACCCCTTGTGATATCGTAATTGCATGTGAAAAAATGTTGAATGAGGGATCAATGTGGAACCTTGATATGTAAAGACCTGAAAACTGTACTTCTGAATGGCACTGCCTTGACACTTGCTCTTGCATTTGAGAGGAGATCGAGATCGAGTCAGGGCGAACTGGGTTTACCCTGTATCTACATAATCACATATGTAGGAAGATTGTTTATTGTTCATGATGACACAGGTCGTGGGTTGTTCATGGTGATTAGAACATAGTGCATGAATGGCAAAGGTTCTGGTAACTCAAATGTGTGTTTTTTTTCTAAACCAAGCAAATGATAAGAAAATGGCAAAACCACAAGGTAGATCTCAGCCGGTGTATTTTCATTGACAAGTGATATGATCATCAGGCGCACTCAAGAGGAAAGATGACATAAACCGACTCGTATTCACGATCTTCTCCCGCATCCACTTTAACTGTTATCCACACTAAACGAGCAAATTGGCAGTATCAGAGGGACCCGACTCATTAATCTTCATCGACATTGACATCGACAGAAATCGGAGATGCCGCTACTATTTCTAGTTAAAAAGTTCCAGGAGTCCGTTGTTTAATCACTTGGAGAGAGCCAAACAAATGGAAATGGAGCAACTATGAATCTACTACACCGCTTTATTACTCTCTGCATTTTTAACAAACCTCATGGTAATAAATGAATAATAAGGAAAGCTCACAGCACAACTTTATCAGTGAAGCTGTGCCTCTCAAATAATCATGCCCGTTGCGCACAGAAAAAAAAAATTTAAGGATCTTCACTGCAAAATTAATCGAGGATCTTCAATTTGCAGTGACGTGTGGCATCCATTAGATTATGTTGACAGCATACCCTCATACTACACAGCTTGAGCCACAGGTTCAGGTACACTCAATGCTTCATTCCTGTGATTACAGCCAGCAACATATTATCCGTCAGAGAGAGAGAGAGAGAGAGCATTTACAAAACAACAATGCAGGCTTGCACACTTATGCAGAAAATAAATTGTACATGTTAGTCATCAGAGCAATCGGTGCTACCAGGCACCTGCTAGTCAGCCCCACGAGCTTTATTTCTCAGCTTGATCATAGCTATCCAAGGTTTCCTTCTCACCATCTCATGCTTTGATAACACATGCTATTTGAAAGAAAAAAGTTGTGGAAACTGTTCAAAGGAACGTGCTTCCACAAAAGCCTGTTTTTGGCTTGATTCCATAAGCAGTTCTCTATGCATGGGACAAGCTAATTGAAAACCATCACCCAACCTGGGTCAAAAAGGCCGGAAAAGCCATTGCCTTGCTGATAAGCACACGAACATGTGCAACACCAAAGATAGATTTGGTCCAACCACCCAACCCATCAACCCCTGCAATTTCAACCCCTACAGCAAGCACAGGACCTCAATCAAGTTGCCTGTTGAGCTGTAAAAGCTACCATAACAACATATAGCAGTCTTATTGCTAAGCACTCTTTTGAAGTCCACTGGGAGATAACTGCTTGATTTGATTTTATATGGAAATTCACTCTTGGCATCAGTGGAAGTCCTAACGTACTTTGTTCGAAACAAGTACAAGTTCGTCCCAACAGGCTGAAGCCAACTACTCAGACATCAGATTTCCAAAGAATAGAACTTTATCCAACCACAGAATAGCAACATCAGTGCAATATTCGGACTGTCAAGAATCACACTTCAGTTAAAACTATGAAAGACACACCCACTATTTCCATATAGCAACAGTCTGCCTTATTGGATTTGGATCTTCTTTCTCTGCATTTACGGATATCTCTATAACATAATATAGCAGGTAATTATTAAGTCTCATTGAAGCTGGGTTCCTGCAGTACAGCAAAGTGCCAAATGCCCAATCGAGAATGAGGTTTTCCCAGTATTGCGGACATGATCTTAGTACCAAGTAGGGATACTGCGTGAGTCCTTCAGAATCTTCCATTCCAGCATAAACAAAGTTTAATGAACCAAAGGCTTGATGATTTCCCATCATCTACTATAAGATATGATAGCACCAACTTTTATAGAACGGAGTCCAATCACAGTAAAACCTTGACTATTGGTCAGACTGCCGAAGAGAAAGATTTAATAACATCATCCAACTATTCATATCAAAATGTCATTTTTGCAGAAATCCAAGGACTCAAGGAGAGAGATCAAATCAACTCATCCAAATGACACCGCATAAGCATTACAACATCCAAGAGACAAAAGATTTGGAGACACCTGCTATTATTGAAACTTAAGAGTCTCATTATCTTAACAAGTGAAAGTGGCTACCTCTGAATTCCTTCTCCAACTTCCATTCTGAAAAAGTTTCCAATCTTCACGGAGGATCCCACTTCCTTCGATAGATTGCCTATCAAAGTCTGCAATACCAAATCAAGCAAAAGGTCACTTTTGATGAATATAAATAAAGATAATAAGAAACATGTTGCTGCCTAGCCTCCAAATCGCATTGTAAAGTTCAAATTCATTAGTGCATCTGCGTCCATCCTTTTTTGGATTTCTCAGATGTAAACAAGGTAATAAAATGAAAAGCACCATATAGAGGTTATATACTAGAAGACAATGTGCACAAGAGAACACAAACAAAAGGGTGATGCCGAAAATTATAGGAGGAGCACCCTTATAAATTTTCCATATATGTTTTATCTTTTAGCCAGTGAAACTTCCATACATGTTGAACAAACCTACACTAGCACCTGGCTCGCTCAGTAGTCACTAAAATTAAATTTGGATTCTTTCTTCGGCACAAGACTATGAGTATTTGATTTCCATCTCCACCTATGTCAATCACCACAGCTATAGCATCTTATCTTTTAGAAGGCAAACCATTTTTGCAAACAAATATATCAAGAAAGAGAAAAAGGTAATTGGCTTATGGACCAAGATAAAAATAGCATAGTTTGATCATTCTATCATTCCATGATAGATCGCCACAAATGACAGAGATTCGTGATTTGAAAAATGGAAGAACCAATGAACTCTATTTGGGATTTGCAATCATTTTTCTAGAGTTGTGGGTTATAATCCCATGAAAAATGTTCTTGTGTTCTTAAAATACAGGAGAACTTTAATGCATACCTTCACATTTATACTATCGTTCACAACAAACTTTTGCTCCATAAGTACCACTTCCTCCATGTATTTGCGTAGACGACCTTCAACCATCTTGTCTATGGCCATCTGAGATTTCCCTGAAGTTTCTGCCTGAAGGCACCAAAAAATTGGGCAAAAAAGCTAGTTTAGACACAAAGAACTAAGACAAATGCCTTGCCAAGCCCAATGAACAAAACAGTCAATGGTCAAACGCGTAAACAGTTTCCCAAGATAAAAGCACCAGCATGAACAAATTATCTTTAAGTTTGAGTGGGATCCAATAAATATCACTTTCACAGAGGCACTAGAAAGATTACCTGAGACTTCAGGATTTCCCGTTCACTTTCTAATGCATCGGGCGTGACAAGTTCCTTAGTCAAAAACAAAGGCTTGGCAGCCACAATATGCATTGCCAATTCTGAACCAACTCGTTGGAGCGCATCAAGTTGTGAGTTCTCATCTTCAACTTCAAGAGACAGGATTCCAGCAATACGGCCTAAACCTAATTAAGATCATGCATCCAACCGTAAGGCCTTTTTATCCATCCAATGCGGAAACTCTCCATCGAGCAACTACATTTTGCTTCAAGATATGAATGCAATGATGAGTGCACATGAAGAAAAGAAGCATGCTCTCTATCACATTTATCTCCAATCTTTTACGGAGAAAAAAAGGCATCCAAACGCTTCTTACCTGGCTGGGGACTAGTATGAAGATATGTGGAAAGAACACCGTGCGAAGAAGCACACACGGCATAACCTCTTCGAAATTTTACATTCTCTCCCATCATTGCAGCCACTTCTGTAATTGCATTCTGAACAGTTGTTTCTCCACTGATTTTTGGATGCTCGAGCTTTAACTTCAAGCCCTGGTGAAGCCAAACAAGTTAGAATCCTCTTATGGCTCTTAAAAATTGAGCTTTTGACTGATCTAAATAGATAGAGCATTTATGAAATGCAATAAGATCAAATTGCCACAATAAGCTCAAAGCACAGCTGCATGGTGCTTTTCGAGCAACATCATCACAAAGACAACAAAATACAAAAACACTGCCTGTCCAAAAGACAACATTGTCATGACTTGGACAGAGAAAAATATACATTTAATACCTGTATATAATATCTAAAGCCATGCTGATCTCATAAAGACTATTTACCCAAGTCATGGTGAATAATCAATTTTGCACTTTCATTGATCTAGGAGCTTGTCAAATGTACTGCTTTGTGATCCATATCTTAAAGGGAACAGAATTCAAGCATGGGTTCAGATGATGACAACAGACATCTACATACACAGAGAATGTAACAAATTAAGCTATTTACTTATAACAATACTAAAGCTAAAGAACAAATATACATAATTCTTACCTCTAAGTGCTCAGGTCCCATGTAAAAGATCCCAGAAACTTGGTTAGAAGGATTTTCCACCAGTAAAGCTTGCTTCGCCAAAGCTAAGGCCTGAAGTTCATTCACATTGACGAGTAACAAGTTACTTCTTCTATGACGAATTCGTTAACGACTATGAACAAACCGAATCACAATATAGGATATAGAAAACCAAGGAAGACAGACCCAGCAGCATCTCCAATCGTCCTGAGTATAGAATGCTCGGCATGGATTCACCCATATACAACTAATGCAGAATCGTAAATTGCGATCAAAACGTGAAAAATTTACCAAATACCGGAAGATCTCATTTCTAGCGACAAAGTCGGTCTCGCAGTTGAGCTCGACGACGGCGGCCTTGCTCTCGTTCTGCGCGAGAGCCAGCAAACCCTCCGCCGCGGTCCGCGAAGACTTCTTCGACACCACCGCCTGCCCTCTCTTCCTGAGCTCCTTCTGCGCAGCCTCGATGTCCCAATGGCAATCAACCAAAGCAGACTTCACTTCTTTTATCGGAGCGCTCGTCCTCTCCCTCAATCGCCTGATCAAATTCATCTGCTCCGTGGCGCCAACATCGCTGCTGCTGCTGCTGCTGCCGAATCCTCTCTCGACCACCACGCTGCTCAGCAGCCGCTTGTGCAGAGCATTTCCGAGAGGAGTTCTCGCCACACTCCTTAACAGTGCCATTCCGCCGCGATTCCTCTGCGTGTTACAGTCGAATCCGAACATAATGGAAACGAAATGAGAGAAGTGTAGAGCAAGCAAGAACGAGGAGAGCGAGAGGGAGCCGAGAGGATTACCTAACTGACGAGGAGATGCGAATCGATCTTCTTCGATACGTCGCGGGTTTTCCGTCACCTTGCGATGCGGAGCTGTAAAACCCTACCGCTGCCGGGGAGTGTGCTGTTGAGGTTCTTGCAGATGGCAATGGAAGCTGAGAAGGGGAAGTAGAAGAAGACAGGAATCATCGCAGAACATTGCGAAGCTTGCCAGATTGGGCCGAGGTTTAGGGCTCGGCCCGACACGGGAAAGATCACGTCCGCTTAAAGGGTAACGGTTCCGGTTCCGTTCAAGTTTCATTTGAAATTTGCAACATACTTGTTGAAATAATTTTCTCATTTTTTAAAATCTAAAACCTATCTTGAATATCATGAAATCTGAAAACTACTCTGTCACAGGTTCTTAGATCGGTTCTAGAGTCTAATAGTGAACCGATCAAATTTTTTTTTTTTTTAGTTAAGCAAAATGAAAGTAAACATAACAACAAAAATGAAATATTAATGAATATTTTTTCTTTAGTCATCTAGGCGGAAAAGCTATATGCATTCTTATATCTTCCCCCACCCTCTGCTCAAACAAATGCAATTCAAGAAACTTTCAAATCCGACAACTTTCTTGTTCTCTTTCATAATTAGATCCAAATCAGACAATCGTATTGCATTTTCCTTTGTATATCCTCTCCCCTATGGAAGAAAAACAACTCCAAGACCCGAGCACAATTGAGAGGTTGGAGGTATTCTAATCTAGCGTTTTCTCAGTCCCCGATGTGATTTTCAGCTCCCAGTTCTCGATTTGGTTATGAGAAACCAAGAAATACATGTTCCTAAAAAAATGGAACTAGGAACCAACCCGAGGCTCACTAGAATCTAAAACCGATCTAGCGAGGGAACCGAATCGAGAAGTACAAGTTCATAAAAAAAAATGGAATTGGGAACCAGACTGGGACTTACCAGAATCTGGAACTAGTCCAGTTCCCACTGGTCCGATTTTCGATTCTACCCTAAAATCATGCTCACCCTTAAGCTTTATATGTGAAAAAGTTTATTGTCAATTGGGGTGGTCCCATGCATGTACCCGAAAATTGAATTGGCCTCTTTTTAAATCACCACATCAACGGCCGGCTAATGTGACGTGTATCTTTTTACTCACATCCATTCACAAATCAATACAGGTTCACGTTGCCACTTTAACAATTGATGTAGAATCGAATAATAATCTAACCGTTTTTTTCTCTTGCTTTCGCTCTCCTCCATCCTACCACCTTTGCATTTTCTCTCCTCCTCCATCATTCATAGCCGCAAGCTTTGCTTGTCCGTGACTTGCGAGGTGGCTCAACTTGGACGCGTATGACGCCGCGCCCGCGACTCCACTAATGGCGATGGCGAGGGGAAGTTCCACAACTCTAACAAAGCAAAGAAGCTTCCCTCGTCGGTGCTATTCATCTGTGGTCGAGATCTCGAGCTTGCCACCAAGGCACACAGTCACGAATGATTGACAGACACCAGATCTATGGATGAGCCGCTTCATGAGCCATGGACAAGTAAAGCTTGTAGCCATGGATGATAGAGGATCCCTTATGATGTCGCTCACGGTCAACCCTAGCCACCGCTCCAGCTCCGTCTTTTTCTATTTTTCTCCAATTTCCAGATCATGGCATCATATCCAAGCATTGCGTCGTTCGTCCATGGTCGTTGTCGCCTTCGCCGATGTTGTTCTCCAAATCTGCAGATCAAGTCGTCCATGGCATCGAGCGACCTCGAAAGGGGCGGCTCGGCTTAGATGTGCAAAGTGCAACACTAGTCACTTGCTGGTGGCCACGACAAGAAGAGGTTCTGCCACTCCAGCAAAGTGAAGTAACTTATATGGTTAAACGGATATTGGGCAATTTATTTTATTTAATTCCATGTTATGGGACATGTGTCAAATTATGAATGACTGTCAATAAAAAATACTTATCGCATCAGCTGCTAACGTAATAGTTTGAAACCGTCGAATATATTCTCTTTCGTTATACTTTTTCTCTAACCAGTCAATTTTTTCTGACATATAGATGTCAGAATACACATCACGTAATGATTCGCACAATAAACAACAAATACATATATACACATGCATACATATAATAAAAGGAAAATCGAGAGAGAGAGAGAGAGTGAGTCATGATTGTGATCTCAAGCTCTAAGCTCTCGACGACTTTGGCATTCAAAGTCAAGCTCGGGGTCATCATGGCCAAATTAGAAGCTCACCAAATCTTAAGTTCTTAGTCATGCCACTCGATTTGAGTTCGCGGCTTGAGCTTCGAGCTTGTCGTGGCTATGGTCGCTTGATTGGTGGTCGTAAGTGATTACGTTATCATTGTTTTTGCAGTTTTGCCAGTGTTTTTATTTGGTAGGGAGAGAAGGAGAGGAAACTAGAGAGAGAGAGAGCATTTGAAAAAAAAAAATCTACGATAGTAAATATTTTTTAAAAAAATCTACTTTGATTTTCCAACAAAAGTACAAGGCAACCGGTGAAATTGACCTTGAAGAAGTATTTTTCATTAACTATCTCATGAGAAAATTACTAATTTAGTTCTAATATATATTGCACAGATGCTAATTCAGTCATAAACTTTTTAATTGTGCTAATGAAATTCTAGATATTTGGGCGAAATTTTAATATAATTCTTCTGGCCAATTATTATCGAAATCACTAACTTGGCGATCTACACGGGTTGTTGTTTTGAGTTGTCCATGTTAGTGTACCACATAGGATGGTTGGTGATAACTGGATGCTATATCCGCAATTTTCAGTTGCAATTAGCTGGAAGATTATATTAGGATTTCACGTAAATGTTTAAGATTGACAAAATTAAAAGGTTTATGACTGAATTGATATCATACAATAGGTTTAGGACCGATTTGCTGATAATCACAATATCTCATAATCCGTGTGATTCAACCTTAGGAACAAATATGATTGGTTCGGTTCTCGAATAGAAGAGGTTATTGATCTTGGTTGTTTTTTCAATTTTGTAATTGAGAATCTAACCAATTCTCATATAGATTGGTCCAAAATCAGACATAATGCATTAATTCCTTAATGGAATCTAGACTAGTGCGCACCCTTAATCAATACGAGATGGAGCAAGAGAGTCGTTACTTGAAATCTCTAGAGTGAAGCCTAATAAAAACGATTTTTTCTTGGCAAAAAGATTATAAAAATGATCATATTTCCCCTTATTGGCGCTTTCCATCGAACTAAGATTGGAAAAAAAAGGGGTTACTATCATAAAAACTCCAAACTATATCCTTTGTGATACAAATGCATCAATTTTTTTTTAGTTACTATAAATCATAAATTTGCCTATCGTGACACAAATAAATCCAAACTTTTATTTGCGATCGTAAAAAATCTCGAACTTATACTAGCGTAACAAATATATCATGGATGGAGTTGAAATTGATGGTGTATATATCACACATGTATAAGTTTAGATTGAGGGTATTTATGTCACAATGAAAAAGTTTAGGATTTTATCATAATGGACATAGTTTAGGATATTTTTTTGTGGTATATGCCAAAAAATAAAACATATCTTCATAATTAGCGTTGGCACGTCAAGTCAACCCTAGGGCTAGAGACCTCACCGCCAACTTGGGCCTCGATGGGCCCACTCAACTATGCTCTCAACCAGAGTCACGACGAAAGATGCGATTAACCAAGGTTGGTTAAAGATGGCGTAAAGTCCGAAACATCCAAATTTCCATCCCCTCGAGTCCACGGTCATCTTATTCTTCTCCTCCTTCGTCGTCTTCTTTGATTATTCTGTTTTGATAAAAACGACAAAAAAAACTATTTTTTTATAAGATTATTATCACAAAAA